>JARQOC010000004.1:60922529-61229140 GCA_033576535.1 Allobates femoralis
TTAGTGCCGTTTAGTACTGACAGCACACACTATGGGCTGCCCCATCATAGAATGCAGCAGGACGGCTGAGACTAGTACCTGCCCTGTAGCATTGTTCATTTTATAGCCAGGGCTGTGGAGTCAGTAGCCAAATCTACGACTACAAGTCCTTAGTTTTCCTCAATCCAACTCCCCCAAAATGGACACAGACTCTGAGTCCACAGTACTGTGTATAGTACCCATGAAGTTGCAGGCGATATCACAGCGATGTTGCGACGTTTAACGGTACCCTTATAGATGTAATGTCAGGGACGACTTTCTCACTTATTTTATGAAATTCTGTTTGTACATACAAAGAGGTAAAAATGTGCATTTTTGCCAAGATTTGATGCGTTTTTTTTTTTTTTTTAATAAAGTCAATGATAAAAATGCAGAAACAATAGACATGCTGCACCAAAATCTGCAAGGAAAAAATCCTGACCGTGGCCACATCACTTCAGGATTCTCACAGATTTTGCTGGCACAAGGATTTTCTTTCAGATTTGTGACAATCCACAAGCAAAAACACATAAAAAACCACAAACTGGGCTCACAGCCTTAAGGCCGGGTAACACACTTCAATGTCCCAGCGATCCGACCTGACCGAGATCGCTGGAACATCGTTTATGGTACCTTTACACGCCGCGACGGCAGGCTGGATACATCGCGCTACTTCACGTGCACGAGCACGCTCAAACGGCTACAAACGGTGAACGCATCTCCTTTACACGCCGCGACAAGGTGCGCTACGCCACGCTACATCTATAGCTAGCTACATCGCCGGGTGTCTCAAGTAGCCAGCTGTAGCTTAGCGTACCCGCTTCACACGCCGCCACCACAGGGTGAGTGGGAGCAACAAAGGCAGGACGTAAAACACAATAGGCGTGCCACAGTCCTGTACGCCGCGCCCAAACCACAACCATTGGCCAACACTACGGAGTTGTGATTGGGCACGACGGAAAGGGCGGATGGCCGAGACGTGACGTACCAGTGAGGGGAGTGAAGCACGGAATAAGCGGTTGTGACATGGCGGAGTGTGGCGAATGCATCTAAACCGATGGTAAAGCGTCACCCAGGAGCGGTGGCAAGTCATCTACCCAGTGTGCATAAAAGTAGCGGGCCCGGGGCTATGTGTACGTAGTACAAGTGATTGCCCTGTCACGCACGATCAGCGCTTGTGACAGCGGCGTGTGTAGATAGCGGCGAGGTGCGTTTCTGCAACACACATGAGCGGCTTACAACACACAGTATGTGCGTTCTCTGTGTACACTGTATGTATCTATCTCTGGCAACAGATGTGATTGTACTGGAACTGCTCCGTAGCAAACCTGTGAAAGATCTGTGTGACAGTGTATTAGGAAACACCTGAGAAGAATATGTCCTGCATCAATGTGCTGTCTGCAGGTGACCCTCTGGATAGGACAAATTAAAGGCTCATGTACGCACAATGGCCACAAACACTGGTAGCCAAAAGACTGGGAAAAAAACATGGCTACCCACACATATTGTCTGCACAATCCCAGCCAATAGGTGGCTATGACATCCCAGGCTCCCCACCATAAACTTCATCACATTTCCCTCCTCCACCAAGTAAACAGGCTCACACATTTGTTTGGATCCAAAAAAGTATTTAATACATCAAAATCATTCATCGTGACCTTGGATTTCAAATTGTAACCAAAAATACATCCAAATAAAACCAACAAATAAAGTGCATGTCACAATCTGCCAACACATTGCAGAGAGAGCAAATTGAACCCACATTGGAACCTGTGGAGCATCAAAAAAAAATAAAAACAACATAAACTAACTAACTAACTAACTAAACATCATGCACATTAGGAAAAAAAAACAAAAAAAAAAAAAACATGCAGAACACAAAAGAAATGGGGTGCAGCCACCCTGCTGTCACCTCCATTGCAAAGTTAAATAAACCTCCCAGAACCAGCCACACTACATGGCCTGGTCCTGCCAGCTCACTGCACCAGACCCATTGAAGTAGGAGCAGTAAGCGTCTCTACTGTCCCTGGCCTCCTGCCGAGTGCGGCCATGGCTCTGCGGCTGGAGTGGCAGAATCACATGGCCATCATCACGCCAAGACCCTGGACGGAGCTCCCCTGTTGTAGCGTCAGCATGATCTACATAACCTCCTGGCGTGTATGATGGCCTATCCCTACGACGCAGGAAGTTATGTAGCACACAGCAGGCCACCACTACCGCGTCAATAGACTCCGGTTTCATATGCATAGCCATATGAAAAATCCGGAATCTATTCGCCATTATCCCAAACGCATTTTCAACTACACGGCGGGCCCGGGATAGCCGGTAGTTGAAAATGCGTCTCTCAGAAGTAAGGGCCCTCTGTGGATATGGCCGCAGTAGGTGTTCCTGAAGTGGGAATGCTTCATCCGCCACAAACGCAAAGTTGAGATGTTCGGTCGTGTCCTAATTTGAGGGTAAGTTTAGCCCACCACTCCCTAGTAGTGTTGCCAAGGAGCTTCGGGCAAACACACCCCCATCTGAGTTGCGACCGTTCATTCCAACATCCACGTAGAGGAACTCATAGTTGGCATCAACTACAGCCATGAGGATTATACTACAATACCCTTTGTAATTGAAAAACAAAGAGCCAGAGTTGGCAGGTTTGGTAATCCTCACGTGCTTACCATCCAATGCCCCGCCACAGTTGGGGAAGTTCCACCGGGTTTCAAACCCTCGGGCTACTTCCAGCCATTCTGCGGCTGTTTCTGGCATTTTCATGTAGGCTGGCTGCAGAGCTCTCCAGATGGCCCAACACGTTTCAGGGATCAGGCGGCTCAGCAGGGGCAGGGAGACACGTGACATGTATGTGAGTGATGTCATGGACTGCCCTGTAGCCAGGAACCGCAAAGTGATCGCCAACCGCTCAGCAGCTGATACTGATGGGCGCATTATAGTGTCCTGACGCGCTATCATTGGCCCTACACGCTCCAATAGGAAGGTGAAACAGTCCTCGGGCATACGGAGATAGTTTCGGTAATCATCAGGACAGTTAATCTCCAGCTCCCGCAACAGCTGCATGTGGCCCCGGGTTTGCCGCCTGAGAAGCCAATCACGGGTCCACAACCGCCGCTGTCTGCGCCTCATCAACCTTTCATACCGATCCTGATACCACATTTGCTCTTCCACCAACGCAAGAGCCACGATAACATTGCGGTCATGGATATTCTGCATCCTCAATATCAGCACCTGTAGATGAGAAATCACAACATGAGTAGGTAGAACAATATGTGCCAATGTCAGCAGGTTAAGCAAGCCACACCTATTTTTGATGACACACTATAGCCAAGTGGAGGGGAACTTGCGTCAGGCCCCGAAACACATCCCTGAAGCCAGGAAAGGCAAACACCCAGTAGTCACCCCAATCAAAATGGAAGACGCCCAATGATAGTGGCCTCCTCTACATCAACTTCTATGGGAGTTTGTCAAAGTAAAACATCTGCACCTAGGTGAGTTAGAAAGGGACATGTGTCACCAATAATGGATGATAACAAATTTGCAGATGCCATTGCACAGACCATAATGAAAATGTGGCCATTTACTTTTCTGGGAGGTAAAACAAACAATACGAACCCCAATAGGCTGGTCAAGTAAGCTTACAAGAAGCCAACAATTTAGCACATGAGTGAGGTTGGGTACCCATGGTTACATATGTTTTTGCTGGTGGCATTTGTCCGAAACATCTATGTTATGTCTTGAGTGCCACACCTCCAAGCCATGTCTCATCCTATCCCCGTTCGACCCAGTCTCCATTGGCCACAACCAGTATGCAGAAATTGATCCAGGTGACAGGAGTCACACATTTCTGTCTACAGTCCTGCAGCCAAACTCCTGTATGGTGTCTGGAAACAAACACAGCAATGTATATGTTCAAAGATTCATAAGCACCAAACCAAATGCCTACTCCAAGTCCACACAGTACACTATATATTCCCCAGCAATACAGACCCCTATACACTACGCTAAAACAGTGTCCTGCGGTCGCAAATAACAACATATGCACCCACACCCCGCCATTTCCATGTGTGTCCACAGATACTTACTTAATGGGTCTGGCCAGCAAGCGTAATGTTTGCTGGCATGCGGACCTTTTAAAGGGCCGCCAACCAATCACGATTCAGCGATCTCCACCAATTAGCGGAGGTTAATTGCGGCCCC
Organism: Allobates femoralis; assembly: GCA_033576535.1. NCBI lineage: Eukaryota > Metazoa > Chordata > Amphibia > Anura > Aromobatidae > Allobates > Allobates femoralis. Next base: position 60,926,745 of record JARQOC010000004.1, read on the forward strand.
AGGTGTCCCATTACGCTGTGCGTCATTGTGTCCGTTGTGATTGGTTTAGCGGACTATAAAGGCAGGCCAATGGCCACTACACCTTGTCCAGAGGTCCATGTGCATTGAGCTACTAGTGTCCTGCCTATCTTCTGCTGCTCTGACGGTAAGCCTCTTTAGCGGTTTCTATGAAAGTGCACGGGACGCTGATGCTTGTATTGGCGGCCGCTTAGGCAATGTGTGTATGGCCATCTTTGATACGGCCTTTAATTGTGACCCTCTAATTAGACAGATGGGTCAGTTTTTCTAGTGTATGGTAATAGCCAGGTATAGCCTCACCTGGTATTGTGTGCGTATACATTTGGCCTTTGATGTAATTTGTGAGTCAAACATATAAAGTAGAGATTTAGAACGGGCAGGCACATCAGCATTTGATGCCTGCAATTATTGGTCCCTTCATAGCTGGGATTCTTGTTACCTCTGTTACAATTGTAGTCCCATGGATGGCCACACAACTACATGATGATGTGTTTGCACATTACATGTAGTATGTGCAGTGTTGGCACATACCACGCCCTCCTTTGTCATCTGCTTAATGTTAACCATTTTGCTCATTACAAAGGTAGTAGCTACCACACAATGTGTTTGCTCACATGTTGGCCTACAGGTTGGTTACGCACACACCGTCTCCAGGTGTTGTTTTCATATGGACAGTGGGGTGTTACATGAGGTTTCATACATGTTTAGGGGGCCACAGAGTACCTGACATGTGTAATTGTGTCACATATGTGTTTTACTTAGGACCGGTGTGACATTGTGCAAATGGCACACATTGGCCAAGTTGTAATAACAGTTATTGCTACCTATAATGTACATATGAGAACCTCATGAGCATGTAAATAATGATCACAAGGTTTTGACAGATCCATATGGCTTGTGTCGTGACGGTCTGGATTGGCTGTGTTTTGTCTTCCCCAGATGCCGAGGTGTACTGTGGAATTTGAAACCCAGCTTCTCACGGAGTATCAGCGGCACGAATGTTTGTGGCGCAGCTCGCTGCCTCAATATAAAAACCAGGCAGCGAGGTCCGAGGCCTACAGGACTCTTGTGGCTCTAGCCAATCGCTTGGAGTCAAGGGTAGGCAAGAGTTGGGACCAGCATGCGGTGGCCTTAAAAATCAAAAACATGCGGCAGTCGTTCATGCGGGCTCACAATGACTACCTGCGCCGTCGCTCAGGAGCTGGAGCTGAGGAGGTACCATCACCTACCCTATGGTACTATCCCCTCTTCACCTTCATCCTGGGCGAGGGGAGCTCGCGTCGAACGACCACCAACCGCCCCGTTGCTGCGTCCCATGTAGGCCCGGATGAATCACCATCTGCGCCACAGGAGGTGGGTAATCGTGTTACAGTGTTGTCCCACAATGTTGCCTTCACATGTGTGTTTTGCCCAAACAAGAACTAGCACACTTTTGACACATTTTCGGCCTTGGTGTGGGAAACCTTTTTCTGTCTGTGAATCTGCCCTCCTTCCATGATTGGGGATTATATGATTTTTACGCAGAAAGCCGCATTCCAAAATAGCATTACCACCAAATATCGGTACTGGAAAAATGACATGTGTAAGGTGGTTTTAATTATTATTGGATTAAAATGAAAGAGGCACATACTGCCATGTACTAAATTTTGCTGCCACACATGTGTGTTGGCTCTGGTGCAAGTGGGTTTTAGTTCTTTTAAGGTTTGGTGGTTTGACATCATATTTGTATTACAAATGGGAAGGTGGCCACCTTCTGTGTTTGGCCAGCCCAGCCCCCAGTATCAAGGTGTTGTGGTGACATGTACTCATTGGGTTACGGCTCTCTGTGACTGACACCTAAATCTGTATTGTGCTGAGTACCGGGAATCGTAGAGGTGAGTGTCCAGGCGCAATACAGGTTTTGTTGTTGTAAAAGTTTGGTGGGTTGCTGTTTGTAGATTCCTTCCATATATTTTGTTAGTGCCTTTACTTTAGTGGGAGTGGTATATTGTGTCCTGTGTCCATGGTATGGTGTGGTCCTTGCCGTCACTAATGTTTTCTTTTGTTTCCTCTCCCCCCCACAGGCCCCAGAAGAGGACGGCTCCATTGCGGAGCATTCTGTCGCTGATGATGCTCAGCCCATGACATCTGGGGCTGAGCAGGAGGGCGGGGCAAGTGATGTGGGTCCGGGCCCAGGGCCCAGCTCCAGGATCCGTCGTCGCCGACGTCCTGCACCACCAGAGACGGAGCTGGGCACCTGGGCCCGACGCGTGCTTTTGGATGAACAGCGGACCCACATCGACAGCAAAGCCCTCTACATGAGCGACAGAATGCGAGGGATGGAGCCGCTCCAGAAAAAGATCCTTCTGAGGGTCTTCAACAATGCCGCTGATGCTGCCGATGATGGGGCCCTTCAATGGGGCTGCCACGTCCCCCCCCCCATGCAACACACCTTGTGGCCCCTTTCCCCAGCTGCCCCATCTCGGCCCGTGAGAAGACCGGCCCCGCCACAGTCACCCCATCCCCCCCCAACACGTCGTCGTACAACAAGACGTTCTCAGGCAGGTCGGGGCTGCCCTGAGAGGAGGGGGGATGCGGCATTGTCAGAGCCGACAGAAGATGAATAATTTGGACACTAGTAGCCAATGCACCAAATTGGCACTCTGGACTTTTGCATCTGTAGGAAGCTAATTTTGTTTCTACCTGTTTTTTTTGGATTCATTTTTAGCAGACTTGCTTAATATGATTTCTTTGTTACTTTACCTTTTTTACTTTATTAAATTTTGGAGGATACTCAATTGTGTGGTCTTTTTGGTATATGGTTTGGGGGGGCAGCGTGGGTGAATGGTGTTGTGCACAATATAGCTTGGGCCAGGCCACACAATATGGGCCAATGGCCTCAGAGTAGGACGACCATAGGTTCCTTTGTACTGTGTTAGCACTTTCACAAAGAGGTGTGGTAATGTGTGTGAGATATTTACCTGTAGAACATGTTTTCCACCCAATGATGACATGAGCAGCCAAAATACAAAGGTAAACAAAAATTTAATTCGCTACAGACATGTGTGTAAGCCATATGCCACAATACACATAATGCAGCTTCCACATAGGTGTACCCATCCAAGACTCCTCATGGTCCCAATGTGGGACAGTATAGGTACAGAAGGCAAAGGGATGGGCAGTCCACACTCCTCATGGTCCCAATGTGGGACAGTATAGGTACAGAAGCCAAAGGGATGGGCAGTCCACACTCCTCATGGTCCCAATGTGGGACAGTATAGGTACAGAAGCCAAAGGGATGGGCAGTCCACCTCCTCATGGTCCCAATGTGGGACAGTATAGGTACAGAAGCCAAAGGGATGGGCAGTCCACACTCCTCATGGTCCCAATGTGGGACAGTATAGGTACAGAAGGCAAAGGGATGGGCAGTCCACACTCCTCATGGTCCCAATGTGGGACACTATAAGAAAATAGCCCAACGGGGGCAAAAAAAAAAAAACACATTACCACATTTTTAAGCCAACAAGGCAACTTGGGTAATTTGTTAGCGTCCAACTAGGACAACAGTTTTTTGTGGCCATGTTTGGCCTGAATAAAATGCAGCCAGCAACTTCATGGCTGGGATCCATGTTCTGGACATAGGCCCTCCAGCATTTGACCCAGCCGTGCAAGGTCCTGCAGGCCACGCTGCAAAGCCCTGGTCATGCGGGACACAAACGCCTGATGGGCAACGACAAATTCCTCCATGGTAGGGGCACCTGTATTGGGAGTAAACACACACTTTAGGACACAGCAGTCGCTGGTGATGGGTAGGCAGGACTGCACACAACCATCCACTTACCCTGTTCCTCTAAATCCACATCAACATCAGACGGGGACAGAGATGGGCTCAAGCTCCATCCAGATGAACCCGCACGTTCACCATCTGCATGAATAGTTAAACCACATTGTTAACTTTGTGGACTGAAATCGTGTTGTGCAAGATGAAATTAATGGATCAGTGTGCAGGGTGTATGTGGCAACATAACACACTTACCACCATAGTCACTGTGTGGGGACATGGTCACCCCAGGACTCGCCACTGAGCTGGAGACAGTGGGAGGTGGTGTTACTCCCTGCCTGGGGCTCCGTGGCCACATTACGTGGTTTGATGGTAACAGGGATCCTGGACTACAAGGCACACCCTCCTCTGGCCCAACAGGTGCTTCCAGCTCCTGGCCCTCCTGTGGGGAGGTGATCTCGTCCTCCTCCAGCCAACCACATGACGACACCTCGTCACACTCAAGCGGGCTGCCAGGTGCTGACTGCTCCTCCAGGTCCTCTGTCCCGGTAGGTGACGGCAGGTCTTGCTCCTGAGGCCCGGGGGAATGTGTGGAGCTTGTGGCCAAGGGTGCCACTTCAGGCAGATGTGGGGGTGTTGTGGATGGGCCACCTGGGGGTGGGGCATGGGGCCCTTCTTCAGATGATGATTCTGAAGCTATTCCCGAAGAAAAAAGAAAAAAGTGCTAAACTCGTACAAACACATTGTTCCCATACATATATGTCATGTGGCTATGTATTTGACAGCTAACTTAGCCTCAACCAGGTGATGCTGGATGCATACCCTGACGTTGTATGCATGTACTGTGCGTGTGTAAAATTGAGTGCGCTGACTGGAGGACCACAACACTCTGAAGATGTTTAGGATTGTGTAGGCCACACTGTCCCTTGTCATATGTTGCCATCCATTTTTGAGTATTGTGGGACATGCACATGTGGCGGTGTGTGTTTGACCCCAACTATTACTCACCACGCAGCCTGGCAATCCTGGCACGGATGTCCAGTATGCGACCCGGGCTCTTTTGTTTCAAGTCAGCGATCTTCTTCTGGATCTGCTTGACTTTCCGCTCTACCCCCAGTTTGCGGATCAGGGCCCGCTGGATCCGGCGGACGGTGCACCGATTGCGCAACCTGGGGTGCCGGTGGTGATGGTGGCCCCAATAGTCCCAACGGTCACAATAATCTATCAGGATTATCAACTCCGCCATGCCCCAAGTTGCAGCGCGGGTACCGGCCGCCATGCCTGCAAAAGGTCTGTGCAGAGTTTTGAGCTGATCCGTGCAGGCAGAGTGAAACTGAAACTATCGTAATGACGTCATTACGGCTTCGTTCGGGGTCACGCACATTTTGAACGAGACCTACGCGCAGACACGGGCGAACCACTTCGGCGGCACCTACTAAACAACACCCATATAGCGATGCGTACAGCAAGCCTGTGCGCTGTGTAGTGAGTGATGTTCTTCGATGTGGTGTGGGTATACGTGCATCACTGTGTGAGTTGCGCGCAGGCACTGAAGGGCCACTTTTAGCAGTCATCTGCATTTCAATAAGGCATGGCGGTCTGTAACATACTTCACCGCTGTGTCCAGCATAATTCATATTGTTTTACAGGATGTGCACACTGTATATGAGAATCATGGACCATTTGGTTTGGTTTCCCGTAAGTTGTGGGCCGCGTAATTGTACTAAGGTATGATCGTGCATACGGCGCGTATGTGTTGTGCTGCAGGGACAGCTCATCCAAGATGGAGGGCTGTGCGGCAAGGGCCAATCGGCACGCAGAAGCTTCCACCAATGATCGCACATGGGGCGCGGTAAGACGGAGCCGAGGTCACGCCTTAGCTACATTGCAGGTACAGCGCAGGGTGTCCAGAGTTCCCTTCCGTTGCTTCTTTACACGCCGATACAGCTCGCTACCATCGGCGATATAGCCATCTGTTTTCGAGCAGAGCCCATAAACAGATGTATCTGTCGCCGGCTGTAGCGTCGCGTCTTCAGACGCCGCTACGACGGGCTACATTGACGCTACAAGCTACTTTTGTAGCCTGTAGCGCGATGTATCCAGCCTGCCGTCGCGGCGTGTAAAGGTACCATTAGTGATCGCTGGTGAGGTGTCACATGCAGAGATATATTGAATGACGCAGCAACGACTCAGCGACACACGAACAATATTAGCAGTCGTTTGGATGCCTATGTTCCTCAGCTCTGAATAGGCGAAGTCGTAAACGAGATCATTATCAAGGTGTCACACACACTGATGCTGCAGGTTGTACGGACGACCAACGACTGATTTATGGTCCTGTTCATAAATCTGCGATCAACAATCAAATGACCGATCGTTGGTTGAAATTACATGTCACACACAACTACGTCATTGCTACGTCACAAAACCTGTGACGTGTTAACGATAGCGCAGTATGTGACGGGGCCTTTAATGTCTAAAATGAATCTGCTGAATGACAATAGGACCCCACTGATTATTGGGGGCACCTGGATTCTATGTTGTTTAGGACAGAAAATGTTCTGCATGATGCTCTTTTCCTTCCATTCAAATATGGAAACAGAAGAACCCAGATAGATCCCACAATAATCAATCAGACCCCTTTACTTCCATTCATATCAGTATGCAACGGATTCATCTCAAACTATAATTCCATTTGTCGGCTTCTCTAAATGGAAAACGTTAACGTAATGTCAGAATGGAGAGGAGCAGCCTAAAGGTGGGGTTACACGTAGCGATATCAATACCAATGTCGCTGCAACGTCACAGGTCTTGTGACATTGCAGTGACCTCAGCAGCGACGTCGCTGCATGTGACATGCCACAACGACCAGCGATCATCTCGCTGATCACTGAGGAATGGCCGGGACCTTTTTCCAATCGTTGGTCTGCCGCTATCACACATGCATCGCTATGTGTGACAGGGGCAATGACCAGCGACACCCAGGGTGCACCAGACACCCTGACCGAGCCAAGCGACCATTGGGTTTCGGCACATCGCTGGGTGATCGCTGGTGAGATCTACTTGTTTGGCATCTCATCAGTGATCACATAGTGATGTTCCAGCGTTCCCGATCGCTGGTCGGGTCGCTGGAACATCGCTGCGTGTAACGTAGCCTTAAGGCCAAGATCAGACGGCCATATTCCACCGGCCTTGTAAGGAGCACAATGCCCGGACTGACTCAGCAGATAGACCTAACCTGATCTAATCTTCATAGGCCTAGATGCAATACATGAGGCTGCTGAGCATCACATCTCAAGCATCACACACACACACACATCACTCTCACACCACACGCATGACTCATACACCCCACGCATCACTCACACACCCCATGCATCCCACACACCCCATGCATCACTCACACACGCATCATTCACAAACACCACACGCATGACTCACACACCCCACGTATCACATACATCATATGCATCACTCACACACCACACAAATTACATGCCTCTCTCTAACTGATGCATCACTCACACACTCCCCACACATCACTCACACACCCCAAGCATCACACACATATATAACTCACACACATTACACGCATCTCTCTAACTGACGCATGACTCACACACCACACGCATCACTCACGCCACATGCATGACTCACACCCCCCATGCATCACTCTAACACATGACACACACCCCATGCGTCACTCACACACCACGCACATCACACGCACTCTAACTGACGCATCACTCACACACCACACGCATCACTCTCACACCACATGCATGAATCACACACACCCCACACATCACTCTAACAAACGCATCATTCACACACACCCCATGCATCATACACATCACATACATCACTCACACACCCCACGCATCACACGCATCACTCTAACACATGCATCACTCACATACACCACATGCATCACTCATACACATTACACGCATCACTCTAACTGACGCATCACTCACACACACCACGCATCACACGCATCACTCACACACATTACACGCTTCTCTCTAACTGACGCATGACTCACACACCACACGCATCACTCACACCACATGCATGACTCACACCCCCCATGCATCACTCTAACACATGACACACACCCCATGCATCACATGCATCACTCACACACCACGCACATCACTCGCACTCTAACTGACGCATTACTCACACACCACACGCATCACTCTCACGTCACATGCATGACTCACACACCCCATGCATCACTCTAACACATGCATTACTCACACACCCCATGCATCACATGCATCACTCACACACATGACACACACCACACACATCACATGCATCACACACATCCCATGCACTCTAACTGCAACTCTAATTACTCACACAATCCACATGCATCACTCTCACGCCAAATGCATCACTCACACACATCCCATGCATCACTTACACACATTACACGCATCACTCTAACTGACGCATCACTCACACACCACACGCATTACTCTCATGCCACACGCATGACTCAGATACACCCCACACATCACTCACACATGCCCCATGCATCACACACATCACTCAAACAGATCACACACGACTCCCCACACCCCACGCATCACACATCACATGCATCGCTCACACACCACACACACTCTGATGCATCACTCACACACCACACCACACGCATCGCTCTCACACCACATGCATCACTCACATGCATCACTCACACACTTCACCTGCATTACTCACACACATGCATTATTTTTACACACCACACACATGACTCACACACACATCACTGTAAGTTACTCATGCATCCCACACACACACATCACACATACTATCATACACACATCACACATACATACATGATATATGTATGAATACATATATACTCACTCTCTTCATATTTCCAGGGCATCAAATGGCAGTACAGTAGTGGTGGAGAAGTTGGAATCATCAGCAGAGGCTTGTAACACTCAGGAGGCCTCCTTCTCCTTCTCCCCCCTCCTCCTACTCCCGACAGCTGAACAACTAGTGAGATTACAAGAGGGAGGGGGCTCTGGTGGCTGCACTTCTCTCCCCTCTCCTCAGGGCAGACTGCCTTGCGTTTCTCCCCCTCCCGCACAGACTTGGCCCCGCCCAGCTCCTGCTACTGAATGATGTCCCCCTCCCCTCACTGATGCTGGGCACTCACTGCAGCCTCAGTGCAGAACGATGGAGGGAATCCTTGGCCACAGCTGGGGTGAGGGAGAGCAGTGTGCGGGAGGAACACAGAGCCGGACAGCGCAGGGCAGGACCAGCAATCCCAGCATTTGTGCACCAGAGTCACAAAACTTTATTCAATAAAAAAAGACACATTTACTACACATCGAGCAGAGCACGGATGGGCCGCACCGGACAGTGCCTAGCACTGTGACACACGGAGCTAAACTGTATAGGGGGGCGTGGCCGGCAGCTACTCACTGCTGTGCGGGAAATGTAACCTCCCGGCCGGGACAGCGGGAGACCAACTGAAAATCGGGACTGTCCCGCTGGATCCGGGACACTTGGGAGGTATGGGTATGGTATTGAGTGGCTACTGTATTCATAGTCACCCAGGCAGGCTCTCCCTCTTCATAATATCACGCCTTAACAGGCGTGATCTTAAACACTGATTCAAATGTGCGCCTCCCTGCTCTCCTCTGTGCTGGCGTGGCTGCAGTGTGGCTGTATGACACGAATCACGTGATTTCCAGATTCGGGTGACTTATGTACACCTGCGCCGCTCTGTTAGCTTCAAGCCCCGGACTGCGCATGCGTGCTGGAGGCATAACAGAGCTGCGCGGGTGTACATAAGTCACCCGAAGCCGGAAATGACGCGATTCGCGTCATACAGCCGCACTGCAGCCCCGCCGGCATAGAGGAGAGCAGGGAGGCGCACATTTGAATCAGTATTGAAGATCACGCCTATTAAGGCGTGATATTATGAGGAGGAGAGCCTGCCTGGGTGACTATGAATACAGTAGTCACTCATTAACATACCTAATGAGTGAATTTAATAACGTTTATCTACATTTTCACTAGATGCATTTAGGACCAAAAAGGAGTGTAGGATAAGTGTTAATATGCTCTAGGGACATCTTTTAATAGCTTATGAGGCGTTTTGGGGGTGACAGGATCCCTTTAAGCATCTCTGGAGAGACCTGTAAATGGCTGTCCACCAACGTTCACCATCCAACCTGACGACACTGGAGAGGATCTGCAAGGAAGAATGGCCGAGGATCCCCCAAATCCTTGGGGGAAAAACTTGTTGCGTCATTCCCAAGAAGCTTCATGGCTGTACTAGCTCAAAAGGTGCAAATACTCAATACTGAGCAAAGGGTCTAAATACTGATGACCATGTGATATTTCAGTTTTTTCTTTTTTAATACATTTGCAAAAATTTCTACATTTTCTGTTTTTTTTTTCAGTCAAGATGGGGTGCAGAATGTACATTAATGAGAAAAAAAATGGCTGCAATAAAACAATGAGTGAAAAATTTAAAGGAGTCTGAATACTCTCCGTATCCACTGTATATGTAACCTCTTCTCATGTACAGCACCATGGAATCAATGGTGCTCTAAAAATAAATAAGATATAATATTAAAAATCCTGGGTGTTGTCACGGGTGATAATAACAAACAAAGGGGTTAGGTAGCAGCATGGCAGTGTCAGGCAAAAGGCGATCAGGGGAACTAGTCTTACCCTTAAACTGAAGGTCCCTGACTGACCTGATTCCCACAAGCACCCTAAAGGTGAGGATGTCTGTGCCGACACCCTTGCCCTGCTCCTGAGTAGCCCTAGGCTACAACCTCTTCACCTCCACCCAATGACCGAGATAAGCACTGCAGCTCCAGACAGATGGCAGATCTCCACAAAGCTACAAAGCAAGGCTGCAACCGGACAGCACACGGCGTCTGCACAGCACACGGTCTTTGCAGAGAATGAACTCTTTCACTGACACCAGCTGATGGGTAATAGTATTTTTTAAAGGCTGAGGGAGTGGACAACCGCATCACCAGACACACACATCAGGATCAGCTCACAGATGTTTACGCTTAATAGACTAAAGGAACTTAAGTACCACAGAGCAATTCATAGAGTCTGCAGAGCAGTCTACATGTGACAGGGATTACACGAGGGATTTTTTTAAACAGTTTTGAAAGTCTCATAAATAATATATCGGAAATTGATGGATAGTGGATACCTCAGGAGATCAGTGTCATTGCACAGCTGTCTGGGTGACTTCCCCCATGGGGAGCTGAAGAACTAGCATTCTCATCAAAGCTAAGTAAATTACAGAAAGCCCCCATGAGTTGGCAGTCAAGCCCCCCAGCCAACACACAGCTTCATTCTGGTACTTAGAATTCCTTTTGGCTGCTTTCCAGGACTTCAATGGCAGCCCACCCCTATGCATTATAGTTAGTTAAAAGCTCGCCCCATGGATCTTTCCAAGCAGTTTGGCTCTAAAGGATGAGTAAGAGTGCCGGGGCCATCAGCATTCACTTATCCCAGCAGTAGGCTGTCAGTTAGGTAAGGTGCTCATCTTCTAGTTTCCATAGTTTCCATATGCAAAGCAATTTTCACATAACATTCAGTGAGCTGTTTAGTTGTTCTGACCTGAGTGATGATTGCGGAACATTAAGAAATCACTGTCGTTTTTGCCATATTCCATTTTTACCTCGCAACTCATGACACGATCTGGCTAAATCAGCCATTGATAGCTATAAATATCAATATTACACGTCACATCTTAATGCATTGGTGATTTTTACCTCCGCAAACAGCACATAAGTGATGACAATCCAATTCGGCCATAGCTTTTGCATGTCCTGTCCCTTAACTCTTTTGTTTCTATGTTTGCACCCCCCTTCCTTCTTCTTAAGAGCCATCATTTTCTTTTTTTCCCCATTGCCATATGAAGTCTTGTTATTTTTTTAGGATGATTTGTTATTTTGAATGGCACCATTCATTTTACTCTATAAGGTACTGGAAAATAGGAAAAAATAGTGGGATAAAATGGTGAAAAAAAATACAAAATCTGCCATTTTTTTAAGATACTAAACTGGTATAGATTTAGTTTTTTTTTTAAAGTCTGCAATGCTAATTGTGCAGTCACTCTATGTGTCACCCTATGTGACTGCAGACATATCAATCCTCCCAGCGCCCGCACTGTGCAGTGCAAAGATGTGCCCCATGACCCCAGCACCCAACTTTAATGTTGTTCTGATATATTTTGTCTGCTGAAAATATCTAATTCTAGCATCAATGTAACTGTCCTCCCCCCCCCCCCACCAATGCCTGTTTATGATCTTTTGTTCAAATCTGCCTGTGAGTGACCATTTGGTACAGCCTTGCCTGGTCATGGGTTAATGGACTCCACACCTGAAATCAGTGTTTCTGAGCATATTAGGAGCTTCTCCTAGTCTGCTGAGACGTGTCTGCTGCCAAAGTGTCTGATCTAAAGTGTCTAGATATGAAATAGACCTGTAATTGACCGGAATTGACTGGGATAGACTGGAAGGTCATGACAGAGCCACTCAAACAATGTCTATAATTCTATTTTCTACTACTCATAACCATGTCTTTAACTTCACTGTTTTTGTTTCTATGTGCCATCACTACCAAATTGTATCACCCTATCCTCCCTCCTACACTACTCATCCACATCAGCCCCTCTCTTCTGCCCTACCCTATGTACAGCTCCCATGCTATTTTCAGTGTACTGAGGATTCTCAGCCCACCATATTCTAACATTTCATAATAAACCAAGTCCTAAATCTAAAAACTGCTCTTCCTCTTTTTGCTCCTGCTCCTGTCAGGTGATATCTCCCCCAACCCTGGCCCGCCCTCTAACTTCAACCCCTCTCCCACCACACATAGAAGCCCCACTAACCATATCACCATCACTTGCACTCCTTCATCTCCCTCTTTTAACTGCGCTCTCTGGAATCCACGATCTGTATGCAACAAACTTCCCTTCATTCACTATTACTTCCTTACCAACTCTCTTAACCTGCTGGCCCTCACAGAAACCTGGATCCAGGATTCAGACACTGCTTCCCCTGCTGCTATTTCTTACAACGGCCTACATTTCTCTCATTCCCCTAGACCTGGGAACAGACATGGTGGTGGAGTTGGCCTCCTCCTGTCCCCACAATGTACTTTCCTGGTCATTCCCCCAGCCTCATCACTCTCATTCCCTTCTATTGAGATCCACACCATTAGGCTCTTCCATCCCCTCCCCCTCAAAGTACCAGTGGTATACCGCCCCCCAGGGTCACCCACCCAGTTCCTCGACCATTTCTCCGCGTGGCTGCATTCCCATACTTTAACATTCCCATAAACAGCCCCATCTCCCCATCTGCATCCCAGCTCCTATCTCTAACCACCTCTCTTTGCCTCTCACAGCTCTCAACCTTTGAGACGCACAAAGACGGTAACACCCTTGACATGGTCTTTACCCGGCTCTGCTCTACATCCTCCTTAGATAACTCACCTCTTCTCTCTGACCACAACATTCTCTCCTTCTCACTCACTAACCCTCGACCACCACAGCCCAATCCTACCTATCACACATCCAGAAATCTACAGGCCATTAACCCTCATGCACTTACAGATTCCCTCATCTCATCACTGTCCCCAATCTCTTCAATCTCCTGTCCAGATCACGCAGTAAACCACTAAAATGACACTCTCAGAAGCTCCCTGGACCAAGTAGCGCCCCTCATCCTCAGAACCTCCAAACATAGAACAAAACAGCCTTGGCTCACATCACAAACTTGATTTCTCCAGCGATGCTCTAGGAGTGCTGAATGTCTATGGAGGAAAACTCGCTCACCAGGAGACTTATCAATTATAAATTCATGCTCAAAACTTACAACTCTGCCCTTCACCTTGCCAAACAGACCTACTTCACTACCCTGGTCTCCTCACTATCCAACAATCCAAAAAAACTCTTTGACACCTTTCACTCTCTCCTCAGTCCTAAAGTGCAGGCCCCCATCACTGACCTCTGTGCTGATGACCTGGCTTCTTACTTTATGAAGAAAATAGACAACATCCACCAGGAAATCAACTCCCAGCCTCCAAGCGCTGCCACTCCCATTCTTTCCCACATCCCCTCTGTTTCACTCTCCACATTTAACCCAGTCACAGAAGAAGAAGTCTCCAGGCTCCTCTCTTCCTCTTGTCCCACCACATGCACTACTGACCCCATTCCCTCACACCTACTCCAGTCTCACTCTAGTCGTCACCACTCATCTAACCAAAATCTTCAATCTCTCCCTCTCTACTGGCATCTTCCCCTACTCCTTCAAACACTCGATCATTGCTCCATTATTAAAGAAAACCTCTCTCGACCCATCCTGCACAAATAACTACAGACCAGTCTCCAATCTTCCCTTCATCTCTAAACTCCTGGAGCGCCTGGTCTACTCCCACCTCACCCGTTACCTCTCTGCTCACTCTCTTCTAGATCCATTACAGTCTGGTTTCCGCCCCCTACATTCTACAGAAACTGCCCTCATCAAAGTGACCAATGACCTTCTGACAGCAAAACGTAATGGTGATCACTCTCTGCTTATTCTCCTTGATCTCTCTGCAGCCTTTGACACTGTTGACCGCACAATTCAGATAGAAAAGACGGCACTCACCCGTTGAAGCGCAAGGAGCGCAAAACGGTGCCGTCGTCACCTCTGCCTTTCCCCCTCCCTGCAACATGTAGCCAGCAAACTTGAGTAAAAGTGCAACGCTGACTGGTGAGTGCCGTCTTTTCTATCTGAATTGTGCTGTCTGCGTCTTTGGACTGGCACCGCGTTTTATTGTGACCAGCTGCATCTGTGGGGATTGCTTGAGACTGTTGTTCACACTGATTTTTGCCGCTTTTTGACACTGTTCACCACCATCTCCTACTCTCCATTCTGAATTACATTGGCATAAAGGACACTGCTCTCTCCTGGCTCTCCTCCTGTCTTTCTGACTGCTCTTTCAGTGTATCATTCGCTGGCTCCACTTCCTCCCCTCTTCCTCTCACTATTGGGGTCCCTCAGGGCTCAGTCCTTGGTCCTCTTGTCTTCTCTCTCTACACAGCCCCGATTGGACACACCATCAGCAAATTTGGCTTCCAATACCATCTTTATGTTGATGACACACAATTATACACTTCAGCTCCTGACCTTACCCCTGCGGTATTAAAGAACACCAATGACTGTCTAGCTGCAGTTTCCAACATAATATCCGCTCTCTATTTGAAACTAAACCTTTCTAAAACTGAACTCCTTCTGCTCCCACCCCCCAGTAACCTCCCTAAATCTGACATCTCTCTCTGTGTGTGGCACAACGATAATGCCTAGGCAGCAGGCTCGCTGTCTGGGTGTTATGTTTTACACCGATCTCTCCTTCTCCTCCCACACACAATCTCTCGTCCGCTCCTGTCGCTTATACCTGAAGAATATCTCTAGAGTCCGCCTTTTTCTCATCACGGAAACAAAAAAACCCTCACCATGGCCCTAATCCATTCTCGCCTTGACTACTACAATTCTCTATTAAGTGGCCTCCCCCTCAGTAGACTTTCTCCTCTCCAGTCCATCCTTAATGCAGCAGCCAGGATCACCTATCTGGCCAATCGTTACTCTGATGCCTCTGCTCTGTGCCAGTCATTGCACTGGCTACCCGTACACTACAGGATCAAATTCAAATTGCTTGTTCTCACCCACAAAGCTCTTCACAGTGCATCACCCCCCTACATCTCCTCCGTCATCTCTGTCTATCACCCCACCCGTTCTCTATGTTCTTCAAATTACTTCGACTAACATCTGCACTAATCCGATCCTCCCACTCCCGGCTCCAATACTTCTCTCGAGCTGCATCAATCCTCTGGAATGCTTTACCCCAAGAAATCAGGACTATCCATAACTTGCATGGCTTCAGACGATCCCTAAAAACACATCTTTTTAAGGCGGCCTATCATACTCCCTAATAGAAGTCCTCTGTACTGTATATAGCCCATTCACTATCTCTCTTGACATTACTCTTCTACAAACTCCACCAAACCAAAAAGGTCTACACAGATTGTCTGATGACCATTCATGTAAGCTTATTTCTATGCCGCATTTCCTCAAGATGCCTGGACCATGAGTGCAATAAGCCCCCGTACCTTGTGCAACTCCTATCCTGTTGTAGATTGTAAGCTCTTTTGAGCAGGGTCACCTTCATTTATTGCTTTATTTATTGTATTTTTTTTTTTTTACATTGATTCTATGTCTATTGTTTTGTATCCAATTATTGTATTGTATTCGTTCTCTACTGCAATTACTTACCTGTATTATATTTCCTGTACTCTAACCACTGTATTGTAAAGCGCTGCGGAATATGTTAAATATAAAGATTTATTATTTATTATTATTATTATTACTCGGACCCGGGCTGCGGTGTGTCCGGGGAGTCACAGGTGTCGAGACCCTGGGTTCAGTATTAAAGATAGTTCTTGGGGGAATATAGGAAGGATTATTCATGACGCCACCTGTGGTTTGTGGCTATAGGTGGCCACCGCTGCTGCAGAACCTCTGGGGACGATGGACAGGCAGCTGGGATGGATTGGCTCCCCACAGGCAGAGCAAATCCCCAGGGCAGTGGATGTTGAAGGTTGTAGGGTGCAGGATGGAGGGTGCGCAGTAATAGACAGACTCACAGTTTGTTGGTTCCTCAAGTTCTTTACTGGCAATACTGGTTCAACCACAGGTGATGTTGCTGTGAGTCCGTGTAACCTGGGAGCAACTCGGGGTTTTCGGCACCTGGCAAGTTCTGAGGCCTCCCTGCTGTGCTTTCTCTTGGCGTGTCTCTGTGGCTGCTTAAGCTGAGCTGCGGCCCTCTCTCTCCTGCTTGTGGCGTATGACAGGCAGCTCGAGTCCTTCTCTAGCCCCACTTCTCGGGCGGCTGCTTCTGGGCTCTTAACGCTGCTTTGCCTGCAGGTACTTGTGTGGCTGGGGAACTTGGAATCCCCCAGCCTGTGGTATTCGCTGCTGGGACGTAAGGCTCTGCACAGCCTCGGTCTCCGGTGTCCGGTTCTTGGCACTTGTTCCTCTGGGGTGAGCTTGACACTGCTCTACTAGCCACAGGCTCTCCTCCACCTCCTCAGACCTTGCCTGCGGGTCCCTCAAGCTAGGGTCAGCTATCCTGGGGCGAGCCCACTGGATGTCTTCCTCAGTACTGCTCCGTACTGAACTGACTAACACCGCCCCAGACCAGAATTTATAGGGATCTGCCCTGAACCCGGGTTTTATCTCTCCCCTTCAGGCCTGGAGGCAGAAAGGTGTTGTGTGCTTTGGTTTTGCCTGGTGTGCATACCCTATGTTTTTTTCAGGTATGACACTACCCCCCGAGGGAGATAATGACATCGTGGCATCCGAACTATGGGGTGCCACACAAAGACTTGCCGAGTTCTAAGTCAGGAAGGGACCACAATTATACGGTATGTGCAACAACACGACTAGTGGGTGCGGCCTCACTCAATTCAAGAGTGTGGAAAGGACTAGTCTAACTAGTGGGCGTGTCCTCACTTAATACAAGTGTATGGAGTAGGCGTGTATGACTATTGGGAGCAGCCGTCTAGTGGGTGCGGCCTTGCTCCATACACTTGTATTATGTGAGGCCACGCCCACTAGTTGGGGGATCTAGCTGGGATCATGTACACTGCATAACTGTGGTCCGTTTGCGGCTTAGAAACCTCGAATCCTTGCAGCTCATCATGTGGGCGTTGGGAGGATTGATAATTCTGCAGTCACATAGAGTAACTGCACAATTATTATTTTAGACCGGACAACTCCTTTAAATAATGAAGAAATGTATGAGTTTGTTAAAAATAAATACATTGGGGTTTGTGTCGTCATTTCTGAAGCCCCTGTGTGTTTTTGTTTAATCTTTGATTGATCTGCCATGGCTGTTTTATTTAAAGGCAAGATGTCAGTGGTACTGATACCAATTTGGGGCACATATGAAGTTTTGATGGCTTTTTATGCCCTTTTTTAAGAGAGGTGTAGTGACCAATCAAAAGTGATTTTGCTGTTGTGCTATTTTTCTTTTTACGTCATTTAGCATATGTGTTATTTAACGGTATCCTGTCACCCCCAAAATACCTCAAAAGCTATTAAAAGTTGTCCCTAGAGCATAGTAACACTTACCCTACACTCCTTTTAGCTCCTAAATGCAGCAAGTGAAAGATAAATGTTATTACAGTACCTCATTAGTGATGATAATTAGTGACTATAGTATTCACAGTCACCCTGGCAGGCTGTCCCTCTTCATGATATCACGCCTCAATAGGCGTGATCTTCAAATCAGATTAAAATGCGCGCCTCCCCTCTCTCCTATGTGTCGGCCGGCCTGTAGTGGGGCTGGGTGACGCGAATCGCGTCATTTCCAGCGCCGGGTGACGGTATGTACACCCGCGCCGCTCTGTTAGCTTCAAAACGCACACTGCGCATGCGCAGTGCGGGTCTTGAAGCTAACAGCGGCGCCGCACAATGCTGCGGTCCGGCTGCCATAGGAGAGAGGGGAGGCGCGCATTTTAATGTGATTTGAAGATCACGCCTATTGAGGCGTGATATCATGAAGAGGGAGAGCCTGCCAGGGTGACTATGAATACCATAGTCACTAATTATCATCCCTAATGAGGTAGTGTAATAACATTTATCTTCATTTTCACTTGCTGCATTTAGGAGCTAAAAGGAGTGTAGGGTAAGTGTTACTATGCTCTAGGGACAGCTTTTAATAGCTTTTGAGGTGTTTTGGGGGTGACAGGATCCCTTTAATGTTATATTTTTAGAGATTTGACTTTTGTAGATGCATTATTTCCAAATGTGTTTATTTTTTTATTAGACGAAAATTGGGGTGATTAAAATTTTTATACATATTTTTAAAAGTTTGATTGCTTATACTATAAACTGCAAAATTGCAGTATATATTGATGTAAAAATGTAGAAAAGTATTCTAGGAGTGATACCTTTTTTGGCTAACAGAAGAATTATATTTGTAAGCTTTCAGGGCTCACATGGCCCCTTCATCAGGCAATACTACAAATGAAGACAAAATCACTACCGTTCAAAAGTTTGGGGTCACTTAGAAAATTCCTTATTTTTGAAAGAAAAGCTAATTTTTTTTCAATGAAGCTAACATTAAATGTATCAGATATACACTCTATACATTGTTAATGTGGTAAATGACTATTCTAGCTGCAAACGTCTGGTTTTTAATGCAATACTGTATCTACATAAGTGTATAGAGGCCCATGTCCAACAACCACCACTCCAGTTTTTTAATGGTACATTGTGTTTGCTAACTGTGTAAGAAGACTAATGAATGTTTAGAAAACCATTGTACAAGTATGTTAGCACAGCTGAAAACGGGTTGGCTGATTAGAGAAGCTATAAAATTGACCTTCCTTTGAGCTAGTTGAGAATCTGGAGCATTACATTTGTTTGTTCTATGAAACTCTCAAAATGGCCAGAAAAACAGAACTTTCATGTGAAACTCAACAGTCTATTCTTGTTCTTACAAAATGAAGGCTATTCCATGTGAGAAATTTCCAAGAAACTGAAGATTTCCTACAAAGGTGTGCACTACTCCCTTCAGAGGAGAGCACAAACAGGCTCTAACCAGAGTAGAAAGAAAAATGTGTGGCCCCGCTGCACAACTGAGCAACAAGACAAGTACATTAGAGTCTCTAGTTTGATAAATCGATGCCTCACAGCTCCTCATCTGGCAGCTTCATTACACAGTACCAGCCGAAGGTCTGCAATGCTGTAAATGCTGCCAAGGAAGCATTCTTTGACGAAAGCAAAGTTTGAAGGAGAAAATTTTTATTTCAAATAAAAATCATTATTTCTAACCTTGTCAATGTCTGGACTATATTTTCTATTCATTTTGCAACTCATCTGATAAATAAAAGTATGAGTTTTCACAAAATTGTCTGGGTGACCCCAAACATTTGAACGATAGTGTAACTATTTACATTGATTTTTCTGGCTAACAGAGTACAACAATATTATTTTGTATTCTACTTTGTAAGCAGTATATACTGAAAATTGTAGCGCCATATGATTATTAGCCTGTGGCTGAGCTTCACGGGAGTATCAAGATGGAAGAATAGAGTACCTTCAGCAGGCCTCATCTTTTATTGGAACCCATTGATGGGAGTCGGTGCTCAGGAAAAGCTCCATCACAGAAGGATAGAAGGTGAATGTCAAGCACAGAACTCTACTACCACCAAATTGCCAGGCAAGAACTCCATCTGCCACCAAATTATCAGGGACCGGCACTACCGATCTCATTGCGACAATCAATCTGTCAGGGAGATTACAAAGGCATCGCACCACTGTCACCAATTGTCAGGAGGATCACACAATAACTGACATTTGATGGATGAGGTATAACCTTGGGGGTAGTAGTGCTCCTTGGGACTTCTCAGGCTGCATAAATTATATTTTGTGGTTTGTGGCTGTTGTGCCCCATATTTTATTGTAAAGTGAAATTCTGTTATCTGTTGCAAGTTATAAAGGGAGAATTTGGTTTTTCATCATATTGTGGTCGGAGTTGTTCACAGCAGCACTGTATCTATCACTCACATCGACCGATGTCCGGTCATTACATATGAATCTTCAACTCCCAGTACATCCTTAACAATGGTAAGGTAATACTGGGACTGTTACTAGTAGTCAATATCAGACAGAGGAATATAAGGAACCATAGCACTGATGAGAATTGGTATCACAGAGAATTATTCACATCCAAGGAACCTTATAGATGACCTTGTCTCTCATCAGAGTTGGTCTCTTTCTATTCTTCATCTTGTCCACACACCATGATGACTTTTCACATCCACAGCTCTTCTCTACGGACTTCCATCTTCTCCGGTCTTCTGCAGCACAACCTAACACGGTGCCCTTAAAGGGAACCTGTCACCCCCTTTGGGCATTTTAAACTGTGCTCGCTTACGCATAATGTAAATGGGGTTATCGTAACCCCTCTATGTGCCCAGATGTGCCCCTCATACCTGAGATATGAACTTATATTCTATCCAGCGCTGCCTCCAATTGAGTCCAGAAAGCATGCTATTTGGTCCTGATGTATAACGTCTTCGCCACCTCCCTGGCTGCAAAATACGCCCTGTAATTTGAAAATTCTTGCCCCTCCTCTGGCCAGTGAGATGAGTGAGAGGTGCACTCGCGCCTGAGCAATGAAGCCGCTGGAGCAGGTGACCGTGCTCCTCCATTGAAGATGGCGCCAACGTCTCGCGAGATTTGTGAAGTCAATGGAGGAGCACAGTCACCTGTTCCCTACTCACCTGTATAAGTTTAATGGTAGAATGAATGCTTTCAAAATAAATATAGTGGCATCCACACGCCTAGGGGACTGCTTGGCTGCTGATTAGGCTCATGAAACCTCCTAGAGAACTGCTGGGCTGCAGAAAACTGTGCAAACAACTGGGTCTCAAAATAAAACAAAGTCCAACGGTTTATTAACAATCCTCATCAACTGCATACGGTATTCAGGACATCCATACACAGGACAGGTACACTATGTCAGGCTGTCCCCACCAATAGGGACGACACATGGTTAGTCCATAACAGCAACCACTGACCTTTAATCCATCAATGGGATCGCTGGCTACGGTCTTAGCTGGGGGAATGCCTCCTCTGCAGGTTCACCGACTCTGGTCCGGTCCGGGCTCAGACCAGGTGCAAACTTCCTGAGTCCAGGGGGATCTAGGCTCCCTAAGGCTTCCTCAGCTATTCTGGATGCTGGGAAAACCCCACCCTTATTCCCCAGGCTTCTTCCTCTCCTGTGGTCAAGGACCTTTCCTGACCTCACAGCCCATGTGATTGAGAGGAAGTCTGCTTATCTGTGTTCCGTCACACCCACAGGAGGATCCAGGTTAGACAGCCACTCCCCTGGCTTCCAACCTGCAGCCCCAACACGTCTAATGCCATACCAGAGCCCTGGAACCGCAAGTCCCAGCACCAACACCTGCGGGGCAGTCAACCGCTGCACCACAATATATTTATAATGTACAGTATATAATGCAGATTTTTCCCCTTTTTTTTCTATTTCGCCACACTTGGAATTTCTTTCCTACCATTACATCATGTGATAAAATAAATAGTGTAATTCAAAAGTACAGCTTATCCTGCAAAAACACAAGCTCTCACAAAGCTATATCAACGCAAAAATACAAACCTCGTGGCTCTTGGAATAAGGGGAGGAAAAAAATAAAGCACAAAAACAAAATAAAAAAATCGCCTCGCCCTTAAGGGGTTAATGTATATTAACATTTTGTGCCATAAAAAATTGGCACAGATCATCAATACATCTGTTGTATTTTACTACTCCATTATTCTAGATGTTTCTCTAGACACTTTTGAAGAGCGTTTAAAGAGATGCCACAATCTGATCTTTTTGTCAAAAATCAATAATAAATTTGTCTAAATGGATTGGCTCCAAAACTGGCACAGCTTACGCCAGAATAGTAAATGTGACTCTTTGTATTTCTCTGTTGCAGGCTTATAAAGGAACGGTGGAGGCCTAATGTTCACAAAACTGAGCCGTAATATATTACTGTATATGTGTTAATGTTCGAAATGACTGAACACAGTGACCCAGTTGCAAGAATAACAAAGGGTAAGAGGGTGCCCGTATGTTCCAACTGCGTTGTTACAGTGTTGCACACCATTATTGACACCCTTTTTTTTCATAGACTGTACAATATGTTCAGATATAAATAGAAATACACCAAAGTTCTATCTTCAGGATTTTTTTTGTTAGTGTCCAAAGTAATATAACAATAACACATTGTCAAATTACATGTTGGTATTTCAAAGACGAAACAGAATGAACAGAAAATAAAGGCCCCCAATTAATATTTGGGTGCCCCCTTTGGTATTGATGAAGCCTCTTAGCGTTTCTTGTAGCCATCTAGAAGCTTCTTGCTCTTCTCAGCTGTATTTTCTCTTCCTTTACCATTTGTTCAGCTCTTGAATGTTTGCAGGTTCTTTTTCCCAATGGCAGATTTCAGCTCACCCCAAGGATTTTCCATGGATTGAGGTCAGGACTTATTGCTGCCGTTTTAAAACAGTCCATTTTTTTCTTTTTCAACCATTCCTGTGTACATCTGGATGTTGCTTTGTGCCATTGTCTTGCTGGAGGACCCACGATCTTCCACTCAAACCAAGTTTTCTTACACTGGGAAGGACATTTCACTCTAAAATCTCATGATAATTCTCTGATTTCATGCTTCCTGTGATACAGTCAAGGCCTCCAGTACCAGACACAGTAAAGTAACTCCATGCTTAACTGTTGGTAGGGTGTTCTTTTCCTTTTAATATTCATTGCACCATTTGTAAAGAAACTGCTGCTTTGCCAAAAAGGTCTATTTTTCTTTCATCTGTCCACAGAACATTTTCCAAGAAGGATTGTGGTTTGTCTGTGGCAAAAATCAGTAGTTCCCTTTTATGTTTTTTCTTGAGCAATGGCCTTCGCCCATAAAGCTCTGCTTGCTTTATTGTGCGCATGGCACTTGTTGAAACCATGACCCCAGAATGTTCCAGTTTGACCTTCAGGTCTTTGGATGTTTGACGTGGTGTTTTTTCCACTATTCACATCAACGTTTGAAGTAATCTCTTGTCAACTTTCCTCTTCGCCCCACATCCAGTGAGGTTCTTGATGGTTCCATGCTTGGCAAACTTCTTAATAACACTGTGCACTTGTGAAACTGGGTTACCAAGGTGTTTGGAGATGGCCTTTTTTGCTTTGGAAGTCTTGTGTTTGATAATAATAGCAGTTCTGATGTCCTCAGACAGCTCCTTTGTCTTCACCATTGTGACAAAGGAACAGACCTAACATGTGGTTTTTTAAAACACAGAAGTCACCAATTATTGTCTGATTCATGTCACATGGGCACCTACAATTTATCACAGGTGATTCTCATCTGTGACTTACCAAAAGTGAGTCAAAATGTGTTTTCATACTAATTTAATATAAGGGTGCCATTTCCAGTGACACAGCAAGCTTTAGGGTATGTGTCCACAGGACGTTTTTGCTGCGGTTCCTGCTGCGGTTTCTGCATGCAGTTTACCAATGGTTTTATGGTAATTTATGCTAATTTGTTTCTGCGGTTTTGATTCCAAGCAAAACTGATGTGTTTCACAGAAACGCTGTGCCCACATACAGTTAGGGCCAGAAATATTTGGACAGTGACACAAGTTTTGTTATTTTAGCTGTTTACAAAAACATGTTCAGAAATACAATTATATATATATAATATGGGCTGAAAGTGCACACTCCCAGCTGCAATATGAGAGTTTCCACATCCAAATCGGAGAAAGGGTTTAGGAATCATAGCTCTGTAATGCATAGCCTCCTCTTTTTCAAGGGACCAAAAGTAATTGGACAATGGACTCTAAGGGCTGCAATTAACTCTGAAGGCGTCTCCCTCGTTAACTGTAATCAATGAAGTAGTTAAAAGGTCAGGGGTGGATTCCAGGTGTGTGGTTTTGCATTTGGAAGCTGTTGCTGTGACCAGACAACATGCGGTCAAAGGAACTCTCAATTGAGGTGAAGCAGAACATCCTGAGGCTGAAAAAAAAGAAAAAATCCATCAGAGAGATAGCAGACATGCTTGGAGTAGCAAAATCAACAGTTGGGTACATTCTGAGAAAAAAGGAATTGACTGGTGAGCTTGGGAACTCTAAAAGGCCTTGGCGTCCACGGATGACAACAGTGGTGGATGATCGCCGCATACTTTATTTGGTGAAGAAGAACCCGTTCACAACATCAACTGAAGTCCAGAACACTCTCAGTGAAGTAGGTGTATCTGTCTCTAAGTCAACAGTAAAGAGAAGACTCCATGACAGTAAGTACAAAGGGTTCACATCTAGATGCAAACCATTCATCAATTCCAAAAATAGACAGGCCAGAGTTAAATTTGCTGAAAAACACCTCAAGAAGCCAGCTCAGTTCTGGAAAAGTATTCTATGGACAGATGAGACAAAGATCAACCTGTACCAGAATGATGGGAAGAAAAAAGTTTGGAGAAGGGAACGGCACATGTTCCAAGGCACACCACATCCTCTGTAAAACATGGTGGAGGCAACGTGATGGCATGGGCATGCATGGCTTTCAATGGCACTGGGTCACTTGTGTTTATTGATGACATAACAGCAGACAAGAGTAGCCGGATGAATTCTGAAGTGTATCGGGATATACTTTCAGCCAAGATTCAGCCAAATGCTGCATAGTTGATTGGACGGCGCTTCATAGTACAGATGGACAATGACCCCAAGCATACAGCCAAAGCTACCCAGGAGTTCATGAGTGCAAAAAAGTGGAACATTCTGCAATGGCCAAGTCAATCACCAGATCTTAACCCAAATGAGCATGCATTTCACTTGCTGAAATACAGACTTAAGACGGAAAGACCCACAAACAAGCAAGACCTGAAGGCTGCAGCTGTAAAGGCCTGGCAAAGCATTAAGAAGGAGGAAACCCAGCGTTTGGTGATGTCCATGGGTTCCAGACTTAAGGCAGT
Organism: Allobates femoralis; assembly: GCA_033576535.1. Lineage (NCBI taxonomy): Eukaryota > Metazoa > Chordata > Amphibia > Anura > Aromobatidae > Allobates > Allobates femoralis. The sequence goes on from JARQOC010000004.1 coordinate 60,952,106, forward strand.
GATTGCCTCCAAAGGATTCGCAACAAAATTTTGAAAATAAAAATATTTTGTTTGGGTTATGTTTATTTGTCGAATTACTTTTGACCTCCTAAAATGTGGAGTGTTTGTAAAGAAATGTGTACAATTCCTACATTTTCTATCAGATATTTTTGTTCAACCCTTCAAATTAAATGTTACAATCTGCACTTGAATTCTGTTGTAGAGGTTTCATTTCAAATCCAATGTGGTGGCATGCAGAGCCCAACTCGCGAAAATTGTGTCACTGTCCAAATATTTCTGGCCCTAACTGTATTGGTTTTGCAAGTGTCAAGAACTGTCAAACCTCTGCAGTTTTGCTGTGAATGGGAGAGAATTGACATGTTCTATTTTTCCTGCGTTTTTGTGGCAAGTCAATGGAAAAAACGCAGGAAAAACGCACAAAAAATGCAAAAAACGCGATAAAAACGCAGGACCTGAACGCAGCAAGGACTCTAGGATCCTTGAAAGCAGTTCAGGTTTTGCTGCATTCAGGACTGCTTAAAAAACGTCCTGTGGGCACATAGCCTAAGATTCCGATTCCAGTGATGTATCACTTAGTATACTGAGTGGAGCAGTTGTGATAGTCACAGATTTCTCTTCTGCAGATCTAGCAGAGCTCAGATCTTGAGCTTTGTATAAGGCTAGGGTCTGACCTGTGTCAGCCCTCAGCCTGCCGGATCCACTTAAAACTTAGGTTCTGCAGGCTTAGCGCATAGTGTTATCAGCATGTAACGCTATGCGCCGCTTGCCTATGCATCTCTATGGTTACCTGAAGTATAGCGCAGCTGCCGGCTCCACACACAAGGACCAGATATGTGCTAAGCCTGCCAGAACCTAAGTTTTAAGCGGATCCGGCAGGCTGAGGGCTGATGCAGGTCAGACCCTAGCCGTAGGCCAGGGTCACACTTGAGCCTTGGATCAGGTTTTTGCATCATTTTGTGTACTTTTTTCTAAGTCCAAAACCTGATGCCAAAAACTGATGCTGCACTCAAGTGTGACTGTAATGGTGTCAGTTTTTTAACTGACCCCAAAAACGCTGCTAGCAGCGTTTTTGGGTGCAGTAAAAAAACTGATCAGGTTTTTCAACATGCGTCCCTATGGGAAAACTGATTCGCTTTTTAATGGCACAAAAAACCTGATCAGTTATTTCTAACATTTTTTGGGTAAAAATGACAAAGACCAAAAAAAGCAGAGCAGCACAGGAGGGTCAAAAACCAGCCAAAAAACAAACACCCTTTAATAAAAAGATCCAGTATTTGAGCCTTTTGCAAAAACTGATGCCCAAGTGTGAACCCAGGCTAACCCAGACCTATTAATGTAGTTGGATTAAGTCACATATTAATGTGGAGCCCACTGGGACGGGGTACTCGGTACCGGACCGGGGTACTGCTGGGGGATATCACGGCGGTCTTGGTCCGGACCGTGTCCCGGGTTCTCACAAATAAAAGGGGTACTTACAGGGATAGTTTGTCGTGACACCACCCACAGGTCGTGGTCAGTAAGGCGACCACCGCTGCAGTGAGCTTCTGTTAGGAGGATGGATGGATGCTGCAGCAAGGTGGATGAGCCCGCTGCGGGTCGGGCTGCTCCTGGCAGGGTAAAAGGTGTAATAAAAGTTCTGTATACCTGATATCATACATGGGAGACTGAAGCAGGGTTCAGTTCACCGGGTTTACTTGCAAGTTTTTCCCAAGTCAAACAGTTCACAGTACAGTTCTCAACACAGTTCAGTTCTTAACACAGATAACTCCGGACACTTTGAACCCACTGCAGCCAGGCTGTCACTCTGAGACCCCTCACTCTCTCTCAATAACCTTTCAGGCTTGTTTTCGCTCTCTGGTCTTCAGTGTGGATTGTATGATGGCAGCTCAGTCCATTGTGTGTAGCTTCCCCCTATATGTATGGGCGGTAAGCCGGGTCCTATAATGTTGCTTATCCTCCAATCCGTGTATTAGGAACACTGATCTGGAATCCGTGTTCCTTGCCGGTTTGTTTGGGGAGCCGGTGTGTAACTTCAGTCCCCCTCAGAGCCGACACTCTGGTTTCAGCCCAGCTTGGGTGTCCCTATCTTGCAAGGGCTCACCGGCTCTTTCCCACCCATGTGGCTTCCAGATACAATCAGGGAATCTATCCCGTCGGTAGTTGGTCAGTGCTGCCGTACTCCTCGGACCCGGTGGCACTCTGTCCTCACTCTCCCTTCGGGTGCAGGCTGTGGACGAGCTTTCTCTCCATGGATCTGTGTCACTTTGGATTCTGCGTCTCCAGGGAGCCCAATCCCTCCAGGATGTGTCACTGTCTGTCTGCTGTTCTTTACCTCTCGGCTCACTCTGGCCTACTAACTCCTTCCTCCTCTTTTTCTCTATTTGTACTATCTGTCACCTGACCTTCCTTCCCACCCACTTTCCTCTAAACCCTACCACCCCTTGCCCGCCTAGAGTCCCGGGCTCCAGGTTGGGTGTTGGGCTCCTGTGGGTGTGTGTGCTGTGAGGGTGTTTGTTGCACAAACTCTCTACCTTCTGCCTGGCTTCAGTTCCCTATGTGGCCACCCTAGTCTCAGGGGCGCCAGATTAAGAATATCCATCAATTATCCGGAGGCGCCAAAAATCATCGAGCTCTTTCTGAAGGACCTACCCAATGTGGACAATCTAGCCCTTAGATTTGAGTTTGATGTACATATTAGATGAAAGACAACTGCAGAGTGGACATGACTGGCTGAACATCTGATGTGAATTGGTCCTTCAGATTCACCCCTGACAGATGATGTTGCGCAACTGGAATTTCAGAGACTGATACTTTTGTTAAATGTTTTGGTCACTACTTTTTTATTGATAACGTATCCTTCTTCAATATCTGATCATTGGAGATGCTACTCCCAGCACCCCCACCAATCAGCTGTTACTGGCACCAGACAGAAGTTCTCTGATGTTGTTGGAACACAGCAACTCCTTCATTTCTATTATAACCGCAGCCGGGTCAAATTAATATGAGACTAAATAGATGAGAAGCCGGGCACCACACCATTGAGCAAAAAGGAAAGAAAAAAGGTGAACTCACCCATATATGACATTTGTAGTGGCCAACTTCTTTAAGGATCAGACGAGCGCTGTCTGACAGCAACGTTCTCCTCTCTCCTATTCGGGATCCAATCCCATTGTTTAGGGAAAATATTTGGATTTAGAGGTTATATTCATAAACTCAAACTATATCTCCTACCAGGTCTATTACATTAACCATTGTTTCAGAGCTTTGGAAAATTCTCCAAATTAGAAGCCAACGTTGGAGAGGGCTGAATGTGTCCTTGGTACATTATGACTTCTACAGCTTTCATTAGGTTTCTATATAATCTTCATGTCGTATCTCAGTCCATCAGGTTCTTCATCTGTAAATCTAGTTCATATCCTGTCCATGACCATGTCCGGTGTGGACTTGATTACTCTGCCTTTTATGACTCGGAGCAGGGGCGGAACTACACTGGTGCAGCTGGTGCAGCTGCACTAGGGCCCCGACCGGCTGGGGGCCCCTTCAAGCCTGGAGGGGGGCCCCCAGCCGACCCCCGCAAGCCGCCGCCAGAGGAGAGGAGGGTCAGGCAAGGGAAGCAGAGAGCTTCCTGCTTCCCCTGCCTGATCCAGCCCCTCCTCTCCTCTGCTCCTCCGGTTCCTACAATACTTCCGCGCGGCTCCCAGGTAGGAGAGCATCGCGCCTGCGGCTCCCTGTGGCTCAGTGCGGCTCCCAGCGGCACCCTCCCCCCCCTTTCCGGGCCGCGCCGACGGCCAGCGGAACCCCTCCCCCCCGGGCCGCGCCGACGGCCAGTAGCCCCGCCCCCCGGTCTTCTCCTGCACCAGGGCCCCCGGGGGTGACGGTCCGCCCCTGACTCGGAGGGTTATTAGGCTTGAACCAATGGTCAACATATCATTAGAAAATGATGGGCTTGTTTTTGGGGGAGTTTGGTCTTTGGAGACGCCAGGAGATATTACTCTGCAGTCATGTTCCAAACTGGAACAATATCTAGATACATCACATAAATGACAGAAAGTACATTGTATGAGCTCCAAGCTGATCCACATGTCTAAAAATATCAGTGATTAAAATATCAAGACGTGTGTTGAAAGGAAGCGATCTGACTGATAAGAATCAGAAAAATCATATAACTGCAACATATAGAGGTACGTGAGATTTATGAAGGAGACTCCAAAAGAAGACCATGTGCCATGAGTCTGGGACAGATTTGGGACCTGTGAAAGGGGGGTTTTGCTAGGGGCACCACAACAAATTAATGCTCAGGGATCTGCTCCTACATGTCAGAGAGCGAATATACTATTTGAAAGAACAGACAACATGTATAAGGAATGGAGCAATCACCCGATTCAAAAAGATCAAAAAAGTGTTTTTATTTTTAATTCCAAACTACAAAAGCACACACAAAGACAAATTAAGAACAATTAAAAAAGGGCAAGTAGCCCTACTCATCAAGGTGGTCCCTGCAGATGGAAAATGCCAGCCAAGAAGTAAATTACAATCTACGGTAACAGTCAAATGCCAATATCAGTTATTGCAAACCAAAAACAATAATGCTTAGAATATTCGATTCCTGGTTTTGTAAAGAACACACATACAAAAAACATTAAATGACTCACCGTAGCCGGGTGTACACGTAGCGGGCGTTGATTCTCCTCCTGTCACGGAACCGCGCCTGCGGTAGTGTAGGCCCGGTGGTCCAGATCAATAGGGGAATGGCGGAACAGTGGGGGTGATTTGTCTTCGTGACGCCACCTGCGGGTGTTCTGGTAACTTTACCAGCGCTGTTCGGGTCTCCGGGGGATGTTATACAGCTAGATGGGACGCTCCCCACAGGATGAGCGGGAATCCCCGGAGCCGGGAGCTGCGCAAGATGTTGTGAGGCAGCTGCGGGATGCTGCGCGCTGAATCCAGGAATAATGGACAACCACACAAAGTCTCTTTTAGGTACCTTTACTGGTGGGTAGTCAGGTACACTCGGACCGGGATAGTGAAGTTGGCACTTATGGAGTTTCACAGCAAGCAGTGTTAGGCTTCCTTTCTCTGTTTCTAGTGCTAAGGTCGGGTGGATATGGAATCCTTCCGGACCGGGCAGTTTGTTCAATGGAACGGATTTCACCTGGTTGTCAGCACTGAGGGCACTGTAAAAGGGTGATGATAATTCTACCTTCTTCCCTGGGCTCTCGCTGGTAGGTGCGACAGGTGAACAGGGGGCTAGACTCCCTGTGTAGTATGCTGGTTCTCTGTGATGGCTTTGTAGCTTCCACAGCTTCGGTTCCAGTAACCGGATGGTTTGGAAAGAGTTGGATTAACTCTGTATTCCTGAGAGGTGATCTCCTTCTTCCTATTATCCCAATTGCAGGGATCTCCACTGGCTAACAGGCTGGATGGGCCTAGTGTGTTCCTCATAGGGTGGAGGTTTCACACAGGCAGGCAGCTCTTGTAGCGTCTACCACACTCTGAAGTTTCTCCCTCCAAGACTCTATTTATAGGGGGAACTGGCTAGAAGTCACCAGTGTTAGCTCCCCCTAGAGGCTCGGGGTGAAACCAGGTGTTCTAAGTGTTGTTTGTGTTGTGGTTTTGCTGTGCTGTTACTTACTCCATTGTACCTAAGGATTTCTGTGGTGCCCAACAGGTGCTAGGGTGCCACATTCCCCCTTAGTTAACCTCAGTTCTCCCGGCTGAGCAAAAAGGTTATTTTTACAACTTAACACTAAGCATATTATAACATTCAATTTACAAAGTCTTAAAGAAAACACAAAAATCACTGAAAAGGAGTGAAAAAGGTGGAAAAGGCGGAAAGCAGTCCGTACGGCACTAGTCCATCTGCCGCAGGCTGGAAAAAGGTAAAGTTAGTGGTCACACAAGTCCTGTGACAATTGTTCAAAGTTTTTGAAAAGGGAAAAAGGTAAAGTCCAGGGATACACGGTAAACTTTATACATTCCCTACGGGTGTCTCTGCTTGGGAGGCCGGTACTAACCTTCTATACCTTACCAGGCGCTTTCTGTCCCCAACTTAGTATACTTGGGACATAGCCCAGCTCCTCCACCCTTCTGTACACTACTTTTTACAGGTTTTTGAAAACTGGTTAATATTTACAACACTTACAGGTTATATTTTCCACTACATTTTAAACCCATTCTCCAAGTTTGTGTGGGGGTTGACCTAATGTACTACGTGTGGATCTGCGTAGTGTGGGTGTTTCCAAAGCTGTTTGTGTAGTGTACGAAGTGGTTGGTACTTCTCTATGTCTGCTTTGTGTAAGACCATAGTAAGTGCGGAGTCTATCAACTGGACTGACCTCTGTAGGTAGTTGATTAGGAGTGGCTTCTCTTACTGTGGGACTAGCAGGCTGACCGATTACAGGAATCTCAGGTTCCATGATAACAGGCTGCAATTCTTGCACTTGGACTTCTTCTTGTTGGACTTGTGGAATTGGATTTGGCTTTGGCTGACCTTCTGTAGGCTGGTAGAAGTGCATAACTGGTATGAGGAATGCATCACCTATTTGTGGCCAATCAGCTGGTAAGTATCCAATTTCTGTAAGGACTAGATTTTCTTTGGTTTCTTCATCTTGAGTTACAGTAGGGTAACTGGTTGATTGTGGGATTAACTGTGGCGGACATTTCTTTAAATGATCCCTTGAGACAGTCGCAATAGTATTCCCATTGTCTTTGCTAATAACACAAGTTTTTGAGTTATCATAGTGTGACGGCATAACGGTGTAGGGTATGGATTCCCAACTGTTATCCAATTTGTTGGTTTTTCTTTTTCTTTTTAGCACTACATCACCTATAGCTAGTGGTTCAGCTGAGGCGTGCTTGTTAAAGTCTTTCTCTTGTTTGGTCCTACTGATTTCAAGGTTCCTTTCAACACTCTCTTGTACCTTCCTGTACTTTTCTTGGCGTTGGCTGACCCAGTCTTCGTCAGAAGAGTCTTCTGTGGGTTCAACGGTTCCCATCTGCAAATCAATAGGCAGTTTACCTGGTCTTGCTCTCATCAAGTAAGCAGGTGTGTAATTTGTCGAACTGACAGGTATGTGGTTGTAGATGTCTACGAGATCTGGAAGTTTCTCTGGCCATTGATTTCTCTCTTCAACTGGTAAGGTTTTGAGCATGTCAATGACTATGTGGTTCATCTTCTCACATAAACCGTTCGTCTGAGGATGATAAGGTGTTGTGCGGATTTTCTTACACCCATACAGCCCTAAGAATTCTTGGAAAAGAGCTGATTCGAAGGCTGGTCCTTGATCAGTTAAGACCTGGTCTGGATACCCATGGGGGCGACAGAAGTAACTCTGGAACGCTTTGGCTGCTACCTCAGCAGTTAAATCCTTAACTGGAACGACTACCAGGAATCTTGAGTAGTGATCGACGATGGTGAGAGCGTAGGTGTACCCGGTTCGACTTGGGGTAAGCTTCACGTGGTCGAGAGCAACTATTTCAAGAGGTTTGGTGGTAACGATTGGTTGCAACGGAGCTTTCTGAGTTAGATGGTCTTTTCTTCGAAGGTGACAAGGTCCACAGTTTTTACACCATTTGTCAATGGAACCTCTCATACCGACCCAGTAGAACCGATCCTTCAGGAGTCTCTCCAGCTTCTTCCATCCAAAGTGTCCGGCATCATCATGGTATGCTTCGAGGATCATTTGGACTTCAGTCTTGGGAACTACAATCTGCCAGATGAGTTCATGGGTTCTCGGGTTGAGGTATCTTCTGCATAGTTTACCCTGGTAGACGAACAACCTTCCTTTCTCCTTCCACAGGCGTTTAGCATTTGGTGAGGCATCAGAGTCCATATTGGCGTGTTCTTGAGTGATGAGATCCCTTACCAGGCTGACATCTGGGTCGTTGGCTTGAGCCTCCTTCCAGTCATGGTGAGGTAACGGGTTCACAGTCCTCTCTACACGTGTCTGGTTTCTCTGATGACAAGTTGTTGTACCGGAACGGTGGAAAGCAGGTAGTTCAATCTCTTCTAGGTCATCTATGTCTTCTCCCTCTTCAGAAAGATGAGGCATTCGGGACAGGGCATCAGCATTGCCGTTCTTGTGACCTGCCCGGTACTTTACAGTGAAGTCGTAGTTAGCGAGTCTTGCTACCCAACGCTGTTCTAGGGCTCCCAGCTTTGCAGTCTCTAAGTGTGTTAGAGGGTTGTTATCTGTGAAAGCTGTGAACGGGGCGGACGCCAGGTAATGCTTGAAACGCTCTGTGATCGCCCAGACCAGGGCCAGGAACTCCAGCTTGAAGGAGCTGTAGTTTTCCGGGTTCCTTTCGGTGGGACGGAGCTTTCTGCTTGCGTAGGCTATCACCTTCTCCTTGCCCTGCTGACGTTGAGATAGGACTGCTCCTAAACCTTCATTGCTTGCGTCTGTGTACAGTAAAAACGGTAGATTGTAGTCAGGGTAGGCCAGGATTTCTTCTCCAGTTAAAGCTTCTTTTAACGTTTGGAAGGATTTGTCCTGCTCTGGGCCCCAGTGGAACGGGGGTCCCCTGATCTTGCCGTTTTTGGATTGACCTACTAAGAGATCTTGCATGGGGGCGGCTATCTTGGTATAGCCTTTGATGAAGCGTCGGTAGTACCCGACCAGTCCTAGAAATTGACGTACCTCTTTGTGGTTGATGGGTGCTGGCCAGTCCTTGATGACGGTGACCTTATCCGAATCCGGTGCTACGCCTTCAGCGCTGACCACATGTCCTAGGTATTGGACCTTGGGTTTCAGCAGGTGGCACTTGGACGGTTTCAGTTTCATCCCGTACTTGGACAGTGACTCAAACACTTCACTCAGGTGTTGGAGGTGATCTTCATAGGTCTGAGAGTAGACAATGACATCATCAAGGTATAACAAGACAGTCTCAAAGTTCTTGTGGCCCAAACAACACTCCATAAGTCTCTGAAATGTGCCTGGGGCATTGCACAAACCGAATGGCATACTGTTGAACTCGCATAAGCCCATAGGAGTCGTGAAGGCTGTCTTCTCACGATCCTCCTCTGCAACGGCAACCTGCCAGTACCCACTAGTAAGATCTAATGTGGAGAAGTAGTTGGCAGATTTGAGTGCAGCTAGTGACTCCTCTATACGTGGTAACGGGTATGCATCCTTGTGTGTGACTTTGTTGATTTGCCTATAATCTACACACATCCTCATACTACCATCTTTCTTTTTAACCAGGACTAGTGGTGCGGCCCAGGGACTACAGCTATCCCTAATGACTCCTGCATTCTTCATGTCCTGAAGCATCTCTTTTGCTTTTTGGTAGTGAGTGGGTGGTATAGGCCTGTACCTTTCTTTGATAGGTGCATGGTTGTTTGTGGGGATATGATGTTGTACCCCTTTAATCCTCCCAAAGTCAAGTGGGTGTTTGCTGAACACTTGCTCATACTCCCGAACCACCCGGTATACTCCATTTTTCTGGTGAGAGGGTGTATTGTCAGTTCCTACACTGAGGTCTTGACACCATTTCTCTAACTGATCTTTGGAGTGAGGGGGTTCATCAGTGACTGTTTGGTTTGAGGATTTTACATCAATCACAGCATCATCTTTTACTTGGTACAATTTTGCGACAGTTGCATATCTTGGCAGTCTGACTTCGTCATCACCATAATTCAATATGCGTACGGGGACTCTCCCCTTTCTTACATCGACTAACCCTCTGGCTGTCAAGAGCGTAGGACTACTGTCGGACATTACAGGTTCTACTACAGCTTGGTAGTCCTGCCCTCTGAGGCCTATGGCTGCTCGACACCAGATCATCATTTCACTTCTGGCTGGTACCACAATTGGAATGGGATCTGTGACCCTTACTCTGCCAATCTCACCATTTGACAAGGTTACCTGTTGTTGATACACCAGAGCTCTGATCTGCTTTTGGATAGCCCTCTTTTCTCTGGGTTTACTGGCTTCAGCACTCTGTTGGAGTAAAAACAACACTTCATCGAGACATTTGATCATGACATTGGTACCCAATATGACATATGGGTCCTTGTGGTTAGGTTTATCCTGGACCACTAAGATACCCTGGTTATTCAACTGCACCCTCCCCACCTTTACTGTAGCTTCCCACTGTCCCTCTATGGTAACCGGAATACCATTAGTGGCTTCAAGGTTCATCTCAGGGTTAGGGGGTTCTAGCTTAACATTGGGCCAGAACTGCTTGTAAAGGGTACTGGGGATTGATGTCACCTGGGATCCAGTGTCTATCAAGGCGGAGATAGCGATGCCATCGATGACGATTGGTAAGTATGGACAGTCTCCCACATACTTGTGTTCCCAGCTGGACGTAGGGCCTGGACAGTCTACTCCTGGGGTTGGCCCTTCTCGCCCAGGGGTCGCTCGTTTAAAGGACGGGATTGCAGATTGCGTCCTCCTAAGTCGTTCTGCTGACTGTTGCAGCGTCTGTCAGGACTGCGGCGGTCTGCAGGTTTTCCTCGCGACGGCTGTGTCTTTCTCCTCATCCAGGGAACATCATCCGGGCTGTCGGCGAGTTGAATCTTGTCCGATGGCCTTGCATCTGTCTTGGGTCTTCTCCCAGCTTGTAGCTTGGCCACGTCTTTCATCAGCTGCTCGACATTAGCACACAGTTGGTCAAACCGGTCAGGTGTTACAGTCTGTGCGCTGGACTGGATCGCAGGGACTGGAGATGCTGCTGCCGGCACGGAAGGGGTGTCAGTATACTGCTGCTGCTGCGGTGAAGCGGGATCAGGTACTTCAGCGAGTCGCTGTCCCCAAACTGTTAAGTCTCTCAAGGTATCAAACTCTGCGCCTGGATTCTGTATGGACCACCAGCTTGCTTGCTTTCTATCCTCAGACAGTTTAAGGCCCACAATAAATTGTCCAATTAACGCTTTGTTCTCATCTCGAGCACTATCGGGATCGACTTGTTTTAACAGTCTGTATGCTTCTTGCAAACGCAGTGAATAATCAAGGACAGTTTCTTGTGCCCCTTGATTGCAACGATAGAATGACAGTCTTAATCCAGCTTCGGTATGGCACTCAAAGACCCGGGTTAATCTAGCTAATATCTGATCCACAGATTCCTGAACTTCTACAGGCCAGCTGCGGCTCTGCAGTTCGGCTGCACCGGTTAACTGTCCCATAATAACTGAAGCTCTTTGCTTACCGGTCATCGGGTACATGTCCAGGGCTTGGCATATCTTCCTCTGGAAGTTCTCCAAGGTGCTGGGTACACCGCTGTACTTGGGTAACCAGGTCGCACTAGGAACGTAGGGTAGAGACATCGGCATAATCGGAGCGGGTTGTGGTAGCATACCGCCGACTTGTTGCTGTCCATCAAAAGGTATATTTTGAGGTACCGCTTGGTCTAGCGGGGGTGCCGCGTGATCGGGAGCCGGGTTACTCATGGTCGCTCCCCCTTAGTTAAGCGTAGCCTTTCCCTCGGTTGCAAACGGAAGTGTCGGCCTCGCGGTGAGGAGTGAGGCACCACGGGAGTTTCCGGTTCCTGCTGCGTACAGGGGAAGTCGTCAGAGCGTGGGGGCGGGGTCAATCTTCGCGCCCTCTGTACAGTCACGCCCCTTCTTTTCCCGCCTTTTCGCGCAGCAATGGCGGACCAAACGTACAGTTCGATATTTACAGTCAATAAATAGCACACAATACCCGTGATAACGGGCCTGCTCGTATCCTGTTCGTGACGCCAAATTCTGACTCACCGTAGCCGGGTGTACACGTAGCGGGCGTTGATTCTCCTCCTGTCACGGAACCGCGCCTGCGGTAGTGTAGGCCCTGTGGTCCAGATCAATAGGGGAATGGCGGAACAGTGGGGGTGATTTGTCTTCGTGACGCCACCTGCGGGTGTTCTGGTAACTTTACCAGCGCTGTTCAGGTCTCCGGGGGATGTTATACAGCGAGATGGAACGCTCCCCACAGGATGAGCGGGAATCCCCGGAGCCGGGAGCTGCGCAAGATGTTGTGAGGCAGCTGCGGGATGCTGCGCGCTGAATCCAGGAATAATGCATAACCACACAAAGTCTCTTTTAGGTACCTTTACTGGTGGGTAGTCAGGTACACTCGGACCGGGATAATGAAGTTGGCCCTTCTGGAGTTTCACAGCAAGCAGTGTTAGGCTTCCTTTCTCTGTTTCTAGTGCTAAGGTCGGGTGGATATGGATTCCTTCCGGACCGGGCAGTTTGTTCAATGGAACGGATGTCACCTGGTTGTCAGCACTGAGGGCACTGTAAAAGGGTGATGATAATTCTACCTTCTTCCCTGGGCTCTCGCTGGTAGGTGCGACAGGTGAACAGGGGGCTAGACTCCCTGTGTAGTATGCTGGTTCTCTGTGATGGCTTTGTAGCTTCCACAGCTTCGGTTCCAGTAACCGGATGATTTGGAAAGAGTCAGATTAACTCTGTATTCCTGAGAGGTGATCTCCTTCTTCCTCTTGTCCCAATTGCAGGGATCTCCACTGGCTAACAGGCTGGATGGGCCTAGTGTGTTCCTCATAGGGTGGAGGTTTCACACAGGCTGGCAGCTCTTGTAGCGTCTACCACACTCTGAAGTTTCTCCCTCCAAGACTCTATTTATAGGGGGAACTGGCTAGAAGTCACCAGTGTTAGCTCCCCCTAGAGGCTCGGGGTGAAACCAGGTGTTCTAAGTGTTGTTTTAGTTGTGGTTTTGCTGTGCTGTTACTTACTCCATTGTACCTAAGGATTTCTGTGGTGCCCAACAGGTGCTAGGGTGCCACATAAACATCCAATCCCTTATTTATAGCCACAATATTGCAAAAAAACTGAACACACAAAAAAAAAAAAAAGTGTGTTTTAATATTCTGTTATCCCCACCTCAAATAAGGACCCTATAGAAGGGGAGGGGGAGCCAGTTAGGACAAATAGTCAGTCAAAAAGCTGTCAAGAGAAGGGGGAGGAAGGAATAGAGAATCGATGAAAGATAAGCACCAGGCAAAATTAAGCCTATCATAGATTAAGAGCCTGCAGAAAAAAAAGTTGCAGATCAATTTGGAGAAGAAAACTGGAACTGATCAGTTACCAGTTATAAGGCATACCTAGATTGCTGGCTGGCTGACAAGCAGGGATACACACCACGGCCCCACGCGTATCGTACACCAGAAGGTGACTTCCTCAGGGGGTGTGTCACACCTTGGCTGGCATTTTCCATCTGCAGGGACCACCTTGATGAGTAGGGCTACTTGCCCTTTTTTAATTGTTTTTAATTTGTCTTTGTGTGTGCTTTTGTAGTTTGGAATTAAAAATAAAAACACTTTTTTGATCTTTTTGAATCGGGTGATCGCTCCATTCCTTATACAAGTTGTCTGTTCTTTCAAATAGTAGATTTGGGACCTGTGTCTCATTCCTGTATTGAGACTTCATATTATATGTGTTTCTTTCCTTCGGCAGTGTAGGAGTTAATGTCACTTTCTGTTGCTAGCAAAGCTCCTAGGTGCTCTACCTAGGTGAGGCTACTTTTTGACCACTCCGATCTCCTTTATATGGTCACATGACTCAGCATTCCTTGCTGGTGATTGAACTCCATTTTTGGCCTAGCTACCTGAGGTGAAGGAACTACTCATCGCTGTGAAGCCGTCTGCTGCCTAGGAGAGTGGCAGGAGGCATGAAGTTGTTTTGTTTCCCTGTTTGTCTTTCCTTCCCCTGGCATTAGTGCAGCGGTTGGGACTAGTGCTCCCGACGGCCATCTCCATATTGTGCGTTAACATCAGGGCCAGCAAAGGACTAGGTATCCTGCTTGGCTTTGGGGTCAAAGAACCCATAGAGGGACGATAGGGAGATCAGGGTATAGCCGCAGGTGAGTGCAGGAGGTTTCCTCTCCAATGTATTTGTGCCCCCAGTGTTTCCCCTGTCTGTTGTTTTGTGTAGTGCGTCAGACACCGTTGGTCTGTGCGCCAGTGTCACTCACTGCATCCTAGTCTGTGGCATGACACCATGACGTAGAGGAAAAACATAAATGTGCATTCAATGGTCGACCCCGATGACTTTAAGGGGAAAAGATGAGGCCTGTAGACCTGCGACTGAAGGGGATACCTGGGTAACATGGGTTTATTTTATTTGGGATGAACATAATTAACAGGTAGAGATACTCTATTGGCTTTAAAGGGATATTTTATTCATGTATTTATAGCGATAAGACAGACTTTTTCAGACACATTACCATGGCAACAACAGAGGGTATTTGCCAAGTTTAAGTTGTTATTGATGCAGCACTCAAGAATAGAAACAGCAAGCTGTGCCCATCCGACACTCACATTATGGTGACATCATTTGCTTTCAGCCAAGAGCGTATATACCGTAGAGATAGTATGGCGTGAAGCTGCTGGGCGGGCCTGGGAGAGAGGGAGCGTAGCCATGGTCAATCCAATTGTCTCCCCTCTCCAGACACAATGCAATGCTGAAGGGTCTCCACGAGTCTAAAAACATCATTAAAGGAAATAACACTATAACACAAGTAACTCTCACTTTGTTTTAGGAGATGATCACTGTAGTACATTATATTGGCCACTGTCTTGTTACACTGAGAGAAACCTGTCCTAGAATGTTAATAGGACAAGAGCATGTGAGTATGTGCAGTAGGAAGCTTAGGCTCCTCTTGCTTTATGTTTAAGAAGATGTGCTTCCAGGGGATATTCTAAGCTAATATTGGAGGTACCAGGGTTGCTGAGGCATGAAGAGGCTGCTCACACTGCTGTCCACCCAGTCTATCTGATCTAATACTAGAGATACTAGAGGTGCTGAGGTAAAAAAAAGGATGCTCACACTACTGTCCAACCAGTCTATTTAACCTAATAATGGAGATACCATAGATGCTGAGTTAATAAGAGGCTGCTCACACTGCTATCCACCAAGTCTATCTAATCTAGTACTAGAGATACCATAGGTGCTGAGGTAAGAAGAGTAAGAAGAGCCTGCTCACACTGCTGTCCAACCAGTCTATCTGATCTAATACTTAGGTAAGAAGAGGCCTCTCTTACTGCTGTCCACCCTGCCTATCTGATCTAATACTGGGGATGCCAGGGGTGTTGAGGCAGGAGGCTGCTCACACTGCTGTCCACCCTGTCTATATAATCTAATACTGGAGATACCAAAGGTGCTGAGGTAAGAAGAGGCTGCTCACACTGCTGTCCACCTTGTCTATCTGATCAAATACTGGGGATGCCAGGGGTGTTGAGGCAAGAGGCTGCTCACACTGCTTTCCAACCAGTATATCTAATCTAATACTGGAGATACCATAGGTGCTGAGATAAGAAGAGGCTGCTCACACTGCTGTCCACCCAGTCTATCTGATCTAATACTTAAGAAAGAAGAGGACTCTCATACTGCTGTCCACCCTGTCTGAGTAAATCCTGGGGGTGCCAGGGGTGTTGAGGCAAGAGGCTGCTCACACTGCTGTCCACCCCATCTATCTGATCTAATACTGGATATAGCAGAGGTGCTGAGGTAAGAATTGGATGCTCACACTGCTGTCCACCCAGTCTATTTAACCTAATACTGGGGATACCATAGGTACTGAGGTAAGAAGAGGCTGATAACACTCAGCTATCCATGATAATTTTCTGAACATTGTGCAGCTGGATTAATTCCATGTGACTGCTGTGCAACTGCACATACTCAAAGGCGCCTGTCCTAACATACTAGGACACGTTTGTACCAATATAACCAGTCAGAAGCAATTTGAAGCACTTTGGCGATTACCTCTCCACACTATAACTATTGTAATTTGCTAATTAATAGAAATGTATTCATAATGGCAATTCTTTTATTTTTTATTATTTTTATTCCCGGAAAGCCCAATAAAGATAGCGGAGAAAGAAACCAACACCATGATCCTCTGTCTTGGGTGGAAAAAACTAATACCATAATAGAAGTCCCGAGAGACTGGTGGTGCAACACATTAGATGGTAATAGTGAAACATAAAAATTGAAAAAGTACTACAGAACTGTTGGAGTGTACTATTAGATGTTACATGGTGAGCTATCACAATTATGGGGTATTGTGGTTACAGTAAATAAAAGTTATTCCTTTGAATAATTAAGAGACAGACTTTTTTGTATATCCTTTATTCATTAAATCACATTTTTAAGATCTCTGCTATCTATTCCAACTTCCCTGCATTCACCAGTGACTTATGGAACCTACGTTCTAAGAAGTTCCCTCTCTCCTCCACAAATTCACCTTATTTCCCTTTTTTCTTATCTTCCTTCCAATTAGCTTAACATCAAGTATGTCTAAAGTAAGACATCAGAGTGGTGTTTTCCATTGTACACACATGATGTATTATAGACCTCTCAGTAAATGAATACTGCATGAGAACCACCATCAATACATGAATGCTGCACCAGAACCACCATCAGTACAGAAAATATACACCAGCAGCATCGTTAATACATGAATACTTCACCAGAAGCTTCATCAGTACATGAATATAACACCAAAACCACTATTAGAACATGAAGCACCGGAACCACAATTAGGACATTAATACAACTTCTGAATGTCTGAATAAGATGTCTGAATCGGCAAACACTTGGCAAATTAAGTTTAACTTTGATACATGTCGAAAAATTTACCTAGGCCGTAGTAATCCTATTGCTGCATATACATTAAATCGAAGTAAACTCAAGACTACAGAACTGGAGAAGGACTTGGGTATTCTGGCTACAAGTAAGTTGAGCAGCAGTACTCAAGGTCAAGCAGCAGCTGCAAAAGCGAACAGGATTTTAAGGTGTATAAAATGAGAGATAATGTCCTGTCATATCAAAGTATTGTTATCCCTCTATACATCACTTGTAAGGCCACACTTAGAATATGGAATTCTGTTTTGGGCTTCACATGGTATTCAGAAGTTTGAATCAGTTCATAGTAGTGGAATTAGCTTATTACAAGTGATGGGCGGTCTCTCATATGATGAGAGGTTAGAAAAGTTAACTTTGTTTAGCTTAAAGACATTTCAGTGGAGATACAATTTATATGTATAAATACATGTGTGGCCAACACAAAGGACAAAGCACATGACATCCCTTCTAAAGACAATATTAAGGAGCAGGGGACACTCACTGGGGGTGGAGGAAAGGAGATTACAGCATCTGCATAGGAAAGAGTTCTTTACTGTTAGAGCAGTAAAACTATGGAATGTCCGACCACAAGAGATAGTAATGGCAGACACTATAGCAGCTTTAAAAAAAGGCTGTATGATTTGCTCAGCAAAAATGGCATCGTGGGATATAGATAATTTAGTAACAAAGAATGTATGATGGGGAAGAAAGGTTGAACTTGATGGATGTAAGTCTTTTTTCAGTCTATGTAACAAAAATCTGAAAAAAAGCACTCCGAAAATTAAAGTGAAAACCCATGGCTTTACTGATCCATTAGCAGCAACGTTTCAGCAGATTTCTCTGCCGAAACGGGAGAAAGGCAGACAAATCTGCTGAAATGTCGCTGCTAATGGATCACTAAACCATGGCTTTGCACTTTAATTTTTGGAGTGCTGCCTGTTTTTTCTGATTTTCTACAGTTGTGGCCAAAAGTATTGACACCCCTGCAATTCTGTCAGATAATACTCAGCTTCTTCCTGAAAATGATTGCAATCACAAATTCTTTGGTATTATTATCTTCATTTAATTTGTCTTCAATGAAAAAACACAAAAAGAATTGTCCTAAAGCCAAATTGGATCTAGTTCCACACCAAACATAAAAAAGGGGGTGGACAAAAGTATTGCACCTGTTAGAAAAATCATGTAATGCTTCTCTAATTTGTGTAATTAACAGCACCTCTAATTTACCTGTGGCACCTAACAGGTGTTGGCAATAATTAAATCACACTTGCAGCCAGTTGACATGGATTAAAGTTGACTCAACCTCTATCCTGTGTCCTTGTGTGTACCACATTGAGCATGGAGAAAAGAAAGAAGACCAAATAACTGACTGAGGACTTGAGAAACCAAACTGTGAGGAAGCATGAGCAATCTCAAGGCTACAAGTCCATCTCCAAAGACCTGAATGTTCCTGTGTCTACCGTGCGCAGTGTCATCAATAAGTGTAAAGCCCATGGCACTGTGGCTAACCTCCCTAGATGTGGACGGAAAAAAAAATTGACGAGAGATTTCAATGCAAGATTGTGCGGATGGTGGATAAAGAACCTCGACTAACATCCAAACAAGTTCAAGCTGCCCTGCAGTCCGAGGGTACAACAGTGTCAACCCGTACTATCCTTCGACGTCTGAATGAAAAGGGACTGCATGGCAGGATACCCAGGAAGACACCACTTCTTACCCTGAGACATAAAAAAGCCAGGCTGGAGTTTGACAAAACTTACCTGAGAAAGCCTAAAACGTTTTGGAAGAATGTTCTCTGGTCAGATGAGACAAAAGTAGAGCTTTTTGGGCAAAGGCATCAACATAGAGTTTACAGGAGAAAGAAAGAGGCATTCAAAGAAAAGAACACGGTCCCTACAGTCAAACATGGCGGAGGTTCCCTGATGTTTTGGGGTTGCTTTGCTGCTTGACCGTGTGCATGGCATTATGAAGTCTGAAGACTACCAACAAATTTTGCAGCATAATGTAGGGCCCAGTATGAGAAAGCTGGGTCTCCCACAGAGGTCATGGGTCTTCCAGCAGGACAATGACCCAAAACACACTTCAAAAAGCACTAGAAAATGGTTTGAGAGAAAGCACTGGAGACTTCTAAGGTGGCCAGCAATGAGTCCAGACCTGAATCCCATAGAACACCTGTGGAGAGATCTAAAAATGGCAGTTTGGAGAAGGCACCCTTCAAATATCGGGGACCTGGAGCAGTTTGCCAAAGAAGAATGGTCTAAAATTCCAGCAGAGCATTGTAAGAAACTCATTGATGGTTACCGGAAGCGGTTGATCGCAGTTATTTTGGCTAAAGGTTGTGCAACCAAGTATTAGGCTGAGGGTGCCAATACTTTTGTCTGGCCCATTTTTGGAGTTTTGTGTGAAATGATCAATGTTTTGCTTTTTGCTTCATTCTCTTTTGTGTTTTTTCATTTAAGACAAATTAAATGAAGATAATAATACCAAAGATTTGTGATTGCAATCATATTCAGGAAGAAACTGAGTGTTATCTGACAGAATTGCAGGGGTGTCAAAACTTTTGGCCACAACTGTATTTTGGAGGTTTGGAACATCACCTCAACAGGTTTTATTGCACCCAGCTTCTTTTGGTAGTGCTGCCAAATTTTCTTTAATAACTATGTAACAAGCTACAGCCGCCCCCTCTACAAGCCATCGTAGGCACTTGTCTCTAGTACATAGTCACAAATATGGACCTTCTTACTGTATCTTGAACTTTACACATCTCCCACAAGTAAATCACTCGCCCAGGGTATGGGGACTCGGGTATCTGGGCCCTCTGCTTCGGTAGGGATGTCACTGGTGGCCTGCCCAGACCCGTGGCCCTGGGGTCTTACTAAAAAAAAAAGGGGTAGTTGGTGTTGGAATGGAGATAAAAGTTTATAAATTATATTGTGACGCCACCCGCAGATCCTGATGAAAGAGCACCAGCGCTGCTTCAGTCCTCCGGAGGGTGATGGTACAGCAGCCGAGATGGTATAGCTCCCTGCAGGTGGAGCTGGCCCTCCGGAGCAAGATGCACCTGTAGGGATAAAGGTGCAGATGATGGAGGTAGTAGTTGCAGTGCAGCAGTGAATAAGCACACGGAGACTCAGTCACTCTACCCGGGTACTTTACTGGAACGATGCAGATGATGATACAGTTCACAGTGGCAAAACAGTCTTTATCCAGCCGGGTAGTCACAGTGGACTGCAGAGTCCCTGGGAGTCTCCCGTGGTATGCCTTCCTGGATCTAACCTGTGTCCTGCTGCTACTGCCTGTCAGGGAACAGCCTGCTTAATACCAGGCCCATTTAGGTGCTCTGACAATCCCGGCTTCCACTCTCTCCCTCTCCTGCTCTGGGAATCGACCCCGGTGGGTTAACCTGGTGTGACTGATCCCACCAGACAGGGTGTTGGGGCTGGTAAACAAACCCACGACCTCCGGTGTTCTCGGCTCAGGGGATGGACTCCCTGACCGACTTTGGAACCGGTACTCTGGTGTATGTGGACCAGGGTTCCCTCCCTGAGTATGGATGCTCGGGGGGTCCCCTCCTTTAGTCTGGGCTGCCTGTTCTCTCTCTCCAGGCCCCCTCTCTGGAAATCACCCTCCTTGCTCTCTGTGCTCTGTCTTTCCTCAGTGCCATCTAGAACTCACTGTGTGTCCTCCCTCCTCCCCTAGGGTACGGGCCCAAAACCATCTATTCTAGGTGGGTGTGTGGGAGTGCTAGGATGGGAGCCTCCCACAGACATCTGTCTTCCACTGTGACAGGGGTTACCGCACACTCATTTATGGGTGCAGTACCCCAATTGTGACGCCTGACCAGGTGGGGCGCCACATAAACATGCTGTGAAACTTCTTATACTCATCAGAAAGGCAGCCCGTTGTCTTCTTGCGATATAGTGGAAACAAACCTCCCCACATCCTTCCTTTGATTTGTACACTAGAATTAAGGATGTCAGGAATTTAGAATCCCTCACCGCCTTGATTAATGACAAAATAGATACAATTGATGCTGTCTGGTTGCAACTGAATCCTACTCGGTCACCCACTAACTACAACGCTCTATAACTTTAATTCCCTGGAGATTACTGTCCGTTTCCTTTATTTCCCTTTTGCTGTCTTTAATGTGGTCCATGTGTTTTTTCTTCTATGTTTATATGCTTTATTTTTTAATATATATAGATAATAAGCATTTTTGGGGGCACCGTGTGTAGCCCTACCCTGATCATATACGATCTAGAAACAAATATATATGTGCATGACTATTTTTAAGGATAAACTCAGCGCTCCCCTCTTTGCTTCATGGCTTATTTTTAAAATGAGAACACTATGCAGTCTTAGTACCTATGTTTCAGGTGTTTATTTTAAATTCACAAACATATATTTACTTATGTATTATATGAAAAATAATTAGAAACGTTTGTATGTAAAGTGCTATGGAATTAATAGCGCTATATAAATTAATAAATATTATATTATTATAAAACTTTTAAAAACTCATGTATCTAACGTATATTGGTTTTATTGCATATAATTGTTCATATTGCATTATTATGGCCGCTTGTAACTGTCCCTCTAATGGTCAGAGGAGTGTTGAAAGTGATTATAACCTCCTGCTGTTAAACTCTTCTTATTATGAAGGAATAGGTTCCTGGGGTATTCAGCTGTTACATCATGGTCTGCAAATACAAATTGATATATGTTTCTCAATCTTTGTGTATATTTGGCGCGGTTACTAAAGATCCTTACCCTCACACCTGTGGCTGCACCAGGTTGTTACGGTTCTTTCAATTTTCTGAAAAATATATAGTTCTCTTATTAATTATGATGGTGTGCCAGTATATCATTCTTTAATGTTTACATGACTTGTTAATCTACCTTGTGGCTGCTAGTGCAGGTCCATCCATTCACCTGAAAATTACAGTGGGGCTTCTTATTGGTGGATTGGTGTCATTGGTTTGGTAGTCTGTGGACCTTTCTGTGGACTAAATGAAAATATTTTAATTTATCATTGGTTATCTAAGAACGTATGTGCTGTTTTTAACATTACCTGGTGCAACAAGCAACAAGGTGTGTGTAAAAAAAAAAAAAATTATTATTGCAACAGTATTGGATTTCTTTGAAAGTACTGTTATTGATGCTGGCATATGCTTCCCATAGGAGTACAAGCGGCCACAATAATGCAATATGAACAATTATATGCAATAAAATATACGTTAGATACATGAGTTTTTAAAAGTTTTAAAAGTTTTTCATTCTTTTTCATATAATATTATTATTATTAATATTATTTATTTATATAGCGCCATTGGGTTCCATGGCGCTTTACATGAGGATGAGGGAGACAAGAACAAGTACACTAAATCTAGGCGATCAGGACGTACAGGTACAGGAGGGGCAGGGACCCTGTCCACGAGGGCTCACAGTCTATGAGGGGTGGATAATACATACAGTATGTAAATATATGTTTGTGAATTTAAAATAAACACCTGAAACATAGATACTAAGACTGCATAGTGTTCTCATTTTAAAAATAAGCCATGAAGCAAAAAGGGGAGCGCTGAGTCTATCCTTAAAAATAGTTTTACAGAACACTAATGACTGTCTAGCTGCAGTTTCCAACATCATGTCCGCTCTCTATTTGAAACTAAACCTTTCCAAAACTGAACTTCTTCTGCTCCCCCCATCCACTAACCTCCCTCAATTTGACATCTCTCTCTCAGTTTGTGGCACCACGATAACGCCTAGGCAGCAGGCTCGCTGTCTGGGTGTTATGTTTGACACCAATCTCTCCTTCACCTCCCACACACAATCTCTCATCCGCTCTTGTCGCTTACACCTGAAGAACATCTCTCGAGTACGCCCCTTTCTCACCATATAAACAACAAAAACCCTCACCTTGGCCCTAATCCATTCCCACCTTGACTACTGCAATTCTCCATTAATTGGCCTCCCCCTCTCTAAACTTTTCCCTCCCTAGTCCATCCTTAATGCAGCAGCCAGGATCACCCATCTGGCCAATCGTTACTCAGATGCCTCTGCTCTATGCCAATCACTGCACTGGCTGCCTGTACACTACAGGATCAAATTCAAATTGCTTGTTCTCACCCACAAAGCTCTTCACAGTGCAGCACCCCCCTACATCTCCTCCCTCA
This sequence comes from Allobates femoralis, assembly GCA_033576535.1. NCBI lineage: Eukaryota > Metazoa > Chordata > Amphibia > Anura > Aromobatidae > Allobates > Allobates femoralis. Next base: position 60,974,849 of record JARQOC010000004.1, read on the forward strand.
TCTCTATCTATCACCCCACTCGTTCTCTACGTTCTATAAATGACCTTCGACTAACATCTGCACTAATCCGATCCTCCCACTCCCGGCTCCAAGACTTCTCCTGAGCTGCACCAATTCTCTGGAATGCTCTACCCCAAGAAATCAGAACTATCCACAACTTGCATGGCTTCAGACGCTCCCTAAAAACACATCTTTTTAAGGAGGCCTATCAAACTCCCTAATAGAAGTCCTTTGTACTATATATAGCCCATTCACTATCTCTCTGAACATAACTCTTCTTCAAACTCAACCAAACCCAAAAGGTCTACACAGATTGTCTGATGACCATTCATGTAACTTTATTTCTATCCCCCATTTCCTCATGATGCCTGAACCATCACTGTAATAAACCCCTGTACTTTGTGTAACCCCTTTCTCGTTGTGGATTGTAAGCTCTTGAGCAGGGTCACCTTTATTTTTTGCTTTATTTATTGTATTGTATTTTTTACATTGATTCTATGCTTATTGAATTGTATCCAATTATTGTACTGCATTCTTTCTCTACTGTACTTATTGTATTGTATTGTATATTTTTGTATATGAGCCAGTGTATTGTAAAGTGCTGCGGAATATGTTGGCGCTGTATAAATTAAGATTTATTATTATTATTATTCCATGAGCTCTTATTAATGCTAGAGGGCCAGGCTCACAGGATGGTCAGAAGTGATGAGAGGCACTGACTATCGACATACCTTCCATGGGTGTGTCTCAGCTGATATCATGTGACAGTTTCTGGGTCACATGGGCAGTCAAGCCAGGTCCTGCAAGAGTGAACAGCACATACTGAAAGGAGCTTGTATGTCTGGCACATGCTGGAGCTCCGGACAGGGAATCGGACTTGAAATCTGTGAGTAAAGGCTGACTGAAGCCAACTGGAATCTGTATGGACAATTACATCAGTGAAATAGACTGTGTATGATGTTGATGTTGGTGAATACCCAAAGCAAGTCTGATTCCGTTGTGGTTCTGGAGTCTGATTTATGAAGGATAAATACACCAAATGAACTTGGTTTAAATAGAAACCATTGCTGTCTGTGTCAACTCAGCTGCCAAGTGAGTATTCCCCAGTGCTTTCAGTAAGCACATTGTTACAACATAGGTAGATCAATAGGTGATATACAGATAGATGATAGATAGAATAGATAGCTATCCTGTGCAGGTCACAATTCCCCTACATACAGGGTGGGCCATTTATATGGATACACCTAAATAGAATGGGAATGGTTAGTGATATCAACTTCCTGTTTGTGGCACATTAGTATATGGGAGGGGGAAAATATTTCCAGATGGGTGATGACCATGGCGGCCATTTTGAAGTCGGCCATTTTGGATCCAACTTTATATTTTTCAATGAGAAGAGGATCATGTGACACATCAAAATTATTGAGAATATCATAAGAAAAACAATGGTGTGCTTGATTTTAATGTAACTTTATTATTTCATGAGTTATTTACAAATGTATGACCACTTATAAAATGTATTCAAAGTTCTGCCCATTGTGTTGGATTATCAATGCTACCCTTCTCTCCCACTCTTGACACACTGACAGCAACACTGCAGAAGAAATGCTAGCACAGGCTTCCAGTATCCAGAATACATAGAGTCCAAGGAATCAATACAGACATCATTAGTGAAAAGATGCAGCTCTGTGCAATTATGATATACAAGAGAATAGGAGCCAAGTGCATACTTTAAAGTACTGGTCAAAAATAATAGAGTCCAACTAGTATGTGACCCACCCCAAGACCCACCCCTATGGTGTCTGGTGATGGCACCAGCGCTGCTGCAGACCTCTGGGGATGATGGATAGGCAGCCAGGTAGTAACGCTCCCTGTAGGTGGAGCGGGATCCCCGCGGCAGTGATGTGGGAATAGGATTTGACACAGGGAGGGGGCTCTGCAGGGTGGATGTCTCTAAAGTCTCTGCGTTGAACAGGATCAGGGCTGTAAGAACTGACACACACACTGGGAGTAGTTTTCCGCACCTTTACTGATGTTAAACCGGCACTGTCCAGGGTACACTCCAGGTGGTCGGGAAGCACTTCAGGATTTCCACAGCGAGAGATTTGTAAAGCCTCCTTGTTCCTGTCTTATTTGTGTTGAAGCCCTGACCAGTGTAAAATATGGCCTGGCCTCCTCTGTGTCTCTCGCCTGTATAGTGGTTAGTAAGAACCTTCTGTGGACTGCCGCTGGCTTTATCTTTCCCTTGCGGTTCCTGGCTCTTGTGTTGGTTGCTGATACAGGTGTCCGGGAGACTGGAGTCTCCTCAGTGAACCAGTGTTTTCTGCTGGGCTAAGTGCTCCTTAGCAGACTTGGACTCCGGTGTCTGGGTTGCTTCGTGGGGTGAACCGGTATGGTTCCTCTGCCCCCACTCTGTTGCTCTCGCCTTGTCTCCGACTCTCACTCTTGGGTTCCTCACTCTGGCTAGGCTTCCTCTGGTAAGGGCCTAGCACGGCTCTGCTACCAGGTTGTCTTCACAGTACTGCTCCGTACTGCACAGACTAACTGACTCCGCCCCAGCACCTGTATTTATAGGGGACCTTGCCTAAGGCAGAAAGTGAAGCTCCCCCTACAGGCCTGGGGTGGAAGGTCTTGTGTGTGTATAGGCACCTGACATGGAAATCCCTCCATGCACTAGGTGTTCCTGTGGCTACCTGTGCCACAGGGAGCGACATATTTACAAGTGCTTATCATTTTTATTTGACACCAGTTGAACATGTAAGAACCATGATAAGTGTACAAAAAGTTACAGACCACACATTTCAGGTATTGTAAGAGACAGACAAGTCTGTGTAACAGCTAAACTTGGCTATACAAGGGATAATTACATAAAAGTGCAACCAGCATAGAAAAATATTAGAATCTGAGAGTCCTCAGTGGTTGATACCTTTTAATGGCGAACTGAAAAGATGGTAAACATAGCAAGCTTTCGAGACACTATGGCCTCTTCATCAGGCTGATAATGACACACATTCTGAAGACACACACATATATACATAAGCAGGATTAGATGATGTTGTAAATATAAAGCAGAGTCAGTCTTGGGAGGGGTGAGGAGCTGGGGAGGTGAAATAAAAAATTCGGAGATAAGAGGAACAGATGTATTTCGGAATTTTGATGATATTCTCATACATTGAGATGTATCTGTATATATTAGGAAGTGCTACAAAATCATGTCCCCAACACAACTGGTAAAATAGAAATCAAGTAAACAGCCCCTTTAAATAAGTGTGTTATGTTATTTTTATATTGTCTAATATGAAGGTCCTTGCGCTCAACATTTAACATTATGGCGACTGTTAAGTAAAATAAAAAATGAACGCTCAAGTGGAATTTTAAAGTTGGGAAAGATATATGGCCACAACATATTTGTTTATTCTCTCTGGATTTCCGCCACTGGAGTTCTCCACCAATCTGGTCGCTTGCACCAAAATTTGCTCAGTTATTTGGCACCAGAAATCAGAGCGCAAAACTCATTCTCATTCCTACAGAGGTAGGAGGGAAAACCTTCCACCAGCTATTTATAAGGAAAAAAAAGAGGGAAGACTTACAAAAAACAATAACATGTTCGAAAATGAGAGATGAAATGGGGACTGAAAAAGGGGAAACAGTAGGTTGATGTGATCACATTTGCCCCCCACTAATCCCCTAAACCTGGAGAGTCTTACACTTCTTGCTGTGAAAGTGTAAAACCGCTCATGGGCAAGGCTTCTCATTTGGTCACTGTATGATTTCCGTTGCTCATGTGCACAATGTTAACCATGTGGACTTGCTATTTTTCAGCCAATCATAAAATAAAAAATACCAATGCCTTTTTTAAAAGTTAAAATGCCAGTATTTAGGGGGTCTAGTGTTTTGCCTCCCTGCCCTGGAGGGTGCTGTGTCTTTATATGCATGTGTTGAAGTGAATTTGTATGTAAACTTAATATCTATTAGTATAAAAGCCCTAATGCAGCTTCCCTCCGGATTCACCCGTATCCTATGTCACATCCGGACAGAAGCTGCATGTATACACCCGCTCGGGGTGAACCAATATGGCCGACCTTTGCCGCTAGCGGGGCTCCCAGAGTCTCACTACCGGCATCGGTACTGTCGCCAGCATCCCTATCCTGAGGGGAGGGTGCTGTCAGAGCACCGCGCCCCTGCTGCAGCCGCGGGTGAGGTCCGGAAGGGGGTGGGGGTGCAGTCAGAGCACAGCCGCCCCTGCTGCAGCCACAGGTGAGGTCCGGGGGGGAAGGTGTGCTGTCAGAGCACCACCGCCCCTGCTGCAGCCGCAGGTGAGGAGTCTGGGGGGGTAACGGGTGCTGTCAGGGCGCAAATGAGGAGTCCGGGAGCGGGAAGGGGGGTGCTGTCAGAGCACCGCCGGCCCCTGCTGCAGCCGCGGGTGAGGACCGGGGGGAAGGCGCCCCTGCATGAGGTCTTACCTGCCCCTTGCTGCCGGCGCCATGACAGGGATGTGGCGCCGCCTCCTTCTCCTAGGGCTATGTGTAGGGTTAGGGCTAGGGTTAGGGTTAGGGCTAGGGATAGGGCTAGGGGTAAGGTTAGGGCTTGGGTTAGGGCTATGGGTAGGGCTAGGGTTAGGGCTAGGGGTAGGGTTAGGGCCAGGGCTAGGGTTAGGGCTAGGGTTAGGGCTAGGGTTAGAGGCTGGGCTGCAGACGAGAGGAGCGGCGGGAACACCCAAGGGAAGCAGGGTGCTTCCCTTAGTTAGGCTGCGTTCACACTGTGCTTATTATTTGCGCTTTTTGCGCGCGTATTTCCCCCCAAAGCGGACCTGCGTCTGCGTGTCACAGCAAAGTGAATGCACTTTCACTTTTGCTGTTCACACGCAGCGCAATTTTCGGCCGCACTTTTATGGGAGAAAGCGCGTGCGTAAAAAGAATGAACATGTTCATTCTTTCCGTCTTTTTACGTGCGCGTTCTCCCATAGGCCCCATTTTAACCCCTGGAATTACGCATCGCCGTTCAGACGATGCGCATTCCAGAGCGGGGCAAGGGGTATGTGCGCAGGAAATGATGTCACACGGGAACAGCCCCAGGGAAAACAGGAAATCCCATCATTTTGGGATTCCTGCTTTCCCGTGGCTGTCCCTGTGTGACCGAGTGTCTGGATACTCACTGCTCCGATGCATGGGAGAGGCGTCCGGTCCTCCTCGCGGCTTCCAGCATCTGCCGGTGAAGCGATCAGCTGACTGTCAGCTGAGCCGGTCAGCTGACAGATCGCTTCACCGGCACACCGACAGACATGGGGGCATTTCAGAGGACATGGGCCAGCCGAGAGGGAGGTAAGTATGTATGTATGCATGTATGTATGTGTGTGTGTGTGTGTGTGTGTGTGTGGATGTGGATGTATATGTGTGTGTGTGTGTGGATGTATGTATGTGTGTGTGTGTGTGTGTGTGGATGTATGTATGTGTTTATGTGTGTATGTGTGTGTATGTATGTGTGTGTGTGTGTGTGGATGTGTGTGTGTGTGTGTGTGTGTGTGTGTGTGGATGTACGTATGTGTGTGTGTGGATGTATGTATGTGTGTGTGTGTGGATGTATGTATGTGTGTGTGTGTGTGTGGATGTATGTATGTGTTTATGTGTGTGTGTATGTGTGTGTATATGTGTGTGTGGATGTATGTATGTGTGTGTGTATGCATGTATGTATATGTATGTATGTATGTATGTGTGTGTGGATGTATGTATGTGTTTATGTGTATGTGGATGTATGTGTGTGTTGTGTATATGTATGTGGATGCGTGCGTGTACATGAGCGTGCATGGATGTGTGCGTACATGAGCGTGTGTGGACGAGTGCGTGCATGGATGAGTGTGTGCATGGATGTGTGCGCAGATGTGTGCGTGCGTGGACATGTGCATGCGTGGACGTGAGCATGCGTGTGTAGACGTGTGCGTGCGTAGACGTGTGCATGGATGGATGTGGACGTGTGTGTGGATGTGCGTGCGTGGATGTACGTGCGTGGATGTGTGCGTGGATGCGTATGTGGATATGCGCGTGCGTGGATGTGTGTGTGTGTGTGGATGTCAGCGTGCGTGAATGTGTGCGTGTGTGGATGCATGTGTGGAAGTGCGTATGTGGATATGTGGATGTGTGTGCGTGGATGTGCGTACGTGGATGTCAGCATGCGTGGATATGCGTGCGTGAATGTCACCATGCGCGGATGTATGTGGATGTACGTGCGTAGATGTGGATGTGCGTGCGTGGATGTGCGTGTGTGGATGTGCGTGCGTGGATGTGTATGTGTATGTGGATGTGCGTGTGTGGATGTGCGTGCGTGGATGCGTATGTGGATATGCATGCGTGGATGTCAGCGTGCGTGGATGCGTATGTGGATGTGCATGCGTGGATGTCAGCGTGCGTGGATGCGTATGTGGATGTGCATGCGTGGATGTGTGCATGCGTGGATGCAAATGGAAGTGCGTGCGTGGATGTCAGCATGCGTGGATATGCGTGCGTGAATGTCACCATGCGCGGATGTATGTGGATGTATGTGCGTGGATGTGCGTGCATGGATGTGCGTGTGTGGATGTGCGTGCGTGGATGCGTATGTGGATGTGCGTGTGTGGATGTGCGTGCGTGGATGCGTATGTGGATGTGCATGCGTGGATGTCAGCGTGAGTGGATGTGTGCGTGCGTGGATGCATATGTGGAAGTGCGTGCGTGAATGTCAGCGTGTGTGGATGTCAGTGGATGTGCATGCGTGGATGTCAGCATGCGTGGATGTACGTGCGTGGATGTGCGTGCGTGGATGCATATGTGGATGTGCGTGCGTGGATGTCAGCGTGTGTGGATGTCAGTGGATGTGCATGCGTGGATGTCAGTGTGCGTGGATGTGTGTGCGTGAATGTGCTTGCGTGGATGTCAGATTGCATGGATGGATGTCAGCGTGCGTGGATGTGGATGTGCATGCGTGAATGTGTGCATGCGTGGATGATGGGTGCATGGGTGGATGGATGGGTGCAACAAGGGATCAAGTGTCCTCTTGTTGTAGTCTCTGGGATCATAGTCATGGTTCACTGTATGACAGATCATTGTCATACAGTGCACCATATCTGTGATCCCAGAGACTGTAGGAAGAGGACACTTGATCCCTTGCTGTAGTCTCTGGATTGAGCAGAGGCGATCAAGCGTCGTGGGACCTTCGTTGTGGACTACGTCGGAGGTGATCGAGCGTCGTGGGACCTTCGTTATGGACTACGTCGGATCTTTATAATAAAGATGGAGTCTGAATTTTGTTTGTGTTTTTTTTTCAAACTAAAAATATTTTTCTCTGTGTGTATTTTCTGACTATTTACCAGAGATTCCTAATGGCGGGTCTAACATTGGCCCTATATTATGAATCTCGGGCTTAGTGCCAGCTGCCAATAAAAAGCTGGCATTAACCCCTTTATTACCCAGTTTGCCACCGGCACCAGGGCAACTGGAAGAGCATGGGTACAGCGCCAGAAAATGGCGCTTCAATGAATGCGCCATTTTCTGGGGTGGCTGCGGGCTGCAATTCGCAGCATGGGGGCCCCAGAACGCTTGGGCCTTTCCATGCTGAGGATTCCAGCCCCCAGCTGCCTAGTTGTACCTGGCTGGGCCAAAAATATGGCGGAGCCCTACGTCATTTTTTTTTCTAGAATTAGTTCTAGAAATAAAAAAAAAAAATGGGCTTCACTGTATTTTTGGTTGCAGCCAGGTACAACGAGGCAGCTGGGGGTTGCTGGCAGTCTGTAGCTGCCAAGTTGTACCTGGCTGGACCAAAAATATGGTGGAGTCCTACGTCATTTTTTTTTCTTCTAGAATTTGTTCTAGAAATAAAAAAAAAATGGGCTTCGCTGTATTTTTGGTTGCAGCCAGGTACAACGAGGCAGCTGGGGGTTGCTGGCAGTCTGTAGCTGCCAAGTTGTACCTGGCTGGACCAAAAATATGGCGGAGCCCTACGTCATTTTTTTTTTCTAGAATTAGTTATAGAAATAAAAAAAAAAGAGCTGAGCCACCATATACAGTGCTAACCACTGAGCCACCGTATACAGTGCTAACCACTGAGCCACCATATACAGTGCTAACCACTGAGCCATCATACAGTGCTAACCACTGAGCCACCATACAGTGCTAACCACTGAGCCACCATATACAGTGCTAACCACTGAGCCACCATATACAGTGCTAACCACTGAGCCACCGTATACAGTGCTAACCACTGAGCCACCATATACAGTGCTAACCACTGAGCCACCATATACAGTGCTAACCACTGAGCCACCGTATACAGTGCTAACCACTGAGCCACCATATACAGTGCTAACCACTGAGCCACCATATACAGTGCTAACCACTGAGCCACCATACAATGCTAACCACTGAGCCACCATATACAGTGCTAACCACTGAGCCACCATATACAGTGCTAACCACTGAGCCACCATACAGTGCTAACCACTGAGCCACCAAACAGTGCTAACCACTGAGCCACCATATACAGTGCTAACCACTGAGCCACCATATACTGTGCTAACCACTGAGCCACCATATACAGTGCTAACCACTGAGCCACTGTACAGTGATTACCACTGAGCCACCATATACAGTGCTAACCACTGAGCCACCGTATACAGTGCTAACCACTGAGCCACTGTACAGTGATTACCACTGAGCCACCATATACTTCCCATAAATCTTGCAACAACAGTGTAGTTTCTGGAGAGAGGACTGTGCTATTCAGCGGCTATTTCTACGGCACCTGTTCATTTCACCGCACTCCCGATGCAATAGCATCGCGCCTATTTCTAGCTTTTTTTAATAATAAAGATTATTTTTACAAAGTGTTTTTTTTTTTTGGTTTCCAATCTCAATTTCTCTATTGCTAATAGCTGGCTGTCACACTGACGGCTGACATTACCAATAGGGGCTTGGTGGCAGCTGTCAAAAAAGGTGTCACCAACCCCGTTATTACCCAGACTGCCACCGCCCAGGGCAGCTGGAAGAGCGAGGTACCTGCCAGGTTTGGCATCTCTCATTGAGGCGCCACTCCTGGGGCGGCTGTTGGCTGCGGTCCTTAGCGTGGGGGGCCCAGAACGGTTGGGCCTCACCAGCTGCTTGGGTTACCCTTGCTGGACATAGAAAATGCAGCATGTAGATTGTCCATTCTCTAGTACACTTTTCAATGGAGAATGTAATAATGGAAAAGAAAGGAAATGACATCACAAGGCTTTTTTTTTTCTTTTTTTTTTTAACAAACTTCATTTCTATGTGTTTGCAGTACACATGCAGAAAAAAACGCATCCGTAAAAAAACCCATCAAAAAACGCATGTGTGTGAACACACATGCGTTTTTTTACGCGCGTAAAAAAACGCGCGTATTTCTTTAGAAAACTGCATGCGTAAAAATACGCGACAAAATACGCACTGTGTGAACGCAGCTTACCCTCCTCTCCTCTGTCACAGGGTCACGGGTGCCCCCTACTGATGCTTGAGGGGCCCCCAACCCAGTCGGGGCCCTGGTGCAGCTGAACCAGCTGCACCACGGTAGGTCCGCCCCTTACGCTCGGAGCAGCAGACTCTCCTTAACTTCTCCTGGTGATCCAGCGATGTCCCCGCTGTGATCGCCGGTGAGAGCCCCCTTCGGATGCCTCCATATGACTTCCTGGTTCCGTCTCTGTGAGCCGCAGCGGCTCATTAGAGGCGGAACTGGACGGGAAATACAAATGTATAACATTTCTGCCCATAAAATAAATTTTTTACCAAGGTTGATGGGCAAACACAGACTGGCAAATATGTAGACTTTGAACATTGATTTCTTAAATGGAGCGGCTTGATGGGCACACAAGTATTGGCCAGTATGTGTACCAAGTGCCTTAGCATATAACAATTAAATTTCCAAAAATTACACACACCATACAAACATAGGTAGTTGATGGATAGATATCATGTATTAATTGCAGTATTGTTAACTCTTAATAAATAAACTATATTTGGATTCTGGACTACCCGATTCTTTTGAATACACCATGTAAATCCCCCAACAACAGCGTTCTTTCTGGAGAGAGGACTGTACTATTCAGCGGCTATTTCTAGGGCACCTGTTCAGTTCACCGCACTCCCGATGCGATAGCATCGGGCCTTAATCTAGTGTGTAATAATTTGTATGTGGATACTTAGTGTGGCCAAGGTAAGGACTGCTCCCGCATTCTTTTGAGTTAGGGCAGTAGTGCACCCCTTAAGGGTGGGGCCTACTCAATAAACCGGGCCTGCAGTGTAGTTTGGACAGGAGAATCCCCTAAAGAGAAAAGTGGAACAGCAGTGAGGAACCCATTTGATTCAGCCAGACCCTTTGGGTCACCGCATGATTTGAGAGAGAATAGGGACATGGGCCCAGGACGTGTGTCAGTGTAAGCCTTCCTGCATTAGTACTCGACCCCCCATGCCCAGGAGTAGGCAGACTCTGCATGCTCTTCCACATGTCTGATATGCAAGAGATGAGGAGTAACAGGTAAACCAGACCTGTGGAAGCCCACGCAGCACAAAACAGCCCGTCGTCTGCCTGCTCATGGTGCGTTTTGCACCAGAGCTCCCTCTCTTGCCAAGCTAAAACTATGCTTGATGGAACCGCTTTTTAATATGATGGAATAAAGCCTGGAACGTTTAACTGGTAACATGCGCCACTGTATATCCTTCTGAGAACAGGCTTATGATACTTGGGGGTCTTGCTGGAGACTTTACACTGAGGTAACAAGTTACACCACTGGAAAAGGGCAACATGTTACAGGAGTCAGGCCAACGCTCTGAATCATACCTCGATTCTCTCTCGTGAAGGAAGCCGCCGCTTGTGGTGTCACCATCTGATTGTCACTTTGTGCATCACAACCAGAAAGCTAATAAATGCAGAGAGGTAATGAGGAAAGTCCAGCAAGACGAGAATTATGTTGTGCTATGACCCAGCCGTGAGTCATACATGCCTGCTGCTCTCATCAAGTGGCCTGGAGAACGCAAGATCTGTGCGTACATTGACCAGGTCTGGGCTAATCACATTATATCATATCCTAAACGGCTTCTACCATTTTGGTACAAAGCATTCAACTTCCATATCGTAATGGAATTTATCTGAACAATGAATCTTGCTATACACATGGTTTTATAGCAATACTATTTTTAATATTTCAATTTACTTTCCTGCTATCAGTAATTTTTAGTAGTAGATTATACAATATTATTATTATATTATAGATTATGCTTCATTAAAATGTACTAGATTATTTTTGCTGTATGGGTGAATAAACTACTTTAAGCACAAGCAGTATAGGTCGGACAATAAAGATGTCTTCAGCATGATGTGATGCAACGCCGTGACTAGGGGCGTAACGTTCACGGTCGCAGGGGTCACGCCTGCAAAGGAGCTGGGACCTATAAGGGGCCCGCGTCGCCAGTCACCCCCTGCGCCCGCTGATCCCAGCGCCGGGCGCCCGCTTCCCATACAGTGTTGGCCAAAAGTATTAACACCCCTGCAATTCTGTCAGATAATACTCAGTTTCTTCCTGAAAATGATTGCAATCACAAATTCTTTGGTATTATTATCTTCATTTAATTTGTCTTCAATGAAAAAACACAAAAGAGAATGAAGCAAAAAGCAAAACATTAATCATTTCACACAAAACTCCAAAAATGGGCCGGACAAAAGTATTGGCACCCTCAGCCTAATACTTGGTTGCACAACCTTTAGCCAAAATAACTGCGATCAACCGCTTCCGGTAACCATCAATGAGTTTCTTACAATGCTCTGCTGGAATTTTAGACCATTCTTCTTTGGCAAACTGCTCCAGGTCCCTGATATTTGAAGGGTGCCTTCTCCCAACTGCCATTTTTAGATCTCTCCACAGGTGTTCTATGGGATTCAGGTCTGGACTCATTGCTGGCCACCTTAGAAGTCTCCAGTGCTTTCTCTCAAACCATTTTCTAGTGCTTTTTGAAGTGTGTTTTGGGTCATTGTCCTGCTGGAAGACCTATGACCTCTGAGGGAGACCCAGCTTTCTCACACTGGGCCCTACATTATGCTGCAAAATTTGTTGGTAGTCTTCAGACTTCATAATGCCATGCACACGGTCAAGCAGTCCAGTGCCAGAGGCAGCAAAGCAACCCCAAAACATCAGGGAACCTCCGCCATGTTTGACTGTAGGGACCGTGTTCTTTTCTTTGAATGCCTCTATCTTTCTCCTGTAAACTCTATGTTGATGCCTTTGCCCAAAAAGAGAGAACATTCTTCCAAAATGTTTTAGGCTTTCTCAGGTAAGTTTTGGCAAACTCCAGCCTGGCTTTTTTATGTCTCAGGGTAAGAAGTGGGGTCTTCCTTGGTCTCCTACCATACAGTCCTTTTTCATTCAGACGCCGACGCATAGTACGGGTTGACCCTGTTGTACCCTCGGACTGCAGGGCAGCTTGAACTTGTTTGGATGTTAGTCGAGGTTCTTTATCCACCATCCGCACAATCTTGCGTTGAAATCTCTTGACAATTTTTCTTTTCCGTCCACATCTAGGGAGGTTAGCCACAGCGCCCTGGGCTTTAAACTTCTTGATGACACTGCGCACGGTAGACACAGGAACATTCAGGTCTTTGGAGATGGACTTGTAGCCTTGAGATTGCTCATGCTTCCTCACAATTTGGTTTCTCAAGCCCTCAGACAGTTCTTTGGTCTTCTTTCTTTTCTCCATGCTCAATGTGGTACACACAAGGACACAGGACAGAGGTTGAGTCAACTTTAATCCATGTCAACTGGCTGCAAGTGTGATTTAGTTATTGCCAGCACCTGTTAGGTGCCACAGGTAAGTTACAGGTGCTGTTAATTACACAAATTAGAGAAGCATCACATGATTTTTCTAACAGTTCCAATACTTTTGTCCACCCCCTTTTTTATGTTTGGTGTGGAATTATATCCAATTTGGCTTTAGGACTTTTTTTTTTCATTGAAGACAAATTAAATGAAGATAATAATACCAAAGAATTTTTGATTGCAATCATTTTCAGGAAGAAACTGAGTATTATCTGACAGAATTGCAGGGGTGCCAATACTTTTGGCCAACACTGTAGATGTGCGTCCCTGAGGACAGACATCTATGTCACTGCGCGGCAGCACACACCGCTATGGGGCACATGTGTCAGAGAGAGGAGAGGAGGGAGGGGTGAGCCTCCTGCTTCTCCCGCTGCTCACTTCCTCTTTCAGACAGCAGTCTGGTGTCACCTCCTGAGTCTTCTTTCAGCAAGGAAACTAGAGCAGCGGAGGAACAGGGAGTGGTGAGAACAGATTTTTTTTTGCAGTAAGTGAGTGCTCAGTGGCCAGAGGATTATGGGGGAGGAGAGGGTGCATTGTAATATATGGAGAATGTTGCAGCAGATCATTCAGGATACACTGAAAGCGTGTTGACAACAGAACTTAGCTTTAATTAGCAACAAACAGGTACAGATATGAAGGGCTTTGTGGAAACAGTCCTCAAACTTGGCTCTTGGCAATGGTTTTGTCATACCATCTGCTAACATCTTATCAGACTCACAATACACAAACTTCAATCATGTTCCACTAAGTCACATAAGTGGTGATGCTTAATTTTGTGTGCTTAATCCTTGCACTGATCTTCTCACTGCTGGCAAGTTCAATACATCCTTGGTTGTCCTTATATACAGAAGTGCCCCCACTGCTTGGCTGTGACTCTCATTGCTGGAGTGTTAACAAATATTTGGCTTCTGAGGGCTCTTTTTCCTTGCCATGACTGTGGCTCCAATTTAGGAAGTGTTCTGACCCTATAAGAAAGTCGTCTAGCTGGGATACCTTTGTTTAGTCTTTCTGATCTCCTAACTGGAGGTTAACTTTGTTCTTCTGTTTCTTCCTTGCTGGCTTCAGAGCTTATCCAGACTTCACTGTTTTCTTTTCAGTGTCTGGATTTCTGACTGAGATTCTTCTTCTTGTTCCTTTGCTTGAATGACTGAAATTTGAGCGAAACAGAGTTCTCATCAATCAGTACATCTCTGCTGTTTGTTACTGTGTTGGTCTGTGGGTGCAGGACTCTGTATCCCTTTTGTGTTTCACTATAGCCTACCAGGACTCCTTGCTTTGCATGTGATTCCCACTTGAAACATTTTTCTTTGCGAACATACACAAACGCTTTGCTCCGTGCATGCGCACTGCACTTACTGAAGCCGGGCCGGTCACGTGATCGGCCCCATAATGCACTAGGGCCGATCACGTGACCCGCCTCATAATGCACCGCGCCGGAAGTGACGTCCGGCCGGTGCATAGAACTACAGAGTCGCACGGAGATTACAAAGACATGAGGGCAGAGAGGGCCCTGAATAATGCCGCCCAGCGGGGCGTGCATTTCAACATGTAGGAGTGCTGATGGAAGCGTGGCCACGCCTACCCAGTCCCCTAACCACGGGGACTGCAGTAAGTTTAGACTTAATTTAAACATATTTAATAGGGTCACTTTACATAAGAAAGGGAGAGATAGGGAGCTACTAGGAAGCTGTAGGGACAGCTAGAGATAGTGTAGGGGCTTCAAATTAGGTGACAGGTTCCCTTTAAATGTCTCTCTGCAGCATCAGCAAGCTGCTGTGCTTCTCTTGACATGCACAGACACAAGAAACTGGTTACAGTCACATGGTATTTCCTGTGTGTGAGCCTCTGGGAGTGTTCCTCTTTTTTTTTTAAACTAACTTTACTGACAATGCACAAATCTAGCAATACAACACTTACACATACAGGATTGGAGTTGTTTCACTAAACATATTCCAACAGAGAGTTATGAGGCTGCAACATATAGGGAGCCTATGAGGCTGCATATATAAGGCTGCATAGATAAGGCTGCACCATATAGAGAGGCTATGAGGCTGCAAATATGAGGCTGCACCATATAAGAGGCTATGAGGCTGCATATATGAGGCTGCACCATATAGAGAGGCTATGAGGCTGCATATATGAGGCTACACCATATAGAGAGGCTATGAGGCTACATATATGAGGCTGCACCATATAAAGAGGCTATAAGGCTGCACTATATGGAGAGTTATAAGGCTGCATATATGAGGCTGCACCATATAGAGAGGCTATGAGGCTGCATAAATAACGCACTATATAGAGAGAGATAAGGCTGCACTATTTTGAGAGCTATGAGGCTGCATATATAAGGCTGCACTATATGAGGCTGTACTATATGGAGAGCTACGAGGCTGCATATATAAGGCTGTACTACATGGAGAACGGAGCATTCATTATACAGTATAGAGGGCTGTGAGGCTGTATTATACTATATGGAAAGGCTATGAGGCTGTATTATACCGTACTATATGGAGGGCTGTTAGGCTATATTATACTATATGGAGGACTATGAAGATAATGGGGGTTCATTATAATAATTGGATGACTATTGGGGCTACCTTATGAATAGGGGACTATAGGATGCATTATAATACATAGAGGACTATGGGGTATATTGTAATATATGGAGGAATATGGGGATGCATTATAATAATTGGAGGACTATTGTGGTTGGAGGAGGAAGACCATATAAACCATGATGGAGGACATATATTCCACGATAAGGGCCATATTCCAGGAGGAGGACCATATATAGCAGGATGGGAAACATGAATAAAAAGATAAGCTTCATATTCCAGTAGGATGACCATATATAGCAGGATGAGGGACATTAACCCATTCCCGACCTATGACGTAGGAGGACGTTATGGGCTGGTAAGGGGTGTTTGATGTGAGCTCCGGCGCGAAGCTCACATCAAAGTCCTGACATCTCAGCTGATCTCATCAGCTGAGATGTCGAGGTAACAGTGCCGATCGGATCCGATCGGCGTTGTTAACCCCATGGATCCTGCTGTCAATCACTGACAGCGGGATCCAAGGTGCCTGCGGCGGGGAACGCGCTGTTCCCCGCCTGCTCCGGAGATTCCGCAATAGTATGGCGGGATCTCTGGTGCTCACGTGACAGCCCGGGGTCCTGGCTACACCTCGGATGCTGTCACAGTGCACTTTCCTGCTGTGGTTGGCAGGCGCTGCCAACCACAGCAAGTCCGCGATTCTGGGAGATACAGATGCGCTGCAGCTCATCTGTATCTCCCAGAAGCGATCGGACTGTGCAGCAAGGTGTCTCTTAAAGAGGCAGCGTAAAAATAAGAATGAATGAAAAAATAAAGTTTTTAAAAACCTGTAAAAAAGAAAAAAAATATAAAAGTTCAAATCACCCCCCTTTTCCCCCAATCACAATAAAAGTATATAAAAAAAATACATGTTTGGTATCGCCGCGTTCAGAATCGCCCGATCTATCATCGTATTAAATCCGTTAATGAGAGCCGTAAACTCTGTAACGGAAAAAATGGTCCAAACGCCAAAATTCCGTTTTTTTGGTTGCTGTGTTATTGCTATAAAATGCAATAACGGGCGATCAAGACTGCGAATCCCCCCAAAAATGGTATCATTAGAAATGTTAGCTCAAGACGCAAAAAATAAGCCATCACTCAGCCCCAGATCCCGAAAAATGAGGACGCTACGGGTCAGAGAACATTGCGCAAAAAGTCTGTTTTTTTTTTTTTTCAAACTTCTGAATTTTTTATCACCACCTAGATACCAATAAAAGTATACATGTTGGGTGTCTACGAACTCGTACTGAAGTGTGGCATCACCCCGTCATGTCGGTTTTACCATATAGTGAATATGGCAACTAAAATACCCAAAAAACAAACATGTCATTGCACTTTTTTTGCAATTTCACTGCATTTAGAATTTGTTTGCAATTTCCCTGTACACTATATGGTAAAATAAATGATTGCATATGAAAGTACAACTCGTCCCGCAAAAAACAAGCCATCATATGTCTATATTGACAGAAAAATAAAAATGTTATGGCTTTTGGAAGCAGGGGAGCAAAAAATGAAAATGAAAAACGATAAATTCCCGGGTCATGAAGGGGTTAACACATAATGAAAGGGGAGAGGGGTCAATTTGTGAGTCTTTATAGAAATTAGAGCATTACATGGGGCCCATACATCCGACCAATGTGTGCGCACGCGGGGTGGGTGGGGGAGGTTTGAATTTCGCATCGGGGCCCACCAGACGCCACTGGCCTTGACCACCTTACCTTGCCATACAGTTGTGCTCAAAATAATAGCAGTGTGTTCAAAAGCACGAGTTAAACCTAAAATCTTTGTAATAGTTTTTATTTCCATGCATTGTGAGCATTGCACACTCTTTTCTAAATCAAAACATGAAGAGAAATGTATATACCGTATATACTCGCGTGTAAGCCGAGTTTTTCAGCCCAAAAATTGGGCTGAAAAGTACCCCCCTCGGCTTATACGCGAGTCAGTGCTGTATACCGATGTATACATCGGTACATACCGATGTATACATCGGTATACAGCAGCCCCCGCATCCCCAGTAATCCAGGGCCCCCCCAGCGTCTCTCCGGTCACCTGAAAAGCAAACTATACTTATCAGTGTCCGCTGTCCGCGCCCGCTCGCCTCTGCCGTGACAGTGCCGTCTGCGATCCTCCATCTTCATGCGGCGTCTTCCGGGTTCCTGTGCTCGTCGCAGGGAATGACGTCATTCCCTGCGACGAGCACAGGAAACCGGAAGACGCCGCATGAAGAAGGAGGATCGCAGACGGCACTGTCACGGCAGAGGCGAGCGGGCGCGGACAGCGGACACTGATAAGTATAGTTTGCTTTTCAGGTGACCGGAGAGACGCTGGGGGGGCCCTGGATTACTGGGGCCCTGTATACTACCGCTGGGGCTGCAATCTACTACCACTGGGGCTGTATATACTACCACTGGGGCTGTATATACCACTGGGGCTGTATATACTGCTGGGGCCCTGTATACTACCGCTGGGGCTGCAATCTACTACCACTGGGGCTGTATACACTACCACTGGGGCTGTATATACTACCACTGGGGCTGAATATACCTGTGGGGCTGCTGTATACTACACTGGGGCTGTATATACCTGTGGGGCTGCTGTATACTACCACTGGGGCTGTATATACCTGTGGGGCTGCTGTATACTACCACTGGGGCTGTATATACCTGTGGGGCTGCTGTATACTACACTGGGGCTGTATATACCTCTGGGGCTGCTGTATACTACACTGGGGCTGTATATACCTCTGGGGCTGCTGTATACTACCACTGGCGCTGTATATACCTGTGGGCCTGCTGTATACTACCACTGGGGCTGTATATACCTCTGGGGCTGCTGGATGCTACCACTGGGGCTGTATATACCTGTGGGGCTGCTGTATACTACCACTGGGGCTGTATATACCTCTGGGGCTGCTGTATACTACCACTGGGGCTGTATATACTTCTGGGGCTGCTGTATACTACCACTGGGGCTGTATATACCTCTGGGGCTGCTGGATGCTACCACTGGGCTATATATACCTCTGGGGCTGCTGTATACTACCAATGGGGCTGTATATACCTCTGAGGCTGCTGTATACTAACTCTGGGGCTGCTGTATACTACCTCTGGGGCTGCTGTATACTACCTCTGGGGCTGCTGTATACTACCACTGGGGCTGCTGTATACTACCACTGGGGCTGCTGTATACTACCACTGGGGCTGCTGTATATACCTTTGGGGCTGCTGTATACTACCTCTGGGGATGCTGTATACTACCACTGGGGCTGTATATACCTCTGGGGATGCTGTATACTACCACTGGGGCTGTATATACCTCTGGGGCTGCTGTATACTACCACTGGGGCTGTATATACTTCTGGGGCTGCTGTATACTACCACTGGGGCTGTATATACCTCTGGGGCTGCTGGATGCTACCACTGGGGCTATATATACCTCTGGGGCTGCTGTATACTACCAATGGGGCTGTATATACCTCTGAGGCTGCTGTATACTAACTCTGGGGCTGCTGTATACTACCTCTGGGGCTGCTGTATACTACCTCTGGGGCTGCTGTATACTACCACTGGGGCTGCTGTATACTACCACTGGGGCTGCTGTATACTACCACTGGGGCTGCTGTATATACCTTTGGGGCTGCTGTATACTACCTCTGGGGATGCTGTATACTACCACTGGGGCTGTATATACCTCTGGGGATGCTGTATACTACCACTGGGGCTGTATATACCTCTGGGGATGCTGTATACTAACTACTGGAGCTGCTGCTGTATATACCACTGGGGCTGCTGCTGTATACTACCACTGGGGAGGCTGCTGTATACTACCATTGGGGGGCCTGTATACCACACTGCTGGGGGCTGTATACCTGTGCTGGAGTCCACCCTCGGCTTATACACGAGTCAATAGGTTTTCCCAGGTTTTGGGGGCAAAGTAGGGGGGTCGGCTTATACACGGGTCGGCTTATACACGAGTATATACGGTAATTTTAAAGAGGACCTGTCACCAAACCAGGCATGGTGATCTAATTACAGCACTGGATGCAGCATGTCTGCAGCATGCAGGCAAGGGATCCCCCAGCCATTGAGCAGCCCTGTACCCCGAGATAATACACTTAGAAAACTTACATGCTACAGCCACTAAGGAGGTGGCTAGGGGCTGCAGCCAAGGGCAGATTCACTCCCCCTGCCTGTGTAATCTGCCCACCGCTGCCAATCATTCTCTCCCTGTCTGCAGCATTTAAACAGAGTTTTTTTTTCTCTCTCCCAGAAAGTCTGTTAGCCCCGCCCCCCTGAGGGGCGGGGCTAAATGGAAGCGAAAAAAAACCTCTGTTTAAATGCTGCTGGAGAGGGAGAGAATGATTGGCAGCGATGGGCAGATTACACAGGCAGGGGGTGTGAATCTGCCCTTGACTGCAGCCCCTAGCCACCTCCTTAGTGGCTGTAGCATGTAAGTTTTCTAAGTGTATTATCTCGGGGTACAGGGCTGCTCAAGTGCTGGGGGACCCCTTGCCTGCATGCTGGAGACATGCTGCATCCAGTGCTGTAATTAGATCACCATGCCTGGTTTGGTGACAGGTCCTCTTTTACAAAAAAATAACAAAAATGAACATTGGGTTGTTTAAATAAATAGGAGTGTCTTCATTTGTATTTACAACTTCAAATATGTACTTTTTTTTTAGGATTTAGCATTCATGTGAATCACTAACCTTATATTTAGTTACATAACCACAGTTTTTTAGATCTGCTTCACATCTACTGTATGTTTCATAGAGTCAACTAATTTCTGGCACCCGTCAACTGTTATTCCAGCCCAGGATGCTTTGACTACATCCCACAATTTACATCCACTTGTTGGCTTTGCCATTTTTATGTCATCCCTTAAGTGTTCTATCTGATTTCTGTACGGGAATTGGGCTGGCCAGTCCATAGCCTCAGTTTTGTTGGACTGGAACCAAGATTTAGCTCATTTACTGGTTTGTTTAGGATCGTTGTCTTGTTGAAACACCCATTTCAAGGGCATTTCCTCTTAATAATAATAATAATAATTTTTATTTATATAGCACCAACATATTCCGCAGCACTTCACATTCACAATACAAAGCTCACATTTAAACAATCATGAGAAACAATTAGAAAATACAATACAATGCCAAAAACAATACAATACAAAGCATAACATAATACAGTAATTGGAGCAAAAAATGGCAACCCTGCTCATAAGAGCTTACAATCTAACAATGAGGTGGGGGTGACAAGGTACAGGTGCTTATTTGCAATGAAAGTACAGTCAACTTGAGGAGATGGGGAACAGATAGGAGCAGAATAAGTGGCCGCAACCCGTTATATGTGATCCCCTTGAGGCGGAGCGGATAGGCTATGTCTAGATGACTGACTAGGGATCATGATAGGCCGTCCTAAAGAGATGTGTTTTTAGGGATCGCCTAAAACTATTTAAGTTGTGGATACTAAAAGAATTGGTGCGGCTCAGGAGAAGTCTTTGAGCCGGGAGTGGGAGGTTCGGATTAATGCAGAAGTGAGTCTAAAGTCACTTTCAGAGTGAAGAGAACAGCTGGGGTGATAGACAGAGATGAGGGAGGAGATGTATGGGGGTGCTGCACTGTGAAGAGCATTGTGGGTGAGAACAAGCAGTTTGAAATGGATCCTGTAGTATATAGGCAGCCAGTGCAATGAGTGGCATAGAGCAGAAGCGTCTGAGTAGCGATTAGCTAGATAGATAATCCTGGCTGCTGCATTAAGGATGGACTGGAGAGGGGACAGTCTAGTGCGGGGGAGGCCAACTAAGAGAGAGTTACAATAGTCAAGGCGGGAGTGAATCAGGGCCACAGTGAAGGTTTTTGTAGTTTCCAAGGTGAGAAAGGGGCGAATTCTGGAGATGTTCTTCAGGTGCAAGCGGCAAGAGCGGGCGAGAGCTTGTATATATGGAGTAAAGGAAAGATCAGAGTCAAACATAACCCCCAGACAGCGAGCCTGCTGACTTGGCACTATTGTGGTGCCGCACACTGAGAGAGAGATGTCATATTTAGGGAGGTTAGTGGAGGGCGGGACCAGGAGTAGTTCAGTTTTGGAAAGATTAAGTTTCAGGTAGAGAGCGGACATGATATTGGAAACTGCGGTTAGACAGTCATTGGTGTTCTTTATTAGAGCGGGAGTAAGGTCAGGGGAAGAAGTGTATAGTTGTGTGTCATCAGCATAAAGATGGTACTGGAAACCAAATCTGCTGATGGTCTGTCCAATCGGGCTGTGTAGAGTGAGAAGAGAAGAGGTCCAAGGACTGAACCCTGAGGTACTCCAATAGTGAGAGGAAGAGGGGAGGAAGTGGAGCCGGCAAATGATACACTGAAAGAGCGGTCAGAGAGATAGGAAGAGAACCAGGAGAGAGCTGTGTCCTTGATGCCGATGGAGTGCAGCATAGTGAGTAGGAGATGATGGTCAACAGTGTCAAAGGCTGCAGAGAGATCAAGAAGGATAAGCAGAGAGTGGTGACCATTACGTTTTGCCATCAGAAGGTCATTGGTCACCTTGGTGAGAGCAGTTTCTGTAGAATATAGGGGGCGGAAAGCAGACTGTAATGGGTCTAGAAGAGAGTGAGTGGAGAGGTAATGAGTGAGGCGGAAGTAGACCAGGCGCTCCAGGAGTTTAGAGATGAAGGGGAGATTGGACACTGGTCTGTAGTTGTTTGTGCAGGAAGGGTCGAGAGAAGATTTCTTTAATAAAGGAGTGATGATAGAGTGTTTAAAGGAGGAGGGGAAGACGCCAGAAGAGAGGGAGAGATTGAAGATTTTGGTTAAGTGAGTGGTGACCACCGGAGAGAGAGACTGGAGTAGGTGTGAGGGGATGGGGTCAGCAGTGCATGTGGTGGGACGAGAGGAAGAGAGGAGCCTGGAGACTTCATCTTCTGTAACCGGGTCAAAAGTGGACAGTGAGCCGGAGGAAATGTGGGGAGAGGCAGGGGTAATAGCAGTTTGAGGTTGGGAGTTGATTTCCTGACTGATGTTTTCTATTTTCTCTGTGAAGTGGGAAGCTAGGTCATCAGCACAGAGGTCAGTGATGGGGGCCTGCACTTTAGGACTGAGGAGAGAGTGAAAGGTGTTAAAGAGTTTTTTTGGGTTGTTGGATAGTGAGGAGATCAAAGTGGTGAAGTAGGTCTGTTTGGCAAGGTGAAGGGCAGAATTGTAAGTTCTCAGCATAAATTTGTAGTGAATTAAGTTTTCTGGAGTGCGACTTTTCCTCCATAGACGTTCAGGACTCCTAGAGCATCGCTGGAGGAATCGAGTTTGTGATGTGAGCCAGGGCTGTTTTGCTCTGTGTTTGGAGGTTTTGAGGGTGAGGGGCGCTACTTGGTCCAGGGTCCTTCTGAGAGAGTCATTTAAGTAATTGACTGCCAGATCGGGACAGGAAAATGAGGAGATTGGGGACAGTGATGAGTGTAGAGAGTCTGAGAATGTGTGAGGGTTTATGGCCTGTAGATTTCTGAATGTGTGATATGTAGGAATGTGCTGGGGTGGGCGAGGGTTAGTGAGTGTGAAGGAGAGAATGTTGTGGTCAGAGAGGGGAAGTTCTAAATTATCTGAGGAGGAGGTTGAGCAGAGCCAGACAAAGATCAGGTCAAGGGTGTTACCATCCTTGTGTGTCATCGAGGTTGAGAGCTGTGAGAGGCCAAGAGATGAAGTTAGAGATAGGAGCTGAAATGCAGATGAGGAGATGGGGCTGTTTGTGGGGATGTTGAAGTCTCCCAGAATAATGGTTGGTAATTCTGAGGACATGAAATGCGGCAGCCATGCGGAGAAATGGTCGAGGAATTGGGTGGGTGACCCTGGGGGGCGGTATACCACCGCTACTCTAAGGGGGAGGGGATGGAAGAGCCTAATTGTGTGGACCTCAAAAGAGGGGAATGAGAGTGATGGAGCTGGGGGGATGACCTGAAAAGTACATTGTGGGGACAGAAGTAAACCGGGGACACTGTGTTTGAATCCTGGATCCAGGTTTCAGTGAGAGCCAGCAGATTAAGGGAGTTAGTGAGAAAGTAGTTATGAATGAGTGGAAGTTTGTTACATGCAGACCGTGGATTCCAGAGAGCACAATTAAAAGAGGGCGATGAAGGTGTGCAAGTAATGTTTATAAGGTTGGTGGGGTTTCTGTGTGTGGTGGCTTCAGCTTAAGACAACATGACTGCTTCAAGATTTTAATATATGCCAACTGGTCCATGATTCCTGGTTTGTGGTAAATAGGCTCGGCACCATAGTAAGAGAAACATGCCCATATAATGATGCTTGCACCACCATGCTTCACTGTCTTCAGAGTGTATTGTGGCTTGAATTCAGAGTTTGGAGTCATGCTTGGGGTCATAGTTCTTTTTGGTCCCAAAAAGAACAATTTTACTTTCATCGGTCCACAAAATGTTTCTCCATTTCTCTTTAGGCCAGTTGATATGTTCTATCTTCAGTACATGCCTTTTTTTAACAGTGTGACTTTGCATGGACTTCTTGCTAATAGATTAGCTTCACACAGGCGTCTTCTAACTGTCACAATCCTCACAGGTAACTTGAGATGTCTTTGATCATCCTGGAGCTGATCATTGGCTGAGCCTTTGCCATTCTGGTTATTCTTCCATCCATTCGATTGGTAGTCTTACGTTTTCTACCCCGTCCCTCTGGTTTTGCTTTCCATTTTAAACCATTGGAGATCATATTAGCTGAACAGCCTATCATTGTCTGCACTTCTTTATAAGTTTTACCCTCTCCAATCACCTTATTAATCAAAATACACTGTTGTTCTGAACAATGTCTCAAACGACCCATATTTCTCAGGCTTTCAAGGAGAAATGCATGCACATGTGCTGGCTTCACCTTTATGTAAGGGCCACCTGATTCACCCCTGTTTCTTCACAGAATGATTGACCTCACTAATTGAACTCCACACTGCTATTATTTTGAGCACACCCCCTTTAAATTAATTATTCAAATCCACAGACTCAAGAACCTGCAGGTCATGAATGCGGAGTCTGTTGGTTTCCTAAGAAGCCACTGCACCAACTGGTAAATTGTGTGACATGTGATAATATAATTTATACCAAAAACACTGAATAATCTGGTTAGTCATATTGGACTGCTATTATTTTGAACACTACTGTGTATCACGAATTACACCTGAAAATACGCAGCAGCCCATGTGCTTCATGCCATACACAATATGACAACATGGCTCTATATACTCCAGCAGCTAATAACAGACTTTACATGCCTCGCACACATTATGGAGGGATATTTTTAGACACACACACACTTAATGTTTAAGAATAACATTTTTTAGTTCTCTTCTGTGACTCTTTCCCTATTAGGGACTCCCCCTCCAGTATGTGAGGTGGGGGGCGGCATAGTGCTATGTAATTGTTCTTGTAGCAGTTACCATAGTAACATGGCACCGACTGTATCTGCATGATTTAGGACAAATGCGAGTAAAGGAGTCCGTACCTCTGCCTCCTGCTTACTAATTAGGAGATCCAGCGAGGAGGGGAAGGGCGAGGTGAAGGGTCAGATTGTAACTCCTTCATTACTATCACTATTTTACCTCAGAATTTTTTTTGTTCTTAAATATATAAAAACCTACATACGGCAATGTCCCAGAGTCTTTATTGTAACACATCTGGAGACATCAGTCCTCGCAAAACATTTTATTTAGTTTTTTTTCAATTCAAAGGCAACTAGCAGACTCTTAAAGGCAACCTGTCAGGAAATTCACGCTGCCCAAATTATGGGCTACATCAAGTATGGTTTTGGGGCAGGAGAAATACCATAAATGTTGCTTTCAGGACCTGGTGACTATGTGCCGTCACCGGCCATAAGGGCCTGGGGTGCTTGGTAGCCGGGCCGGCAGTTTTTCAGGGAGGTCATGGTGGTGGTGGCTCAGCTCCGTGGCCGTGGCTGAGCAGATGAAGAGGTATTTACAGGGGACCAGCGCTGCTTGGATGAGCCCCCAGGAGATAGATGTAGGTGCAGCTGGGATGGTAACACTCCCCACAGGTGGAGCAGGCCCCTGGGGTTCAATGTAAGAGTCTTTGGGGATGATAGTGGTAGTTATGGTGCTGAGTTTGCAGCAAGGAGGGCACGGGACATACGCAGGAGGACACAAAGAGTGCAGTTCTTTTTACCTTTACTCACAGTTCGTAGCAATACACACACAGCCGGGGTACTCTGTTCTTCAGGTCAGCAATCTGATCAACTCCCATGCAGACCGGGTCCACTCCACCGAGACACCCTTTTGTATGCCTTTCCAGGTTGCCCTTTTCTTTCTGTACTGTTTTTCCTCTACTCCTGCCCTCGCCTTCGTGCTACAGGATCTCAAGGCAGGTGGCTGCGAGTGCTGTTGAGCAATGGCCAGCACGTCTTCTTGACTCTAGACCTAGCCACTGTACCTGGGAGTGTCCACGGTAGATGACCACTGCACATAAAGATCAGCAACCTCTGGTTTCCTGGCTCAAACTTGCAGTGTTGTTGCTACATTGAGGCTGGTTCTCTCTTGCAACCAGTTCTTCCACCACGACTGGAAGTCGTGGTGAATTCGGGGTTCAAGTTGGCCTGGGTTCCATGGGCGACATAGCCACTGGTCCCCACTCCTCCCTAGCGCCAGAGTTCCCCTAGAACTCCATCTTTCTCTCTCCACTACTCCTCCCTCACTAATTACCTCCTCCTCTGTCTGCTCTATTCTCAGCACTAACTTTCTCCTCCCACTCCCTTTTAACCTTTTCCCTCCTTCTGCCAGTGATGGGGGCTGCTCTAATAATTTCTTTCGCCCTTCATCCCCAGGCCTGGAGTTAGGATGGGCGCAAGGTGTGTGTGTGTGTCTCAATATTGTGTCCCCATCTTACCTGGGAGTGGGTTACCACACCAATGGATTAGGTGCAGTACCTCTGTGGCGACCAGATCGTAGTGGCATCACATGCTGACTACAAATAGTGGGGCAGTTGTCATCAGAAATCTGCAGCTATTGAAAAAAAGTCAGGCAAAAAATGTCTGTGCCGACGGTGCGCTTTTTGTTGCATTATTTACTGCAGAAAATGTGTCATTCCTAGAATGACAGATTAATTTTGAGAGAGAAAGAAAGAGAGAAAGAGGAAGATGGAGAGATCAAAAGAGATAGAGAGAGAGACCGAGAGAGGAGAGAGACTGAGTGAGATAGACCAAGAGAGAGAGACTGAGAGAGAGGAAGAGAGAGAGAGGAAAGAGGGAGACCAAAAGAAAGAGGAGAGAGACCGAGAGGGAGAGAGAGACTGAGTAAGAGGAAGAGTGACTCCCTCGGCAGGGACCGTGGGGTACTCGGAACCGAGCCCTCTCGTCATCGTCTGGGGTGCGGGATGTCACGGTGGCGTGACCCTGTTTGGGGCCACAAGGGACTGGGTACTCAGGTCTCGGGCGGTCAGTTGCGGGGATGTCACGGGTGGTCCGTGCCCGAGCTTGTGCCCTTGGGTGACAATGAAAAGGGGTATATTTACAGGGATTGTAATTATTGTCAGTCGTGACGCCACCTGTAGGTTCCGGTGAGGGCACCGGCGCTGCTTGGGCATCCGGGATGATGGGCGACAGCAAGGTGGAGTAGCTCCCTACAGAAGGAGCGGGGTCCCAGGGGCTAAGAGTTATGATGGTCGAGTAGGGCAGCACAGCCGTTGCCGCACAGGGTTGGAATAGGGAAGCGTAGTCGGTGTGGTGCAGGATGAGTTGAAGCAGGGACAAGCACACACTAAAGTCTTTTGGTACCTTTACTGATGTCTGATTGCAGGTACACACGTCCGGGTTGAAGGAAAACACCTTAGGACTTCCACAGCGAGTTGGGATATAGGCCTCCTTATTTTGCTCTCCTATTCTGAGTCTGGCAGGTATGGAACCAAACCGGACCGTTACTTCTCTCTCCACACCCGTGTTGCTGCACTGAGGGCTCTCTCGTGGCCACCACTGTCTCTCTCTCTGTGGTCCCTGGCTCTCAATTGTTGGTGCTGTGGGTGTCCGGGAAGCTAAGCCTCCTCGGGATTCTCTGCTGGGTCTATCTTCTCTGTCCCTTGCAGACTCGGGCTCCAGTGACCGTTGTTCTGGTGGGGTGAGCCGGTATGGCTCATCTACCCCTGGTAAAGTGTTCCTCGCCTCTGCCTTTGGTCCCTACTCTCTGGACCCTCACACTGGCTCTAGCGGTGTGCTGGTTCGGGCCTAGCACGGCTCCGGGTACCAGTTCAGCTCACTAGCCTCTCAGCTACTTTCACAGCTCTTCTAGCGTCTGCACACTGTGTCTAACTCCGCCCCCAGCACCTGTATTTATAGGGGAAACTGGCTTAAGGCAACCAGTTGGGCTCCCTCTACAGGCCTGGGGTGGAAGGTGTTGGGTGTAAGTGTGGTTACCAGCTGTGGAAAGTCCTTTAGTGTCCTAGGGAAGCCTGTTGTTACCTGGTACAGTCAGGTAAGCGTCTGCGTGGCCTTAGTCTCACTACAGGGCTAGCAGGTGTACCGATTGCAGCATCCTCATATTCTCTGGAAAAGGGTATTTCTTCCTGATTGCTTTGTACCATCTCTTCAGGCTGGTAGAAATTCAGTACAGGCACTAAGATGGCTCCATCTTGTTGAGGTCAATCTTCTGGGAAATCTCTTAAGATGGTTGAGATTACCTTTTCCTTTGGTTCTTCACTTGGACTTATCTCTTGTACTGGTTCTGACTCTTGTATTAATTGAGTTGGGGGATTTTGGTTTTCCTATTCAGTTGGGCACTTTTTGATGTGGTTTCTTGATACTGTAATCCAGTCCTCCCACTCCCGGCTCCAAGACTTCTCCAGAGCTGCACCAATCCTCTGGAATGCTTTACCCCAAGAAATCAGGACTATCCACAACTTGCATGGCTTCAGACGATCCCTAAAAACACATCTTTTTAAGGCGGCCTATCATACTCCCTAATAGAAGTCCTTTGTACTGTAGATAGTGAATGGGCCATCTCTCTTGACATTACTCTTCTACAAACTCCACCAAACCAAAAAGGTCTACACAGACTGTCTGATGACCATCCATGTAAGCTTATTTCTATGCCCCATTTCCTCAAGATGCCTGGACCATGAGTGCAATAAGCCCCTGTACCTTGTGCAACCCCTATCCCGTTGTAGATTGTAAGCTTTTTTGAGCAGGGTCACCTTCATTTCTTATTTTATTCATTGTATTTTCTTTTTTACATTGATTCTATGCCTATTGTTTTGTATCCAATTATTGTATTGTACAGTATTTGTTCTCTACTGTAATTACTTACTGTATTATATTTTCTGTACTCTAACCCCTACATTGTAAAGCGCTGCGGAATATGTTGGCGCTATATAAATAAAGCTTTATTATTAGTATTATTATTACTGTAAGAGTGGTTTTTCCACCGTTCTTGCTGATGAGGCATACTTTGTCGTTGTCATATTCAGAATCTAGTAGAACGTAGGGTTCTTGTTCCCACTGATTGTCCAATTTGTGTTCTTTTCCTCCTTAAGACAATTCTTCCAGGTGTGATTGGTTCTGCTGGAGCATGTTTGTTATAATCCCTTTCTTCCTTTTCAAGGCGCTTTCTCCAGGTTGTCTTCGACACAGGCTTGAACCATTCTGTTTTGTTCGAGGCGATTTGCGTTCGAGTTAGGTATCGAGTTATCTGCTTTGAGATCGACTACTCCGAGTTCCAAGTCTACGGGTAACTTTCCTGTGCGGGCTTTTATCAGGTAAGCTGGTGTACAGTTGGTAGAACTTACTGGAATATGGTTGTACATATCAACCAAGTCTGGAGTATTTCTCCAGCCATTGGTTTCTTTCCTCCAAGGGTAAGATCTTCAGCATGTCAATGATGATACCATTCATTTTCTCACATATTCCGTTGGCTTGGGGATGATATGGGGACATTCTGATCTTTTTGCACCCATACATGTGGCAGAACTCTTGGAAGATCTCCGCTTCGAAGGCTGATCCTTGGTCTGTTAGGACTTGCTCAGGATAACCTAATGGTCTGCAGAATACGTTCTCGAATGTTCTAGCAGTGGTGGCAGCTGTCAAGTCTTTTACGGGGGCAACCATTAAGAACCTCGAGTAATGGTCTACCATAAAAAGAATAATTCTGGTGCCACCAATGCGGTTTATGTCCTTTATTCAATAAAAATTGTAATACGGTTTATGTCCTTTATTCAATACAAATTGTAATACAGGCACCCCTGAAGGGGAAAACCACTAGATGCGTTTCAGAGTAAAAACTCCCTAACTCCTTAACTAACGATTAAGGAGTTTTTACTCTGAAACGCGTCTAGTGTTTTTCCCCTTCGGGGGCGCCTGTATTACAATTTTTATTGAATAAAGGACATAAACCACATCAGTGGCACCGGAATTATTCTTTTTATACTAATCCTGGATGGTTGCCTCCCATCTATCCCGAAGCCTGGGAGTCTGGAGGTATTGGGCAGTGGAGCAGAACTTCATTATACTTCAATGGTCTACCATGGTCATCGTGTATGTGTAGCCAGATCTACTTGGAGTCAGTTTTACGTGGTCCAAGGCTACTATTTCCAGAGGCTGTTTTGTTACGATGGGCTGAAGGGATGCTTTCTGGCTCTGTAAGTCCTTTCTTCTCAGGCTGCAGGGTTTACAGTTCTTACACCATCTTTCAATGGATGCCCGCATGCCGACCCAAAAGAACCTATCCCTTAGTAGCATTTCCAGCTTCTTCCACCCGAAGTGACCAGTCTGGTTGTGATAGGCGTTGAGGACCATCTGGACTTCTGACTTTGGCATGATGATTTGCCAGACCATCTCGTGCGTTCTTGGGTTGATGTACCTCCGACAGAGCTTCTCCTGGTAAATGAACAGCTTGCTCCGATCGCTCCACAGATGATTGACTTCTGGTTGGGGATTTTCTGGCACCTTCGCCGACTCCTGAGTTATCAGCTGTTTTACCAAACTGATGGCCGGGTCATTGTCTTGCACTTCCTTTCAACCGAAGTGGGGCACCGGGTTCACTATTCTTGCAGGAGGGTCTTGATGGGTTTGCTGGCATTGAGTTACTCTTAGTTGATGGAAGGCAGGTAACTCCACTTCTTCCAGCTCGTCTTCATCTATGCCCTCATCTGACAGGTGAGGCATTCTGGATAAGGCATCCGCATTTTCATTCTGGTGCCCAGCCCGATACTTGTAGGTGAACTGGTAGTTGGACAATCTGGCCATCCGTCTCTGCTCCATGGCTCCCAACTTCGCAGTCTCCAGGTGGGTTTGCGGATTGTTAACCGTGTAGGCTGTAAATTTGCTAGAGGCCAAGTAGTGTTTAAACCTCTCTGTGATGGCCCAGACCAAGGCCAGGAATTCCAGCTTAAAGGAACTGTAGCTCTCTGAGTTCCTTTCTGTGGGGCGCAGCTTCCTACTGGCATAGGCAATCACCCTTTCTTTGCCTTCTTGCCTTTGAGAAAGGACGGCTCTGAGTCCCACATTACTGGCATCCGTGTACAGCAGGAATGGCAGGTTGTAGTCAAGCAAGCAAGGATTTCTTCTCCTGTCAGGGCTTCTTTCATTATCTGGAACGATTCCTCTTGTTCCTTGCCCCACCTCCACGGAGAATTCTTAGACTTGCCCTTCGTGGGTTGGCCTACTAGGAGGTCTTGCAGGGGAGCAGCCTTCTTGGTGTACTCCTTTATGAACCTCCTATAGTAGCCCACCAATCCCAGGAATTGACGTACTTCCTTCAGGGTCTTGGGTTCTGGCCACTCCTTGATAGCTGTCACCTTGTCTGGATCAGGTGCCACGCCTTCAAAACTGACTATGTGTCCCAGGTACTGTACTCTTGACTTTAAAAGGTGGCATTTTGATGGTTTCAGCTTCATCCCGTATTTGGCCAGAACTTCAAACACCTCTGCTAGATGGTCTACGTGTTCCCCATAGGTCTAAGGGTACCTTTACATGCCGCAATCGCGGCGATAAATATTGACGGCGATATGTCACCTTGCGACAATCGCCGTCAAAATCCCTCCCAATTGCGGCGTGTAATTGCGGAATTTGGCGGAGATCTGTCACCTCGCCACGGTCGCCTGATTTCAGAGCAGTGCACTCTAAGGTAAGTGTACTAAGGTACCCTTAGAGTACACGATCACGTCATCTAGGTAGAGCAGTACCATCTCAAAGTTCTTATGTCCCAGACAACTCTCCATAAACCTCTGGAAGGTTCCGGGTGCATTACATAGTCCGAAGGGCATGCTGTTAAATTCACATAGGCCCATAGGTGTTGTGAATGCCGTCTTCTCGCGGTCTTCCTCGGCTACGGACACCTGCCAATACCCACTAGTGAGATCTAAGGTAGAAAAGTAATTGGCAGACTTCAACGCTGCTAAGGAGCCCTCTATACGAGGTAACGGGTAAGCATCCTTGTGTGTTATGCGGTTTATTTGCCTATGGTCTACACACATTCTCATACTGCCGTCCTTTTTCCTGACTAGGACTAATGGGGCTGCCAAGGGGCTACAGCTATCTCGTATAACCCCTACGTCCTTCATGTCCTGTAACATTTCTTTGGCTTTTTGATAATGTGCAGATGGAATAGGCCTGTACTGCTCTTTGAGTGGTGGATGTGTACCTGTGGGGATATGATGTTGTACCCCTTTTATCCTACGAAAGTCAAGTGAATGCTTACTAAAGACTTGTTCAAATTCTTGAACTGCCCGGTAAACACCTTGCTTTTCGTACACAGGAGTGGTGTCAGTTCCGACATGGAGTTTCTGGCACCAGTCCTGCAGTGGCCCTGTTGTTTTATCAGATTTTGCCCTTTTGATATGTGGTTTTGGGTCTCACTGTTTGGATCTCGTTGTTGCTGATTGTGTACAATTTAGCAACGATTGTATACCTGGGTAATTTAACCTCCTCACTGCCACAATTTAAGATGCGAACTGTTACTCACCAATTGTGTACATCCACCACCCCCCTAGCTGTCAACAGTGTAGGTCTGTGCTCTGTGCTGATGGGCTCCACTAATCCCTGATAGTCCTGCCCTCTCAAACCTATAGCTGCTCGACACCAAATCATCATCTCACTCATCGGAGGAATCACAATAGGAAACGGGTCTGTCACCCGTGCTGTACCAATCTCACCACCTGTAATTGTTACCTGTTGCTGGTGCAGGATGGTTCTGATCTCACGCTGGAGAACCTTCCTCTGACCAGGTCTGTCAATGTCTGCAATCTGTTGAAGCAAAGACAAAACTTCCTCTATGCAATTGCTAACAACATTAGTGCCTAGTATTATATATGAGTCATTTGCATTCCTTGCTTCTGCTACTACTAGGACCCCTGGTTCTGCAATTCCACCCTCCCACCTTTATGGGCACTTCTCTAACCCCCATCACAGTGATTGGTTCACCGTTAGATGCATTAAGGCTGAAGTCTAAGCAGGCTGTTTCAGTTCTGCATCAGCCCAGTACTTCTTGTAAAGGATATAGGGGATGGTGGTCACCTGTGACCCGGTGTCCAGCAGAGCAGGTGTCGGGATGCCATCTAGTACAATGGACAGAAACGGCCTCTGTCCGATGAAGGTCTTGTACCAGATGGCTGGGCCTTGTTGATCTATTTCTGAGGTTTGGCCCCGGCCCCCAGGGATTGCCTGTTTAAAGGACAGCTCCTGTGGCCGGTTCGGTTACAGCGGCGGCAGATGGGCTCCCCAGTAGAGCTGTAGCGATCGGTGATTCTTCCCCGGAACGCTGTGGCTTGCTTCGCTCTCATCCAGGGTACATCCTCCGGACTGTTGCCAAGTTGGATCAGCGGTTGAGGTCGGGGCTGGAATCTTGACACTGGCTGTTGATTTTGCTAAATCTCCAAAGAGTGCACATTAAGATAACCAATTTTTATTTAATTATTATTAAAAACAGTCAGTAGTGTGGGTATGTCCCACACCTGTATCTAGTAAAACCGAGCAGTCGGGGAGGGAGGAGACTATAATCCCACACTCACCCTATCCACTGCCCCTGCCTGACTACGGAGATTTCAACACGTAACGTATCAGGTGTCCCCGTTCCACGGTGGCTTACCCTAGTGTCCCTGTTACTCCACTATGGCACCTTCCACCGCTGGATACTATCTGGATCTGTGATGTGTCTCTAGTTTAGATGTGGGTCGACCCCCATCATCCTCCCTGTGTATGTATGATTTAAGTTCAGAGGTGTGTCTTCTATATGGTTCTGGAGATGTAGTTATGCCATTCAGCAAAAACTATCATAAACGGTGTGTTAACTCTCTACATGCCGTATATATCATCAGGCTAATGTGTCTAAAAACCCACTTTATGCCAATTACAGGGGTCAAGTCTGATGTCTGCTGGGTCTGCTGTTTGTCATATTCCCATAGTTATCACATATTTACCGTCTATACCCATACCGGACAATATGAAGGAGCCTCCCTCTGACAAAGATATACAACTTACTAGTTACCAGGGTTCCCATGCTGCAGCTGCAGAGCGTCCATCAGCTTGGTGATGTTTTTATTCATCTGGCGCATCTCAAACTCGCAGGGAATCATACTTGTCAGGCTGAGCAGTTTGTACATTGACACTGGTACTGGTTTCGGGGTTGCCTGCGCCTCACCACAGCACCACTTTTTAATGACAGCTTCATGAGTCTCTACCGGCCGCAACCCTTTAATGGCCATTTCCTTTAGGGTGTTAAAGTCAGCTTCTGGATTGCTCAATGACCACCAACGCACAGTCTTATTGTCCTCGGGGGATAGCAGTCCCCGGGTGAATTGTTTGATTAGGAGCTTGCTTTCATCGGGTACAATGGCAGGGCTGACATGTTTAAGGGCGCGCAATGCTTCTTCCAGATGCCAGGTATAGCTCTGATATAATCTCCCGGCGTCTGG
Source organism: Allobates femoralis (assembly GCA_033576535.1). NCBI lineage: Eukaryota > Metazoa > Chordata > Amphibia > Anura > Aromobatidae > Allobates > Allobates femoralis. The sequence goes on from JARQOC010000004.1 coordinate 61,009,187, forward strand.
TAGCAGTGATGGAAGCGCATGCGTATATCAGCCTCATTGCACTCCTCGAAAAGTAGCTCTAAGTTTGTCAAATATTGTGGCCGCTCATCTCCGTTCAGCGGCAGACCAGGACACACTCTCTTTCTCTGCTGCGCCAGTTAATTGTCAGAGTACCACAGCAGCGCGTTGTTGACCGGTCATTGCATACATATCTAGGGCGCTAGTGATTTTTCTCCTGAAAGCGTCCAGCGTATCAGGGCGGCTGTCATACTGGGGCAACCACTTGGCCCCTGGGATGTATGGGAGGGAGATCGACATTATTGGGGCGATTGCGCCCGGTGCGCCGGTGGAGCTGGCAGTACTACTGGAGGCAGCCATGGTTACTTCTGGGTAATTCCTAGTGTCAGTGAACGCGCTGTTGTCGTCGCTGGAGGAGGCCGACATGTTGGAGGCCCCCCTAGTGAATTACAGCCAGTTCTTAAAGAGTTAAACAGTTCAAGAGTTTTCAGATTAGGCCGCGGTGCTCGGGAATGCTCGGCTGAGCGAGGGGCAGGCTTCAGTTTTGCGCTCTACAGGCCAACACACCCCCTTTCTTCCCGCTCTTCGGCGCAGTAATAGCGGCGTAGTTTTAACAGTCACTCAATACAGTTGATATCACGGTACACAGTACTCGGTAATACCAGGCACGAGATCCTGTTCGTGACGCCAGAAAGATATGTCAAGCCCCAGGCCCTGGGGTACTCGGGTATCAGGCTCGGTGACTGTTTTGGGGATGTCACAGGTGGCAGTACCTGAGCCCATGGCCTGGGTGACACTTCAAAAAATATTTACAGGGAATAAGAGTTTGTCATGTGACGCCACCTGTAGTACCTGGTGATGGGTCACCAGCGCCGCCACAGTAAATGGTAGTGCGACTGAGATGGCAAAGCTCCCTACAGGTGGAGCGGGTCCTCCGGGGCAGCGTTGTGTGAAGGGCCGGCTTGGAGTGATGCTTTAGGTCGGGATAGGGAGTGATGGAGCAGTCTATGAGGGCACCGGGAGAGGAGAGGAAAGACGCACACACACTGTAGAAGTCTCTTTTACCTTTTACTGGTGGTTTTGCAGGTAAAATGGCCAGGACACTGACAGGTGACCAGGTGCACAGTGGGTCCCCACAGCAAGTGGGTATAAGGCCTCCTCTGTTTTGGTAGCTGAAGCCCAGTCTGCATGCAGCCAGACTGGCCTCCTTACTTCCTCTGGTCCCTACTCTCCCTCCTCCTGCGCGATCCACGGGTTACCCTCTCTGATCACTGCGGTAGTACACTGCTGTGTCTGGCTCCCTCTATTTGAGTATGCAGGGGGACCGGGTGATTGAAGTCTCCACGGTGAGACGGGGTTTTCTGTAGTCCTGAAATATCCTACAGGTGTGGATCCCCGAAGTCCGGTACTTCTCTGGGCGAACTTCCACTAGTTCCTCACTCCCTTGGCTTTTGCTCCTTGCCTTCTGTCCCTACTCTCGGGCTTGTGTGACGTCAGAAGGGCCACTCCGAGTCACTGGCTCGGGCCTAACCGCGGCACCGACCACCAGGACATCTTCGCAGCTCTCCTAGCGTCCGCACACTCTAACTAACTCCTCCCCCAGCAGCAGTATTTATAGGGGAACTCACCTAAAGGCGATGAGTAGAGCTCCCCCTACTGTGCCAGGGTGGAATGTGTTGCATGTAGTAGGTACCTGCTGTGGAAACCCAGCTGTGCATTAGGGAAGTCTGTGGCTACCTGCGTGTGCAGAGCGCCGCAAGTGTGCCAAGGTGTACATCCCTCCCTGCACCGGTGGAATCTGTGGCAATCCCCCGCAGGGGTGCCACACTAACGTCGGAAGTGCAGTAACAGGGGGCGATGTGTGATAGTGACTTTATCCATCTTGGCACGCACACTGATGTCAGCGGCCAGGCTGTGTATTGGCTCCAGGTGAGTAGAACGGACACAAATATACTAGGTATGGGACCATGAAAATCACGATAGAGATATGTATACCAGGATGTGGAACATATACACCAGAATAGGGACATATATACCAGGTAGGTGATCATATATACCATAATGCCCCCATATGTACCAGGCTGCCTGTAAGATACACTAAACTCCACAAGGCAGTGCTGCCCCATGGCTTCCATCACCAGGATGCTGAGCCCTGGCCCTGGGAGTTTTGTACACCAATTTGTAAAACTTAAAGGGGTTGCCCAGCAGGACTTTAATACTGATGATCTATCATTAGGATAGGTCATCAATGTCTGAGTGGTTAGGTGTGATACACGGGTCCCTTGCAGATCAGCTGTTCGTGGTGCCATCGGCAGCTGGAAATACTCAATAGCTCCACTGACGGAATAGTGGCCGCGGCTGGGTACGGCACATCCACCTTCTGTTGATTTGAATAGAGGATGGGCTGTGGCATAATTTGAAGCTCATGGGCCCCGATGTGAAAGCTTCAACTGAGCCCCCAATTATTACAAATCTTTAATAGCATTAGTCTTTTTCTATAGGTCACAGGGACTTTCAGGGCCCCCTAGGCTCCAGGGCCCAGGTGTGATTGCAACCCCTGCAGATATTGTAGCCACGCCCCTGGGGATGAATATGTAGTACCCAGTTGGGGCCACAATTGACAAAGCTATGCAGTACCGGCTCAGCAATTGAAACAGCTAATCTGAAGGGGTGCCTGGTGTTGCACCCTCACCGATCAAACATTGATGATCTATCCTAAGGATTACAGGTCAATGATAAAGTCCCGTACAACCCCTCTAATTGCCATGGGCCCCTATTGTACATTTATATACCTTCAGTGCTATAGTGGTGCATGGTGTGTATAGTGGGGGGTTTTATACAAATCAAAAAGTACAAAAAGGGTGCCACAATACAGAGATATTTAACTCTGGATGCATTGCTTATACTGGAGAGTGCAGTGTCTAACAGGCACCATACGGCAGCACATGTAGGGCCTATGGTTCCATATTCTGGATCATGAGAACAGACGCAGCGTCATGTTACCAAGCCGTGAAACTGTCTAGGGCTGAGAATGGAGCTGTTTTAGGAGATATACTCTCTCCTAGGCGCAGTGCTTCATGGGAAGAATATCTCCATAATACTGTCTCCAATGGAGCGTATTTCCAAATGAAGAGGATTCTTTTCTTCAGTATTGGCGATGCTGGATTCCTCCTCATTATTACGACCAATGGAGCGCACCATCATTTTTTTTTACTGCCTAATATATACAGAATCCAGCAGAAAAAACACACAAAACTTTCGATGGCTAGTTTGGACATTTCAATTATACCGAGGAGCCAAGATACCCCAGGGTTGGAGAAATTGCATAAAAAAGGCACCTAAAACCATAGTAATCACTAATAAAGTGTGTAAATAGGAATTGGTAAGTTCCCAGGTACTAATACCTTCCATCAGATTCCAGCAATACAATGTACCAAGGCGGGACAGCGGCCGGTATTGGTTATTAATTTATTAATTATTGATTTTATATTTCAACTTTAATGTAATAGCCTCAACTGGCCAGAGATATGCTGTACAGTAATGTTATGTATTGATTGATGAATGATGGTTCCCCCATTCTACATTCATTCATGGCTCCCACTTAAAGGGAATCTGTCACCAGGTTTTTTTTATAGATAATCTGAAATCAGTATAATGTAGTGGCAGAGACACTGATTCCAGCAATGTATCACTTACCGGTCTTCTTGCTGTAGTTGTGAGAAAATCACTGTTTTATTGACAGGAGATTATTAATAGTGGACTAGTAAATCTGGTGCCATGTTGTCTAACTCTGCCTCCACCACTGATTGGCAGTTTATAAACAGGGTAATCAGAAAGCTGCCAATCAGTGGTGTGGGCGGCGTTATACAGAGCTCAGCAGATAGAAGAGTGATCACAACTAAGTGATACATCCCTGGAATCAGGCCCTTTGCCCCTACATCATAATGCTCTCAGATGGGGTAGCATAAATCTGGTGACAGTTTCCATTTAAAGGGAATCTATCAGCAGGTTTTGCTACCTCATCTGACAGCAACATATTGTAGACAAAGAAACCCTCAATCCAATTATGTATCACGTAGATTACTGGCTGCAGCCTTTCTGACTCAAAGTATTTCCTTTTAGCAACTGTGGTGCCCTGCCAGTACAGGTAACCACAGACCTACCTAAAACATGGATGGATTTCCACAGTGGGTACCCCATACACATACAACACCTTCCACCCCAGGCCTGTAGGGGGAGCCCCACTTGCTGCCTTTAAGCAAGATCCCCTATATATACCAGTGCTGGGAGCGGAATTAGTCAGAGTGTGCAATCGCTAGAACTGTGAAGACGTCCTGGTGTTCCGGAGGCGCGCTATGCCCAAGCCAGTTGAGAACCGAGCAGTGACCAGCCTAGCCAGTGCAGGGCCCTAAGAGTGAGGTAGAAGGCAAGGCGTAAATTAACGGAGAAACAGCAGTCTGGGGGCAGAAGAGCCATACCTGTGCACCCCAGAAAGCTACTCGGACACCGGAGTCCGAGTCTGCAGGAGAGCATTTAGCCCAGCAGAAATACCGTTACACCGAGGAGACTCCAGTGTCCCGGGCATCTGTGTAGCAACAAAGAAGGGAGCCAGGCACCGCAGGAGAGAATACAGCGGTACTCCACACGAAGGTTTCCCACTACAACACACAGGTGACAGAAGAGCAGAGGAGGCCAGGCCAAGTTTTACACGGGGCAGGGGCTTCAACATGGGAAGAGACTAGGAGGCCTTATCCCTTACTCACTGTGGAGATCCAGAAGTGTTTCCCAACCACCGGAGAGTACCCTGGACATTACCTGCAATTCCCCCAGTAAAGGTACAGAAACAACTTACGGTGTGTGTTCCGCTACAGAGACTGCCACAGCTGCCCGGCAGTATAGCCGACTCCCTGCATCCATCCCTGTCAGCCCCGGGACTCTGCTCCGCCTGTGGGGAGCTATACCACCTAGCTGCCCGACCATCATCCCCGGAGGCCAACAGCAGTGCTGGTGCATTCACCAGAAACCACAGGTAGCGTCATGAGATATTCTTTTTCTTTTATTCTCTTTTTACTCTTCCCTAAATTTTTGAGCTGACCAACATGGTTACGGGTCCGGGCGGGCCACCATGTAACATCCCTCCAACTCCACACCCAGGTTCCGAGTTCCTAGACCCCTGGGTTAATCACAACCCAGCAGAGCTGGTAGAGCTGTCCCTGCCCACATCAGGCTCTCTATAGGGATTTTACATTGACAGTGAGGTGTAAATCACGCAGGGGGCGTGTCGACTGCTTGCACGTGACATAGTAGTCCTGTAATGGTAAGCACAGGGTAATAAAGCTTTTAGTTTAAGTAAACAATAGCACACACACTGATAAGAGAGGCAAAGCTGGTTTTTGTTTTTTTAATCCTTAGAGCATGCTGTCCTCTGCTTACATAGAAAAAACCTGGTGGCAGATACCTTTAATAATCTGCTATAGATCAGTTTGGCACTTGAGGAATTATTCTTCACATGAGTTGATGATCATGCCACGACAAGTTGATCCCACCCGATTGCTGTAATTCCATGGATCAATTTCCAATTTTGGCTACATTGGAGTCTTCTGAAATTTTCCTGATTACTTAACAAATTAGATTTGACTTTCCCCCTCCCCGGGGACATTGACTGATGTAAGTGTCTTCTCGTTACAGAGCTCTGGGATATGAGGCTCTACAGGAAACCCATTCAGGACAGTAGATCATATTGATGGCTCTAAAGTAATTGGTCATATCAGGCCAAACATCATCCTTAAACTCCATCATATTATTGTATGGTAGATATCCAGCAGTTTTTTCGGCCTAATGAGATGCTAGTGGCCAGTGACGTAACTTGAAGCTCAGGGCCCTGATGCGAAAGCTCCAAGGGGGCCCTCAATTATGCAAATCTTTAATAGCATTAGTCTTTTTCTATAGGACAAAGGGAATTTTGGGGCCCCTAGGCTCCAGGGCCCGGGTACGATTGCAACCTATGCACCTATTGTAGTTAGCGGCCAATATTAACCCTTTTCCATTTGCATCTGCAGTGCTAGGCGTGAAAGATTCTCCAGTAAATGTGAGCTTCTGTCCTGTCCTCACACTTTCTCTCCTGTCTCTCCCTCTCGTTCTGTCATCCCCCTGTATCTCTACTCTATCTCTGCCCTCCCTTTCTCTCGCTCTCTCCTTTTCTCCCTCCCATCCCTCCCTCTTGTTCTCTCTGAGTCTGAAATTAATACAGGCAAGGCACATTCAGAGCAGCTCCTGACTACCTTTCCTCTCTTTCTCTCTTCTTTCTCCCTATCTTCCCTAATTCCTGCAGTCTATCCCTCTCCTCTGTCACTCTTCCCATACCTCTCCACCTTTCTCTATTATTCTTTATCCTTTCTGGGATTTTTTTTAAATTTTTTTTTTTATTATATATATTTTCCCTGATAGAAAAGAGACGCAGAGATCCCTACAGGAGGGGCACAGGCGGGGGGATAAAATAAGCAAATAATAGGACTAGAAAGGGGGCAAATTAACCAGATCAGAGCCAATTGCCCCTGCCGCTCTCACTAAATCAAGGCTGAAGAGATCTCTTCCTTCCTAGAGCCAAGAAGCACTGCAGAGCCCGGATCCCATGCAGACATGGCTGTAACCTGCACACGTTTTACAGATGAATACCAGCTGTATGAAGAGATTGGCAAGTAAGGCACCATCTGATCCCTCACCTGCAGCTGGAGCAATAAGGCACTTTGGGGGAGGGTTATCCAATGAAGCCACCCCTTAATTCTAGGATATTATATATCTATATTCTATATGCACCATTTTTTTTTTAATACCAGGAGATGCAAACCAACCAAGGCCTTCTGGCGCAGATGGGGGACACATAGGGTGTGGGATGCAAGGGGGGTCATTGGGGCTGAGTGAAGAATTGGGTAATCCAACTCATGATGCTATTGCAGATATCTATATATGTCAATGGGCAATATATGTCAATGGAAAATCGGTTGGACTCCCCTATGGTATCTGTAAATACGTCCATGTATATTTGCACAAATAATGTGTTTATGTCTGGGAGCCACTGCTGTGTGTCTGCGTATATTCCTCCGGGGGAGGTGATTAGATTCAGGGTGAGGTTTGGGATGATGGGGGGGAATGTATACAGCTAAAGACTATTCATGGATTGCAGGGGCATTATCATAGGTGACTGGCACCCACTGCTGGGCAGAAATAATGTAGGGGGGGGGGAGGAGAAGGTTGCGTACTTGTCAAATAGCCAGGGATAATTTAGCATTAATATTGATGATCCTGGGTGGACTGGTTGGTAATTGGTGAGCGATGTATGGAGTGTATTGAGTTATTGATACATCATTATTTTCCGGCTACCTATGTATGGCACGAGCTATTGGCAAAGTCTGGAAATGCAGAGACTGTCAATTAGGATATCAGAGGGAGTATCTGAGAGTGATTGCTACAGCTAAAGTCTATGGGGGACGGATTACGGCATTTATTAATTAGAGTACTCGGTTTAAAGGCAATGATGGGAAATAGTTCATAGATAATGGACTTCATTATCGATAATGATATTAATAATCTGAGATGGATATCGATGAACAGTTAGGACGTATGGATGTGAATTATGGCCATATATGGCCATCTAACGGAGTTATTCTCCCTTGGCTACGGTATTTGATGGGTGATTGGTAAGACTGTCTATGAAGATGAAGATTTGATTGGCAGGTGCACTGGCATCTCTCTGTCCCCTGGATGCTCTCCCCCAACCCCTCCTCCCGCAGGTCCTCCTGAGCGTTATTCCGCCTCCTGTTATGATGTCACACTTGGCTCTCACATGGATGAGGTTTTCAGGACAGTGCCTGTGAGATATAGGGTCAGGGAGTCACCAGGGAGCTGAGATAACGAGATAGGGAGAAGCGCTATCAATGAATCAACTGCAGTAATATATGGCTAGATCTTTGCACCGGTGCAGAGCATCCTTAAATCAAATGCACTGAAGGCCCTGAGAACGTGCATCACCTAAGCGGAGATGGGATCTTTAAACATGTTCTTGCCAAAATAACCAAAATTCCAGGACAGGCTTTTTGTCTATGAACCTCTGCCGTGCAGGACAATGTATTGTTTGCCACAGTGGCGTAACCTCAAGCTCATGGGCCCCGATGTGAAGCTCCAACGGGGCCCCCACTTATTACAAATCTTTAACAGCAATAGTCTTTTCTATAGGCCAAAGGGACTTTTGGGGCCCCCTAGGCTCCGGGGCCCGGGTGTAATCGCAACCCCTGCACCTGTTGTAGTTATACCCCTTTTTCTGCCACCATAAGAGCACCATAGCCCGAATCTTGTGATGATCCTGGTGTTTCTTCATAGACATTAATATACGTCAGCTTGGGAGCAGGCAGAAGGTAACTGTGTTGTGGGGTCAATAGAGACCTATATATAGATCCATGATGGATGCACGTGTATGAGGCTATCATACATATCTGCGGTTACCATCGCTGTGCACCCAGCTGTCATTGTGCTACCACCATCCTTCTTCGCACTCCTTAATATATCACTGTACTATATTCATAAGGGACTACAGTATATCCATTTCTTCAATATTTTCCATTAATCATGAGGCTAGGAAATAGGTTTTCTGCAGATACAGTGTTCTGCCTTCAGGGTAGAAAGAATTCACATTCAGGCAATTAATACAATTATATTTGATGGTCAAGTTAATTAAAAAATATTAAATAAAGGAAAGGAACCTATGACATCATGATGGTGACAATGTAGGGAATATAAATACATCTACTTACATAATTGCCTTGGCGTCTGGATGTCCCCAATAAAACCCCACCTGATTGGCCAGCTGTTGCCAGCTGACCGCCACCTGCTTGACCATCTGAAATACAAAAAAAAGGTTATGGATGCCATATTGGCACACCCAAGTGATGGTTGGGCCAAGATGGCAGCCCATGCTGCAGCTGTCCTCCAGACCCGGGTCCTCCTCCGCTGCTGCCGCAGTTGCTGCGCTGCCACACAGTCCACCCATATCATTGTGTCATACACTTTTTCAATGCACATGCAGTCGCCATGTTTGGACACCTGGTCCACAACTGTGCATGATAGGGTTAACAAACATGCGGTGGCGTGTATGCGCCCGCTATGTTTGTACATCATGTCATGTGTAGTAGTGTACTGGGTGTCTAAACATGGCGGTCGCATGCGCATTGACAAAGTGTGTGACATCACAAGCCCGGCCCATCCCCATGTCACCGTGGCCGCCCTCCAAATTGTGGATGGCACTGCCGCACGAACCCGCCGCATCCTCACCTCACCGCAGCCGCCCTCCAAATAGTGGACGCCTCCGCCGCACGAGCCTGTCCCCATCCTCACCTCACCGCGGCCGCCGTCCAAATTGCAGACAACACCGCTGCACGAGCCTGCCCCCAGAGTCACAGTGCCTGCCCCCATGTAGTCTGGCCTCCATGTAGTCTGTCTATAAACATAACCTCCTGGGAATAATAGTTCATTAATTGATAAATGAAGTTGCACCAGTGCCTCTTGATTTCCCAGGATCCAATAAAAAGATTACCTTAAAATATTTGTCCTCCTTAATAGTGTTTGCCAAAGCCCTTTGCAGATACCAGGCCCATCATACACAAGCCAATCAAAGAAGCTCCACAAATTGATGTTATCACTAAGAAAACCAAGAAAATGCTTTCCTAATGTCTTTTGCCTTTGGTGCCAGTGTTAGAAAATGATGTCTAAAGCCCCCGTCACACCTAGCGAGATCATTGTTTCGTCACAGGTTTTGTGAAGCAACAGCGACCTTGCCAGTGATCTCGCTATGTTTGACACGTAGCAGTGATCGGGCCCCCCGCTGTGACATCGACTATCGTGTCGGAATAGTCCTGGACCATTTTTTGATAGTCGGTTCCCGCTGGCCAGCATGCATCGGTGTGTTTGACACCTTAACAACGACCTCATTGGCAACTCAAACTCATCCACGTAGGTCTGAGTCGTGAGACTAGCTGCTGTGTGACAGGGTCCCAACGACCGCCGAGGTCGTTATACGGTTGCCGGATCGTTGCTGCGTCGTTGAGTAGATCTGACTGTTTGACATCTCACTAGCAACCACATAGCGACGTTTCAGCGATCCTTACCTAGTTGTATCGTTGTCGGATCGCTGGAACATTGCCAAGTGTAATGGGACCCTTACATGCCATAGTGCCCAATAAAAATAATGAAGTAATATACCCAGGCATTCCACGAGTTGATCAAATGTGACTTTAATGAAAAGATAGTGTGGACCAGTTCACAAAAAGACATTGCAGTCTGAACAATGAACCTTTTTCAGTTTACCAGTAAGCTGAAGAAGGTCTTTTGATCAGACCCAAACATATTTTTGGTCCACACTATCTTTTCATTAAAGTCAAGTTTGATCAACTTGTGGAATGCCTGGATATATTAATTTGCTACTTCGGATTTGGATCCTACCAGTGCACCCAATGGATACCAGATGTGCCGTGCATCGCCTATACGTTGAAATTAATGGGCATACACTGTTACTGGTAGGTGTTGTTGATGCTCTTGAGTTGTGTTTCCTGGGGTTCGATAATGGCTTCCACAATGTGATCTACAGGTGAAAAAAGAATCCATCTCCCAATCGATCAAAATCAATTCTGACCCTACTGGAAATCAAACTGGATCAATTGTTGACTGCGTATATATATTGTATATATATATATGAAATGAGTGGATCGATCGCAGAGGATTGAATTTTAGTAGAATTTTCTGAAATTTGTGGTTTTATACGAATTTGAACCTTTTTGAGATCCAATTCACAAAAACTATTTTCGTCCAGCACCCTTTCCAAAACTTCTGAAACATCAGCAAGCGGGCTAACATCATTTTGTGTTGCCACATGGTCCTCCACATAATGCCTCTGCAGCTATGACATCTAACGGATGATCATACCTTGTACAGTGGTGGTCAGTACAGTGGCCATCGCAGAGGTTTTTTTTGCCATCTCCAGATTCACTGATGAGTCTCTCTCTCTGTACAGTGTAAGAGCTTATTGTCATCGGGATCCTCTGTCCCTCTCATAGAGTGTAAGCTCTTATGGTCAGCAGGTCCTCTCTCTTTTTGTGAGTGTAAGCTTTTATGGTCAGTAGGTCATCTCTCTCTCTCTCGTTGAGTGTAAGCGGTTATGGTCAGCAGGGTCCTTTCCAGTGGCGTAACTTGAAGCTCATGGGCCCGATGTGAAAGCTCCAACGGCAACCCCAATTATTACAAATCTTTAACAGCAATAGTCTTTTTCTATTAGCCAAAGGGACTTTTGGGGCCGCCTAGGCTCTGGGTCCCGGATGCGATCGCAACCCTGCACTTGTTGTAGTTACGGCCCTGGTCCTCTCTCGTTCTCTCATTGAGTGTAAGCTCTTATGGTCAGCAGGGTCCTCTCTCGTTCTCTCATTGAGTGTCAGCTCTTATGGTCAGCGGGTCCTCTCCTCTGTGGAGTGTAAGCTCTTATGGTCAGCAGGGTTCTCTCCTCTGTAGAGTGTAATCTCTTATGATCAGCAGGGTTCTCTCTCTCACTCTCCTGTAGAGGGTAAGATCTTGTTATCAGTGGGGTCCTCTCTCTTCTCTCCCCCGCATGTATTTTCCAAGCAATTACAGGCTTTCCAATATTGAGGTTTGCGCCTATTTATACACAGCAACTTACATTTTTGGAGAAAATTGTACAGTTGTAGAACTTGAATTGCAAATGATCCGTTCATCTCTAATATGTATATATACATTTACTACTGTATATGTTAACCTTTATTTTACTTTGCCTTGTGAAAACATCAAAGTTTCTCTTAAGACAAGTCAATGCTATAAACCAGATCCCAAGGTCAGGGTTATTCATCCTCACAATTCTGTCAGAAGAGAACCCTTTCTATAGTTGGTGATAACACCTAGTTTCCCATGGTTGGGCTGAGCACTAAGGGTTGTGATACTCAGCAGCTGGGCCAGCGGTCTGGATCACGGTGGCTGCACCTGAGCTGTATCCCTGGCTCACATTACAAGGGGAAGTAAAAATGGAGGAAAATAAACAAAAAAAAAAAAAAGAAAGTGTTTGTGACGGCACCTGAAGCTTCCAGCCACTAGGTGGCCAGCACTGCAGGTTTATCGTCAGGAGTTAGGCTGCATTTGACACACCCCAGGGTATGAGGACTCGAGTATCTCGGCCCTCTGCTGCGGTAGGGATGTCACTGGTGGTCTGCTTTAAAAAAAAGGAAAATTTGAAAATAATAAAGTATAAAGTTCACGTGACGCCACCTGCAGATTCTGGTGACTGGACACTAGCGCCACTTCAGACCTCCATGAGGCGATGGTACTGTAGCTTTGATGGAACAGCTCCCTGCAGGTGGAGCTGGGCCTCCGGGGCAGGAGTGCACCGATGATGGGGATGCAGACTGTAAATGTCAATGATCAGCAGTACGGTAGAAAAACAAATACTCAGAGACTCTGTCACTGTACCCGGGTACTTTACTGGAACAGTTCTGGTGGCAATACAGTTCACAGTGCAAAGCAGTCTTTCTCAAGAGGTAACGAGCCGGGTAGTCACAGCGGGCTGCAAGGTCTCTCGGTGACTCCCGTGGTATGCCTTCTTTAGTCGATCCCGTGTCCTGCTGCTGATCCCCATCCTTGCACTACCCCCTTACTACCAGGCCCATTGGGGTGCTGTTGAGTTCCCGTGCTTCCCAGCTCTTGTGAAGGGGGCTCGACCTTGATGGGTGATCCTGGTTGGGCTGTGCTGTTTGGACAGGGTGTCGGGGCCGGTGGACTGACCCGCGACGGCCGGTATTGGCAGCTCAGGGGCTAGACTCTCTGCACCGCGTCCTTGGAACCGTCTCCCCGGGTGGACTAGGGTTTCCCCCAGAGTATGGGCGCTTCGGTATGGGGGTTCCCTCTCTCTGTTCCTGGGATGCCTGTTCCTCTCTCAGGCCCCCTCTCTTGGAGTCCCCTTTTCTCACTCAGGGGCTCCCTTTCCTTCTTCTCCTCGGGGCAAACAAGAACACCCCGTTTTTCTACCTCCCTCCTCCCCTAACTCTCCCCCCAGGGACTGGGCTTCAACCAATTGCCTAGGCTCGAGTGTGGGAGTGCCGAGGTAGGAGCCTCCTACAAACCTTGCAGTCCCACTGTGACAAGGATAACCGCATACTCTTTTATGGGTGTAGTACCCCAACTGTGACGTCTGACCAGTGGGGCGCCACATGTTCACACACAGCGTTTTTGTTAGGATCTGTTTTTGGTGCAAAACTGCACCATAACATATCCTCACAGAACTCAGCATTCTGTATGTGAACAGCCTACGCATTCTTCCTACGCTTTATATTTACCTCGCCGCGCTCCCTCAGTGACCCCCTGCTGTGTCTTCTGATCCCCACCGGCCGCAGCTAGCGGGGCTCTAGGACCCCGCATCACCATGTGACCGGTGATGTCGCCCAGTCACATGGTGCTGTTTAAGGTAATGCCAAAAGATCCTGCAGTGGCGGTATGAAAAGCGATCACCAGGGGAGTGCAGCGAGGTGAGTAAAAAGCATACCGAAAAAGGCGCAAACAATTGACATGGTCATTCTTTTTGCCGCGCAAAGAGCATCCTTAAAATTACTTACCATGTGAACGAATTTCAGCAAAAGCATTGCTTTTACTGGGATGCACTACGGCGCTGCGTTTCACTGCATTTACGCAGCGCTAAAAAGCGCTGTGCAAATGCAGAAATATGCTACGTGTAAACGTAGCCTTAGATGTTGTGGCAGTGAGATGGATAACCCCCTTCAATTGGGGCTGGCCCTTGAGAATGCAGGTTGGATGGTGGGAATTGTAGTAGAGTAAAGTGGGAGAGTGCAGGAGGAAGGAAGGCACAAGAGACAGTCTCTTTAAGTTCTTTACCTCTTTACTGTAGTTGTTGCAGCAAGTCCATGGTATTGGTACAACCAGGCATGCAGTCCAGTCAGTTTGATAGAAATTGGAGTCTGCTGGCGTGAAGTATTATGGCCTTCCTGCTGACTTTGGGTCTTTAAGGAAACCTTTCACCAGAAAAAAGCCGTGCAATCTGCAGACACCATGTTATAGAACATTGGGAACCGTGTAGATTGATATATAGTTTTGCGACAAAAGATTCAGTATAACCTGTGATTTCATCATTTAAACCCCTGCTCTTTCTGGAATTTTGGATCCAGTGGGCATTCCTATCAGTGACTGACAGCTATATTTGTATGCACATTTATACAAGGATAGCTGCCTGTCACTGACACAGCCACCCACTGGACCCACAATCTCAAAAAGAGCACTCCTCTTTGCCTGCCTCTCCCTCCATATCCTAACTCCTTCCTCCAACCAGAAGTAGGAGTTTGCCCAGGGTGGGTCTCTTTTGCCCACAAATCTTTGGTTGGAGTTTGTAAAGTGTTGAAAGTGTTGGATGCTTTGGATTTCCAGCAGAGGATGCCTCAATTCTCTCCAGACATGGTATTACATTGATATGAGTGCAGTACCATCTGTGGCAGCCAAACCAAAGGGGTGGTGCATTCCCCCCTAGTTAAATATAGTACGTCCAATACTGTAACAACAAAAGTACACGTTATTAGGCAAGGAACAACATTTTTAGTAACAATTACATAACAGTTGTCCACAAAACATTTTTAATAACACATTTGAAAATATTTCAAACATTTGTAAACAGTTTAAACAATATTGTGGATTACAGCTCCAAACCATTCCTGAGGTTGGATATTGTCCCTGGGATTAGCTGCAGGGCAGACAGACCATAGAGCGTACTTCTTCGTTGCAGTGGCTGTTTTGTCTTCACATTTTTAACTTGGTGTGGCTCCAGCCACGGCACAGTAGAAACAAATAAGAAAGTGCAAGAGTTTTTTTTAAGTCCTCAAGTTGCATATCTGGTAGATTATAAAATGCATTAGAAGTGCTGAGTCTGTAAACTGTGAAAGTGCAACTAGGTAGTCCATACCGAATGGCAAGTCGTTTAAGACAAGGTAGTGCAGTTTAAAGTCATGGGTTTGCACCCTGTGGCCCTCTAATAAAACCAGTGAAAAAGGGCACAACAGGTGCAACAGAAACAAAACAAAGTAGTTCCACTGTCCAGCGGTGCTTGTGGTTAGCTCTCATTGCAGCATTGCCCATTCCTTATTGTATACTATCAAGAGTTTTTAAGTTAAGGCTGTCCAACCTATGAGGAAAGTCTTTAAGGCTATGTGCACACAGGAAGGTTTAGTGAAGGTTTAGGAGCGGAACCGCCGGTCGGTTTCCATCAGGTTTATGCAAATTTATGTTAATCCAAAAGCGGCTTTTGGATCAACATAGAAACCTATGGAAACCGACACCGGTGTGCACACACCGGCGGTTTCCACATGCTCATCCGTTGCTAACCCCTGGGTTCCCAGCGGGTTAGCAAAGAATGTGCATGTCCTATAAACCGGCCGGTTCTGCAGCGGCTGCAAGCAGAATCATGTGCTGCTTCCAGCCGCTGCAGAACCGACGCCACTAACCCGCTGTGCACCGCCGCACACCCGACCGTCTTCCGCAGCACGGACCCGACAGGAAGCCGGTGGGCGGCTCCGAGTTTCCTGTCGGGTCCGCCCAGCCGCCGCCGCCCCTAACCCGCCCCCGTGTGCACATAGCCTAATACTAATAGAGGCACACTCAGAACATTAGAACCTACTTATCACACAATGAAATAGCATACAATAACATTTTCAATTTACTTATCAGTTAGTCCTTAGCTTACAACATACTAACAACACTGTTAACCCTTCAGTCTCTGGAAAGTGTAACAGGCACCTAAAGAGCAGTCACTTTAATTACTAGACTGGCTGCTGCTACAGGTGATGGAGTTGGAGTTTGCAGGCAACCCCCATTAATGGTGCAGCTTGGTAGATGCACCGTCTGTTCAGCATTTGATGGAATTGGCACAAAGGTCATGTTAATGGTACCTCACTGGCCTGGTGTAGAGGTAACTATCGGCATTTATGCTGGTGCGGATGCTCCCCGGCCAGAAGCACTTTGCTGTTGCATGCTGGGTCGTGGAGTGTGAGGTTCAGACATCAGAATCATGGTACCTTCTGGTATATGAATGGCTGCTAGCTGAAGAATAACTAGTGGCAGTACTCGCACTCCGATCACAGGGTGCTGGAGGTGGCAAACCGGTCAACTTTAGCAGCAAACCACCCGTTCTTACCCCAGAGGGTGGTGTAGTCAACGGTGCTCCTTGGTCAGGGATAATGGCTTCTATTATAGTCCCTGCTGACATCCTTGTGGCTGAAAAACACGTCCTGATAAAAGCCAGGCTCCCAGATGAAACCAATCCCCCTTTTGAGATCAAATTCCATTACTGTCTATGATCCAGTTCGTCAGTCATGTTCCTCTTGGCCTACTCTTTAGCGACCCAGTCCCGTTCCAGGACATCTTCCCTAGTGGGGTTCAAAAGTCTGTTCCCGGGGGATATTCATACACTTTTCTGACCACTTGGGCCTCAACTGCCTCTGCCCACTTTGGATAAAACAGTTGTGGCGGGGCCGGAGAAGAGTCAGGTGCTACATCTGGGGCTGTTACGGGGATGGTGAGCTGCATGCTCCGGCTTGGATGGGTTCTTCAGCACTATCAATTGGGAATTCTGCTGTCTCCGCCCCTGAACAGTGGGCTTTCCCCCCTAGTTCTTCAAGGATCTCTCCCTTGGCTTTGGGAGTGTGGGAGTTCTTAGGGGCCATGCTCCATCGGTGCCCACATCATTGCATCAACATTCCTCGGTATTAGTGTGATTTTCTTCTAGGGCGGCCAGTCCAATCTCAGGCTTTGGAGTCACCACATCAATTAGCGCTACTTTTCACACGTACTTCTCCAGCCAGGCGGGGCATCCCTCAGTACCCGGGACCAAAGGGTTGTCACGGGCCCACTTCAACCACCCCCTCCCTCTTTTTGGGGACTCAGTCCAAGTAGCCAGAGGGACCGAGACAGGTAATGGGGGTTGCACTATGACCGGAAAGATTGGGGCAGGTACAGGATGTGGAGTTACCTGCTCCTGACAGGTAACCATCCAGTCCTGGATGTCTGCGGCCAGTGGGAAGAGTGCAGCATTTCCCGGGACAGCATATGATTCTGCGGCAGGCGGAGGTGTCGGGACTCTTTGCTCTTCCACTGTGGAGGTGGTGAGGTCCTGGAACTTCTCCTGGATCAATGCTGGGAGTTCAACGTCCTCCAACGGCTGATCCAGCAAGGTGATTTCTTCCATCTCAGGTATGACTGGTGCTGTTGGCTTCTTTTAACTAGTAGCAGGGGTCAAGTGAATCAAAAGCTCCTAAGTGGGGCTCGTTTTGGGGGCCAGCACCTAACCCTCCGCAGCTAGCTACATTATTCCTCTGCTCATCCCTGCATCTAGCCAGCAAGTACCCAGCTTGGACCTTAAAGGTGGCAGTCTCCAGACCCGCTCCAGGACGGCTCTTTCCTCGGCTGACGGTGTGTTTTCCCCAGCATCGACATCCTCACTGATAAGGTCAATATGCTCCAACAACCTTTCTTCCCTGCCACACTCCATGGGGTCTCAGAGAGTATGGCTGCGCCATCTCTCCAGATGTGTTCTGTGCTCACCCCTCCTTCCCAGGGGCAGCTCCATTTTCTATACAGTCTTTTATGGAGAGGGGCGGCTCACCCTTGCAAGAGATGCACCACAGGTTAGTATATTCAATGTAAGGGGTTGGCATTCTTCTTGGTGCCGTTTTAGCTTTCAGCCAACGATGGGAGTGTATTGCATCTGTTTAGCTATGCACATGGTCACTCAAAAACAGTGGTTGCCATTTTCACAGTCTTTTATGTACAGTTCAATGTACAGTTAAGCAAACAGTCTTTAACAAAGATAAGGCGCACAGTACCCTGTTTTCGGGGCTTCAGCATCCTGTTCATGTTGCCAAAAAACATTGGGTACCTCCAGATTGTGTGGCCTGGTCATGGAAATCTGGCCACCTAGCACCTGGTGCCCTGACTGCAGCCTGTCCCTCTGCCCAGTCTCCCGACTGGCTGAAGACTGAACTTTCCTCTTTGCCTACCTCACCCTCCTTATCCTAACTCCTCCCTCCAACCAGAAATAGTGGTCTGCCCAGGGTTTGTCTCTTCCAAACTCAACTCTCTAGTTGGAGTTTGGAAATTGTTGGAAGCTTTGGGTTTCCAGCAGAGCGTGCCTCAATTCTCTCCACACATGGTATTACATCGATGTGACTGCACTACCATCTCTGACAGCCAAACCGAAGGGGCACCACAGTTGCAGCATCCCAATAAATTAAAAAAAAAATGTAAAATGGTGAGATGAAGATGGCAAATTTGGTTGACCTGGAAAAATCACATGAAATTAGTTTCAATAAGGTGGTTCTGCACCCGTGCTTTGGTCAAATGATGTATTACACCACTAAATCTATAGGCTACATTCAGCATCATCATAGTCCCTTTGTCAGAAAATTACACATCCACAGGGGAATATGGGAGCAATAATCCCGACCAGCCTGTTTGACAAATGCAACTATTTATCTGCCCAATGGAAACGTATTAGTTAAGGTTAATTACTGGTTTCTTATCAGAGTATAACTTAACATTTCAATAAATAAAGTGAAACATGTAATTAGTATATCAAGGATATTATTTTATAATATACTGGAATTTGGAAGTATGAGCTTTGTTTCATATCTTCAACCCCCCTCTCTTATTACTATACTGTACAGTAGAGATGCAGTATGAATTCTTTTAATACCCCTTAAATCATACAACCGGTCCCCAGTAAGTAACTATTGTCGTTCTCTCTTACCTTCCATGGCACTGGTTCTTAACTCCAGTCTTAGGCTGCATACACACAATCAGTGTTTGCAGCATTATGGATGCAGATTAAAAAACAAATCGATTAGACAAAAAAAATGTTATACTAGTACATGTCTGCTTGGCTTCAATTCCCCTATTAAGATTTGAGCATCAATACTTATGATGTTGGGGATTTTGACCCAGTTGTTATATATTCTAAATGACAGCCCACGATGGATAAATAATATATTTAAATATAAATATAAATTGTATACATTAACAAATCGATCCATTGGCCCTGATGAGGCTGGTGTGCTTACTTTGAAAATCAGATTGGCTAACATATAAGACTATGTGCCGACGCTGAGTTTGTGCTATAAGGGCAATCTGGCCACCCTGGAGCCTCAGAACCCCGGGTGGTAGACTAGATTGCCCTCATTTTAATCCGCCTATGACTGGGGCATCATACTGTGTGGGGAGGCACTGGGTTATCATAATGCATGGGGCGTCATACTGTGTGTTTTGAGGGCTGTGTGGGAATTAAGCAATACTTTTGGGCAAGGTTATAGAAGTAGCTTAGCATAAAATAAAAATAACTGCAATGCACTAAATGCATTTTAGTATGTGTCCCTCTTTCTAAACTATCACCCTTGGGAGGTATACCTAGGAAAGCACATACACGGTCACCCCACACTCATTATAATGTCCCCACAATCTCTCACCCCACTCAGTATAATGCCCACACTTTATGATGCCCTTCAATCTTCTCACATACAGTATACTTCTCCCACAATTTCCCATCACAGTATATTACCCCCATAGTTTTCTCCACACCTTATATTTGCCCTCCTAATTGACCTGAGTATGTCACGTGATCTGGAGGTCCTTCAGCCTCTATCCAGACTGAATAGTGGAGTTAGGATCCGATGGCTCTCAGCTTCACCATAATCCACAATATGTCATGAGAACACAAATACACTTGAAGTCCAGCTATTCTCCTCCAATCATTTGGAAGAGTTCTCCAAGTTCAAGACTGTCCTGCTGGGGCAAGAATGGTTGGGAGGTATGGGTAGAGGAATTTGGCTCACAGTAGGCAATATAGCTCAAATAGGAAATGGATCGCTGCTCAGAGGATACATAAAAATTACCGTACTTCAAAAGTTTTCTTCTTTGGCTAGAAATCTAATTACCATAATTTGGTACTGAAAAGATTCACCAGAAATATACAAATTAAAAAAAAAAAAAGATGTTAAGGAAATATGAAACAGTTGATATGAAAATTAAACAAGGAACTAATAGTAGTCTGGTACTGTAAAATCTGAGGCCAGGACATAGATTGTGAAATAAAATATCAAATGCATGTTTTCTTTACATTGACCAGTAAGTGATCGGCTTTTGTCAAATTACTAGAAACTCCATTCAGATTCCAAGAAAAGATTACAACCCTCTACAAGAGGACAGTGAGAAGAGTCTAATGTCACGCTGGCGGGTGTGGACCCACTGTGCCACAGAAAACGGATTCACCCTGGAGGGACGTAGCTAAGTGACTACCTCATCTTCACTAGAGCTTCTAGTGGTGAGGTTAGGCTTGTGCTGGAAGGTAGCCAGGTTCCACTCCAGGGGAACTCACAGCTTCGTAGCAGCTGACCCAGGGGTTGGGAGTACATGCACGGACTCAGGTGTAGGCAGTACCAGGCTGGTATGGCAGATACTAGCAGGTATAGCTGGTTGAGACATGTATGGCTAGGGTCAGACCTGCATCTGCCCTCAACCTGCCGGATCCAGTAAAAACCTAGTCTCTGCAAACCACGTTTCCTGTGCACTCTGCAATAGCGCATATCCGGGGGTTCTCTGTGGAGCCGGTGGCTGCGGTAAGCATCATGTTGCCATAGCGATGCATAAGCAGGCGGCGTATAGCGTTATATGCTGATAGCGTTATGCGCTCAGCCTGCCAGAAGCTACGTTTTTAATGGATCTGGCAGGCTGAGGGCAGACGCAGGTCTGACCATAGCCTATGGCAGATATTGGTAGGTACGGCTGGTTCAGACAGATGTAGCAAATACTGCCATGTATGGCTAGGGCCACATTAACTTTGGGTTTTTGCAGGACATATCCACCATAGACTAGTTTTACCGCAGCCTTAGTACAGCATTACTGCAGTCTAACGCTGTATTAATGCTGCCATTGAATAATATGGGTGATGGACTCCCCAGCACATGTTAATGTGGGCACTAAAGTGCCAGAGATTGTAATCTCGCATTATTTTGAAGTTTTGAATGTTCCTTGTAACCTTTTCCTGCCCGCTTGAAAATAACACAAGATTACAATCTCCGGCACTTTAGTGCCCACGTTAACATGTGCTGGGGAGTCCATCACCCATATTATTCAATGGCAGCATTAATACAGCATTAGACTGCGTTAATGCTGTTCTAAGGCTGCGGTAATACTAGTCTATGGCGGATATGTCCTGCAAAAACGCCACGTTAATGTGGCCTTAGCCTATGGCTGGTTCAGACAGATATAGCAGATACTGGCAGATATGGCTGGTTCAGACAGATGTTCATCGAAAAAAAATAGATATAAGTAATCCTGTAAAATTCAGTATTTTTCAGCTGAGGTATTACTTCTAAAATATAACTTTTATTAAATTGTTTAAAACAAAGGGAAATGATATGTCCGAACCTATACAGTCAAACAATTGACACACAAGAAGGGGAAAAGGGGAATAACATAACCCTGTTCTGTCCCTAACTTGCCCTGCCTGGCAATGGAGTTTTAAAACATAAAAACCCCTCTTGTTGGTGTCCCCTTACTGCGATGGCTGACCCTACTGACCCTTGCTTGGTGTCTGAAAGGGGTCAATCATACAACACACTTCCAAAATCCCCCTGTATAACAATGTATTGAGGAATCAGAAAAAATGGGGTTAATCCTCAGAGTCCGGTTCTATCCCTTGAACTCCGTGGTAAAATCAAAAAACCACTTAGGACATGTCAACCCTATATATGGAGGTATTCCCTTTTGTTGGCCGCCATCCACCGTGATTTTGGGAGAGTGGGAAAGTATCATAACCTTACCCTAGGCGCACCAGGGCTGTGGAACATATAGTTTCCCTTTGTTTTAAACAATTTAATAAAAGTTATATTTTAGAAGTAATACCTCAGCTTAAAAATTCAGACAGATGTAGCAGATACTGGCAGGTACAACGGGTACCGCTGGTTCAGACAGATGTAGCAGATACTGGCAGGTACAGTGGGTATGTGGCACCCCTGCGGGGATTGTCACAGGACCCACCGATGCGAGGAGGGATGTACACCGTGGCACACACAGCACCCAACACTTCCCAACCCAGGCCTGGAAGGGGAGCTCTACTGACTGCCCTTAAGCCAGATCCTCAATAAGGATCCAGGTCTGAGAGAGGAGTCAGTTTATTCAGGGAAGAAAGTCAGTTAAGTCAGTCAGTGAGCTAGAACTGAAGAGCCTAGAGGAGCTGGTTGCTGGGAATTAGGCCCAGAACCAGAGAGGACCGACCCAGCTGTGCAGCGCCCTAGAGAGTGGGACGGAGGCCAGTGGGAGCACAGGAAGAAGAAGAAGGGAACATAGTAGTTACCCTTGTAGTTCACCCGGATGCCGGAGTCCGTGCCTGCCATTAACCACTTGTGGCAGAGAAACCCCAGAGGAACCAGGAGGATCTAGTTCCCCCTGAAGCTCAGGAAGCACAGTGCCCAAACGCGACCAGCTTAGGACCAGGGACCCCAAGGAGAGAATAGGGATCCCAAGAGAAGGTACTCACCGGCAGTGGTGGAAGGAGCATCCTGTGGAGAAGAGAGCGGCAGATCTAGATTCAGGTAGATCTACCCAAATCATCACGTACACAAACAGAGGAGGCCTCACAACTCTTTAAGGTGGACATCCCAAACCTTACTGGCCACCTGGTTACCCTCTTGGACTGTACCTGCCCAGTGACATCAGTAAAAGGTACTGAAACAGAGACTGTTGTGTGTGTGTGAGCCTGATTCCCCGCTGCCGCCTGCAGTGTTTACAGCAGGACCGCAGCTATAATTCCCCTCATCCACCTCGCTGCGCTGAGGAAAAGCTCCACCTGTGGGGAGCTGTACTCCCGCTGCTGCACCACACCATCACCTCAGCACCCGGCTGCAGCGCTGGTAATCGCTTACCAGACACCACAGGTGGCTTCACGTTTAATTCCCCAATCACCCTCCCCATCAGTCATTGAGTGCCCAGGGCACGGAACTGGGACCCGACCAGCCGTGATCCCGCCACCGTCCCGGTATCCGAGTAACCCCTTCATTGCCGGCCCGGCTCAGGTACGGCTGGTTCAGACAGATGTAGCAGATACTGGCAGGTTCAGCAGGTACAGCTGGTTCAGACAGATATAGCAGATACTAGCAGGTACAGTGTGTACGGCTGGTTCAGCAGGTGTAGCAAGTGCTGGCAGGTACAACTGGCTCTGGAACACAAACACAGGTTAGTTTGCACAGAATACGTATACAGGATACACGGAAACTGAACATCACAACTAGAAAGCTTGTCTCAAGCAGTAAGACAAAATCACTCAGGCACATCCCTTAGGGGTAGGGTGGATTAAGTAACTAGTATCTCCCAGCCATTGGTTGGGGACACATATAGAGTGTGTACACTGCCCCTTTTAGAGGCGATAAGTAAATGCATTGTGCCCTGGGAGCTGGAACAAGGAGTAGGCACCGAGATAGACACTGCGGTGTGGCCGGAGGGGTGAGTGCTCCGGCGACCCAACTGCAGGGTCATCGGTGCTAGTGTTACACCTAAACTGCATTGCCTCCACACAAGCTTTGGATTGTAATACCTTTTATGATATAGCATTGCATGAACTACTTTTCCCGCAAAGAAAATAATTTTTTTTATCAATGGTTGAAGCACCTGTCCTTCATACCTAAATAATGAAATGAAGGCGTTATTATGGAATACAGTCAATACCACTAAGAATGATTTAGATAAAGCTATCCTAAATATAGGTCACCAGATACCAATGTCTCATCAAATCAGGATGACCCAAAATCATATATCAATGCCATTCATTCAGAAATGTTGAATAAAGTAAGGTGGAATGATGGATCTCTGCAGGACTGTGACGATCTGCTCCTGTCACCTGCTGGTGGCAAACAATAGCCTGGACATAATTAAGTTGATCCTTAGTAACTAGAAGCTCTGAAAATGTATTTGTCTGATATTCTGGAGGAATCATTAAAGGTTCATGTGGACATGAGACTTTAGTCGATGAAAATGGACGGTTCCACCCTAAACAATCATTCGTCACGGAAATCACCGATCAAACACTCTCATCGATTGACATAAAGTTAAGAACTTAACCCCTTAGTGACCAGGCCAGATTTTAAGAATCCACCCAGTGTCATTTTGCGTGACAATAACTCTGGACAGCATTAACATAGTCCAGTGATTTTTAGATTATTGTTTTTTCATGACACGTTATACTTTATGTTAATGGTAAATTTAGGTTGATATGTTTTGTGTATATAAAAATATCACATTTTTCAAATATTTTGCCATTTTGAAACTTTGATCCAGATGGTCACATCACAAAAAATAATTAATAATTAACATTTCCCTCATGTCGTCTCTACATCAGCTCCATCTGTAAAATGTTCTTATATTTTGTTACGAGGTTTACAATTTCTCATTTTTCAAGGAAATTAACAAAACTTATTTTTTAGCTCCTAAATGTTGCTAACTTCTGGACAAGCCCCTATAACCGGCAGACTCTGAGGCCATATTGGCTATGATTTGCCATGTTAACCATCAGGACCACACAATCATGATCTCAGGATGACGATAGAGTTAAAGAAGGAGGCCTCGCACTCCGTTAACCATCCAAATGTTGTAACCAATATTGACAGCAGCATGTAAAGGGTTAAATGGTCATGGTCGGTGCCAACACCAATCGTGACTGCTGAAGCAGATTGTCAGCTATAATGTACTGCTGGCAGCAGCTGCATTTTCACCTGTCGGAGGATGCTAGTCACTTATAGTTAAGGTCAGTTTTAGTCGTATTGGTGGCCACTGAGGGGACCTTTTGTTGAGTAGAAGATCTAGTCGTCCACAAACGATCTTCCATTCTTATTGCTCATATAGAGTGTGGGCAGGCTAAACAACTCTAATGGTACCAATGAACTAAAGTATTTTGCGCAGGCATATGACCGATCATCTGGACTATCGACAACTTTTCTAATGCCGGTGAGATGTCAGACTGAGAACTCCGGCGATGTCGCTAGCTGTCCGCTGGCAGACAGCGCAGCCGGATCAGCACACAGACAGGGGGACTAACTCGCAATGTTGTGTGCATCGCCGCACAGTGCAGGTGCCGCGTGACACAGGCGGACGCATGACGCCCGCGTCCCTGAGTTTCAAGCATTGTGGGAAACGGGCGTGCGGCTGCACACCGATTATCGTGTAAGAGGCAACTCTCGGATGTCCCCCCTGGCCACGTAGTTGCTGACATCGCCGGATATCTGCACTGTCTGACTCAAGGGCAGAACAACTAGGGATCTGCATTCTAATGACGCATCTGAATCGACACTAAGATTTACAAATTGTATACAGTGGGTTCAAACTATGGCTGATTACTACCAGAAACAGTGTCACACCTGTCCATGGGAAGAAAGGTGATAAGTTCCTAATCACAATAATGTGGATGTTGATTACCCCATGTGAATGAAGCAGTGGTGAAACACGCACACTACTGCTCAACCCAACGTTTATAGCACTCAGCTATCTCTGCGACGCATAGACCGACTGAAACAGCAGGAACATGCTCAACCAACGCTCTTGCTCTTGTGATCATGGAGCCAAGCTGTCAAATGAGACTAGGAAATAGAGCATTAGGTGGAGTACATTAGCAACTTTTGGCATTTTAGTTTAGTACTAAGAAAAAGAACACACAGGGTCTTGTCATTCTGCTACTATACAGTGCAATGGAACCATGACCATAAATAAATCCACCTCTTAAGCAGTGTTTCTCAACTTCATCAACAGGTCATGTTTTCAGGATTTTCCTAATATTCCTAGTATTGGAGATGTGTTGGAATCATCACCTGTGCTGGTAATTCAATTATCACCTGTGCAATACTAAGGGTCCCGTCACACTTGGCGATGTTCCAGCGATCCCAAAAACGATATGACCTGTGGATCGCAGGAACGTCGCTACGTGGTCGTTGTGAGATATCAAACAGTCAGATCTACTGAACGACGCACAATGATACGGCGACCTGTATAAGGACCTCGATGGTTATTGGGACCCTGTCACACATCAGCTAGTCTGAGACTCAAACCTACGTGGATGAGTTCTGAGTCACCAACGAGGTCGTTGTTAAGGCTGTCAAACACACTGATGCATGCTGGCCAGCGGGAACCTGACGATCAAAAAATGGTCCAGGCCATTCCGGCACAATCGGCGATGTCACAGCGGGGCCTGGTCGCTGCTGCGTGTCAAACATAGTGAGATTGCTGGTGAGGTCGCTGTTGAGTCTCAAAACCTGTGATAAAACAGAGATCTCGCTAGCAATTTAGCTAGGTGTGACGGGGGCTTAAGGAAATCATGAAAACATTACCTGTTGGTGGATCCGAGGGCTGGAGTTGAGAAACAATGATCTAGAGCATCTGTTATAAGTTTTCAACATAGGGATGTATAGGAGTATAGGAGTATACCAGTCAATCGTGCCAGTTATTTTGGGACAAGTTGACCTCATGAGACAACTGTTACTCATACTCTTTTTTTAGCTGACTTCCTATTATATACCTTTTTAATAATCTAAAGATGAGATTGATGTTTAGCACTGTAGGTTTGCAAACTTTATGTGAACCATGGACCCAATGGATGCCTATCTACTATATAAAAGCCCTATCCATTCTGTCTGTCTGTCTGTTTGTGTGTCTGTAAGTTTGTCCCAAAAATAATCCCTATAGGACATGGTGTAAATTACAGTTAAACTGGAAAATTACAGTTAAAGTGGAATGTGAAGAAGCTCATAAGTTTGGTTGATCAGTCAAGAAAACAGTGCCAACTATAGGAAATCTGTGATGGGGGCGCGTCTATGACACTGACCGCAGCACAGACATTCATTATCTCCTGTGACTGGGTCCGCTTCGTCATACCCTTGGGCGGACCAAGACACAGGCTGCAGCACTGGCATTCATTATTGCAAATAAGACAGCACAAGAGGAGAGAGAACATACAGAGGGAAAAAAGAATGCACAGGGGGGAGAAACAGCACAAGAGAGGGAGCACACAGGGTGAGAGACAGCACAAGGGGAGAGAGAGCGCAATTGGGTAAGACAGAACAGGGGAAAGAGAGTGGATTCAGCAAAGCTTACTAATATGTCATTTTAAATTTTTATCAACAGAAGAATACATATTTAGTAATTGGATAGCGAAGTCCATCTTGTTCTTAATGCTCAAATTTCTTACTACAAAGATGTAAGAGTATTTTTATACCATATGGGATAAGCAATGTTATTATACAGAATAATTTATGGCACAGTTTGTAGGTATAATAAGGTGTAGTGTAAGGCACAGATATAATCTGATATTGTAATCTGGTTGGTAATGTGTAGGGTACTACAGTGCATAGTAATGCTTATGTAGGAAAGTAATGCAAGCTGTGTATAAATGAATGTATGTGAAATGTTAGGTTTGCCTAACAACAGGGTGCAGGGCAGACAGAGTCAATGTTGGGAGTAGCCCACAAGGGCAGGACTGCTAGGGATCAGATAGTGCAGGATTTTTGGGTTTAATGTGAGTTGAGGAGGCAAGCAAAAGAGAAAGAACAAGGAAATAAGCTGTGTAAGTAGACAGGGCTCAGGATGCAGAGGTTGCTCTCCAGAGGTGGAAAACACTTGGGTAGCAGAGGGGACTACTACTAGGCAAGCTTATGAAAGTGCAGACACAATGTTGGCCAGGGTAAATGGTGACCTTTAGAGAGAAGAGGACTTCCAGCTGAAGAACACTAGAACAGGCTCTAGGAGTGGCTCCAGGAAAAGTAGCAAAGCGGTTCCGGAGGTATAATTACCGCAGTAACACACCTGGTTCCGTGTGGCTCTATATCTGTAGAATGCAGATAATCCAGTGTGGCACCCTGCATCCACAGGTACCCACAGGCCTTCCTAGAGCACAGATGAACATCCACAGCAGGTACACAAGTACAACCAACACCTTCTACCCCAGCACAGTGGAGCTCACCTTGCTGCCTTTAGCAAGATCCCCTATAAATACTGATGCCAGGGAGGAGTTAGTCAGAGTGTGCAGATGCTAGGAAAGCTGTGAATACGTCCTGGTGATCGGTGCCGTGTTAGGCTTGAACCGGTGACCCTGAACAGCCTTTGAGCAGTCCTGCTGGGCCCAAGAGTGGGAACAGAAGGCAAGGAGAGGAAAGAGGAAGGAAAGTGGGAGCCGAGGAGCCAGAAAAGGTTGCCAAAACAACATACCGGACACCGGGGTCCGCGTCTGCAGGAGAGCTACACTCAGGGCCGCACCGTCCATTGGACAGTGTGAGCCCTTTAACTCAGGCGGCAAGCTGGCAGGGGGAGCGGCTGTGCCAGTTGCGGTAAGACGCAGCCTCTCCCCCTGCTGCATAGCTACTGACAGCAACCCCCCCTGTCTCACTTGCAGCTGCAGGGGCGGTGGTGCTAGCTACTGACAGCAAACCCCCACCTCCCCCCGCTCTACACTGTTTGGCTCAGGTGGCAGTGGGGTTTGATGCACCCCTGGCTACACGCCCAGCAGAGAACCACGAAAACCGCGGAGACTTCAGTAACCCGGTCACCTGCTTAATCACTGTTCAGGGAGCAAGACACCATGGAAAGAGAGACGGCGGTAGTCATCAGAGGTGTCCCGTTGACAGCGCAGGTGGAGAGAGAAGAGTAGTGGAGGCCAGCCAAGTTCTACACGGGGCAGGGGCTTCAACACAGGGAAAAGAGGACACGGAGGCCTTACACCCACTTGCTGTAGAGATTTAACTGTGTTTCCTGGTCACCCGACAGTGTTCCAGACTTTTACCTGCTATACCACCAGTAAAAGGTAAAGAGACATTCAACAGCGTGTGTGTGCGTTCTTCACCCCTTGTGCTCGCTACCTGCAGAGACTATCCCATTAATCCACAACCTGGCCAAATCCCTGCTTCATTCCTCACAATCATCACTGCCCCAGAGGTTAAACTCCACCCTAGCCGCTCCACCCTAGCCACAATACCACCACCCTCTGGAGGACTGTGGCGGCGCTGGAGTCTAGTTACCAGGTACTACAGGTGGCGTCACGAGACAAAGACTCTAATCCCTTTGTAAGTACTAAAACAACCCCTTCTTTTGGGGCTGTCCCCCGGGGCCACGGATCTGGGCAGGCTACCAGTGACAACCCCCACCGAAGCAGAGGGCCCAGAAAGCCGAGTTCCCATACCCTGGGGTGCTACACCAGCCTATCCCCTACTATTCTGTAGCATCTGTTGAAGAGATAAGATGGCATCTGTAACTCTTCCCGAAGAGCCGGTAACTGTAAAGAGGAAACTGGAGAAAGTGTAACTTGTTATTCCATGTGTGTGAATTTACCCTAACAAAAAAGATATGTTGCTTTTAAGGCATGAACTGTTTTCTTTATTGTGGGTATGAAGAGAAATGGTACTGCACAATGTGCAAACCCGGAGGGGATGGAGGTCCCGGACTCACAGGTACCAATGCATCTCACACTTCCACTCACTCAACACAATTCTCTCTTACATGCAGGGGCAAAGCAAATGCAGCGTTTGCCCATGGCTAATGCCCCAGGCACGTTTACACAGAGACTAGGGAAACTAAATTGATCTGCAACTCTGCTCTGCTGGTAGACACCTTTATTGCATCTACTGACAATTGGACAGTAGAAGAATTAATACCGCTTCATTGAAAGTCAGATAAGAAAAACAATTAGTAGAAGAACAACAAATTAAAAGAATTAACAAAGTAAGCAGGAAATATAGTTGGCCTCAAGGTTTGATAGTCTGAAACAAGATCCTGAAACACAGTGTACTAGAAATGCTACAGAGAGCTAAGGACAAAGGGGGAGGCTCCTGCTGCAGCCAGATGTCTTAAAGTCACACATAGGATTATGAGGAATAGACGCCCAATTTCAAGGGGCACATCGAGAACATTTATTTTTTATTTATTAATTGTAATTTAAATGAGAAAAAATAGGATGAAATGAAATGAACAAAGGAAGGAGATTTCGGATGTTTGGAGGATTTGAGATTTGTTTTATATTTTGTTCATTTGTGTTTTATAGGTAATTTTATTTTTCAAATTGATAATATAATTCAATGTTTTCACAAGTAGTAAGGTTAGGGTCACACTTGGGAGCCTGCATCCAGTAACTGGATGTATTACTGGATCCAGCTTTTCCCCTTGTCTGTTTGGAGGCATTTTTACCGGATCAGGTACCTGATGGTACCTATATGTACCATCAGGTACTGGATCAGGTTCCCATAGAGTCCCATGTTAAAAAACTGATCAGGTTTTGCTAAAAGGCCAAAAAATGTTGCAGACCCTATTAAAAGCTGGACTTCTCAAAAACTGGATCCAGTAGACAGATTGCACTTTGGCAAACAATTGTTAACATTGGAGTCTATGGGTCAGGTACCTGATCAGGTTTTCAGGATGAAACACTGGATCCAGTAACTGGATTGCAAACGCAAGTGTGACCCTAGCCAGTGATGGCGAACTCCAGGCCTCGAGTACCACCAACAGTGCAGGTTTTCAGGATTTCCTTATATTGCACAGGTGATAATATAATCACCTGCACTGGTGATGATTCCAACTCTGTGCAATGCTGAGGAAATCCTGAAAACCTGCACTGTTGGTGGCACTCGAGGCCTGGAGTTCGCCATCACTGCCCTAGCCTAACATGACCCCATCATTGCTATCCTTAGGTCTCCTTGTAGGTGAAATGCATGGGCTGGGTCAGAATGCATCCCGCAATGAACTTGTGAGGTTTCTGCTGTTGTCTGTACAATGCATGCTCTGATGGAGGACTGGAGGGATTGGACTAGCAGAGTGAGAACTTGGCTTAGGCTGAAGGCACACTGTTGTGCGTCAAACACGGAATGTGTTTGATGCATGACAGTGATGAGAGTGTGATGCGTGTTGTTGGGTGTGTGTGGTGCAAGTTTGGTGCGTGTGGTGAGTGTGGCTGGCTGTATGTATGTAAGTGTGCTGCGATTGGGAGGTGTTAGTGCATGTGCGCTGCATGATTGTGATGCTGTCCACGGTCCTGAAGAACTGCAGACAGCATTTGTCGGGAATAGAAACTCTAAAGCCCCGTTACACCTGCCGATGCCATCGGAGATGTCGGCGGCGACTGGTGGGTGCATGCACGTTTTTGGCGCCCCACCAGCGTCGCCGTCCCCCATTTACATGGGGCGACACCTCAGGCGGCGCCCTGGCGAGCTGACAGGCGGCATCGCCGCTGGGGTGTCTCAAAACCCCAGCGGCGATGCAGGACAATGGGAGCCTATGGCTCCCATCGCCTGCCAGCTCGCCAGCGGCCGTTTACATGGGTCAATGTGTACACATCGCCCCAGATCGGCCGCCTGGTTTCACATCACTGATGTGAAACCAGGCGAGCTGTCAGAGCCGCCGACATCGCCCCTTTACATTAGGCGACGTAGGGGCGATGTCGACGCCGATAGGCCACGCCCCTATGTCACCTATGTAATCGGCGGCGGTGATGTCGCCAGGTGTAACGGGGCCTTTAGTTTGTATTTCCCGCTATGCCTAACAGTAAGCTATCATCTTGTACCGCTGTGACAGCAGCGGTACAAGATGTTTAGCTAGTACAATGATGATTGGTGTAAAATAATGTATAACCCGGGTTATTTTAGGGATTAACCCCATCAGCATCCTCTGCGCCACATGTGTGCGCAGAGGTTGCTGATGCGGCTCAAATCCCAGTGATGAAGGGGTTAATATGAAGCTGGTGTAGTGGCACCATGTATGTTGAGAGTGTCCTCACTCTCTGGACACATGGTGTCATTACACCATGTGTGTGAAGGGAGTAATTGTTCTGTAAAATGGGTTAAAAGAGCTGTTGGCTTTATATTTCCACTGTATAACACAGCACTTGCAGTGCTCAGCACCACACAGCGGGACAGCTCCCATAGGCAGTACCAGAGCGGTGGCTTTTACAGGGGAAATATTACTGTACCGGCACAGTGGGGTAAATTTAAACACGTTTTGAGTATTGCACCGTGTGGTGTATAGGTGCGAGATTTTTTCGCACCCATAGATTTCTATTCCCGCACACGCGTTAGAATCACGTGCAGACGCAGCAATGTTGTAAACAGGGCTGTGCAGTCGGAGTCGGTGTACATTTTGGTGGAGTTGGAGTCAGTTTCTGGGAAATTGAGAAGTCGGAGTTAAGGTACCGTTACACGCTTCAATGTTGTAATGATCTCACCAACGATCTCATGGTCGCGCGGTTGTTAGGACATCTTTTTGACATGGTTGGTGAGCTGTCACACGTCTAGATATCGTGGACGACGCACCAATGATTCAGCGAGCAGCTATCGTGCGCACAACCCAGCGAACGATACTTGTTCACTGATGTGAATGGGCGAAGTCGTGAACGGTGTCACACACAGTGATGCAGCAGGTTGGCTGATCGAAGATCGTCTGATTTGAGAACATGTTCTCAAATCTGCGATCAACGATCCAACGATTTATCGTAGTCGTATCTCGGTGTAACACACAACGATGTTCTAACGATGTCGCTTGAACGACTCCAAACCAGTGACGTTTGAGCGATATCGTTCACGATATCTTACCGTGTGACGGTACCTTTAGATGTTTGGCTTACAGACTCCACATCCATGGTTGAGGAGTCGGAGTCAAGGAGTCAGAGTCGGTATTCATTTTGGTGGAGTTGGAGCGAGAGTCGGAGTTGGATTCAGTGAAACTGAGGAGTTGGAGTCGGATGTTTGGCTTACTGACTTCACGCCCATGGTTGTGGAGTCGGAGTCGGTGTCCATTTTGGTGAAGTTGTTGTTGGGAATTGGATTCAGTGAAATTGAGGAGTCGGAGTTGGATATTTGGCTTACCACGGTTGGAAATGAAGCAATACCCCAAATGAGGAGATTCAGGAGGAAAACAATCACAAATATTGGTGACGGGGAAAAAGAATTAGAAACAAAATACGAAAGTCTGTTTCATAGTGAGTTTTGGTTTCCTAAACTAACAGATGATGTAGACATCTAACTACTCAATGTACCAAATCCCATGAAATTCAACCAATAAGTGCAATCACTATGTCCATGGTCCCAATAACAGATAAAACCTTCCTAACATACGGAAGATTCAACCAATTTTTCATAGTTTTGTCAAAAATTTCCCGCTCTAGTTTATTAAGGTTTTATTCACATGAAGTTTTTTTTGTTTACCTGTATAATTGCTGAATGCTGTGAATGTTGCAATGTGTTGCAAAATTTGGGGGTATGCTGCATTTTTTAAAAATGTTTTTTTAATATAGAACGTTACTAAACAGCAAATAGCTTGTAAGTATATATTGTCACATTTTCTATAGATCTTTTATATTACTAGTTTAATAAGAAAATACCTGGTAATTTGTGATACAGCAAAGCCTCCTACAACATAAAACTAAAATTAAATGGGAAAGCCATGAATTGTCACACTTAGACTATTCAATTGAAAGGACGACCAATCAACAAGATAACTAGTTGGAAAACCCTTATGTTAGGATACATTTTACACTGGACATATAAAGATATATATGTAGGCCAAAAATCTGGCTGTTTAGGTATAACAAACTGAGTCTGAGTGTATTCAGTCTCCACCCACCAGGGCTGACTGACAGCCTCAGCTTGTACTAAGCAGTGTGAGATTCAGCAGCACCATGGGGAGGAGGGACACTGAGGAGCAGTCAATCAGGATAGGTAGGAGCTCATACACCAGGTCCTGAAGGAATGATGCCATCCATCGGAGCGTAATTAGATCAGCAAGGCGGGGTGAGCCCCACCCTGGAGACACCGCCTACCCGTCAGGAACACCCCGTCGTCGAGATTTTGTAAGTTTATAAACTGTTCTGTTCCACTATATAAGTGCCATACAGGTCAGAGAGGGATGGTTAGGAAAGTAGTAGGAGGCTGCAGGAACAGGTAGTGATAGGTTAGGAGGGCTAAAAGAGCTGACAGGTTCCCTTTAAAAATATTGTCCTTGAGGAATAGTTTTAATCTAAATTTGTGTATTGCTAAAAGATATTTGTGAATTGGGTTCTATTAAAAGTTTTCTACTGTTGGTCTTCATAAAGGGCTTGTGAACCAAGTTCATTTTAATCAATATATCTTGGAATAATAATAATTTCCACAATTGTATTTTTTTAAAAATGTCCCTGTGCTGAAATAGGCTGGGTCACATCTCCGTTTTGACCCTAGCCTACAACAATCCGGTTTTAACTTAGAACTTTTTCCAGCGCCGCATAGCGTTACCACTATGCGGTGCTGGAAAACGCAGTCCCTAGTTACCCTATGTTTACCTTAACTACCTGTCACACAGGCAGAGGCTCGGAGTGCGCTTTACAGCGCCGCACAGGAAACCGTTGCAGACAGCGTTTCCTGTGCGACGCTGTAAAGCGCACTCCAAGCCGCTGCCTGTGTGACAGGTAGTTAAGGTAAACATAGGGTAACTAGGGACTGCGTTTTCCAGCACCGCATAGCTGTAACGCTATGCGGCGCTGGAAAAAGTTCTAAGTTAAAACCGTAATCCGGCAGGCTAGGGTCAAAACGGAGATGTGACCCTGGCCATAATCTTATATATGTGTCCTGCTATGTACTGTGTAATGGATGTGTCTGACAGCACAGGGACAAGGGACATGGTCTGACCATACCACATCTTGCTGCATAACTTAATATGGCCAGGTCACATTACGTTTTTTTAATCTGATCGGTTTGAGCTTTCAAAAAGCTCAAAACCGGACCAGGAAACGCTCCTCATAGGAGCCAATGCTAAACACCGGATTGCTTCACAAGCAATCCGGTGTCCGTCTCCGCACTGCAGCCTGCGTTAAAAATCATGCAAGCTGCAGTTTTCGAGCGGTCTATGATCCGCTCTGCAGTAACTGGATGGCTCAGGATGTGTAATCCTGAGCAATCCGGCAACTGCATAGTTTGCTGATCCCGGCTATTGCCGGCATGAGCAAACTGTTTTTCTCTTCTAAAGATTGTAATTTGATAAATAAAAGAATGGTTGAGGTCTCTAGGGGGGGCTTAGTCCCCCCTAGAGACCGGACGCCCACTCAGGTGGCCTACACCTACAATGCCCCCATGCCAAGGGCTCCTCCGAACTCCGTGCATGTTCCCCAACCTCTTCCCCCCCCGTATCTCTATAGAGGGGTGCCTGCACCCCTCTGTTATAAGTATCCCTAATTGTGGCATAAACTAAGTTATTACAGTACAAATATAGTTGCATAGTTACGTGCTTCTTCATGATCTTTCAATATCCCTCCATGGGCGGGCGTGTGCTTCTGTCTCCGCCCACGAAATCATGATGCCCGCCCCCTGTGGCCTTCACCCTGTGTTTTCAGGGCGGCGCGTCATGAAAGGGTGGCATCGTATACGCGACTTAGCCACCCCTCATGCGGCCGCCTGAAACAGGTGAGGCCACAGGGGCGGGATCATGATTTCGTGGCGAGCAACCATGAAGGGGGCTATTGCGTCAACCGAGCCCACCCTTTCATGACGCAGCCGCCCTGAAAACACAGGGTGAAGGCCACAGGGGGCGGGCATCATGATTTCGTGGGCGGAGGCAGAAGCACACAGCCCCGCCCATGGAGGGATATTGAAAGATCATGAAGAAGCACGTAACTATGCAACTATATTTGTACTGTAATAACTTAGTTTATGCCACAATTAGGGATACTTATAACAGAGGGGTGCAAGCACCCCTCTATAGAGATACGGGGGGGGGGAGGTTGGGGAACATGCACGGAGCCCGGAGGAGTCCGTGGCATGGGGGCATTGTAGGTGTAGCCCACCTGAGTGGGCGCCGGTCTCCAGGGGGGACTAAGCTCCCTAGAGGCCTCAACCATTCTTTTATTTATCAAATTACAATCTTTAGAAGAGAAAGAACAGTTTGCTCATGCCGGCAATAGCCGGATCAGCAACTATGCATTGCGATGTCAGGATTACACTCTGAGCATCGGTTACTGCAGTGCGGTATCTGCACACATTTGTAAAAAATTCTGACGGTATTGCGTTCACGCATCGATCTGGATGCGGTGAATGCAATTCACGTTTAATGGACCCAGCCTATGTGTCCCTGCTAGTACTGTGTAATAATGTTTGCGTACAGGACTGGTCTGATTACTACATTCCTGTGCTGAGATAGCAGGGTCACATCTGCATTTTTTTTTTTACTGATCGTTTGAGCTTTCAAAAGCTCAAAACCGATCAGAAACCTCCTCATAGGAGCCTATGAAAAATCATGCAGGCTGCAGTTTTCGGAGCAGTCAGTAATCTGCAATGCGGGAACCGGATTGCTCAGGATGTGTAATCCTGAGCAATGCGGTTCCTGCATATACTTTGCTTATCCGCTGTCTGAGGTCCTGAAGCCTTATACAGTAGATCTATGGGTAGCGCTGCCCATAGATCTTACTGTAAGTGGCTTCAGGACCTCAGACAGCGGCGCACATGCTGTAGCAATAGCAATAGTATGCACGCCTGCTCTGAGGAGCCCGGCGCTTTCATTCATAAAACTGTACAACAGCTGACAGGAGTCAGCTGTTGTACATAACAGATTACAGCAGTATATGCCCACCTAAGTGGGTGGAAGGTCTCTAGGGGGACTGGGCACCCACTAGAGACATTGTACAAACATTTATTAATTAAATAAATACTTTAATATACACAGAACAGTTTGCTCATCCCTGCAGCAGCAGGGATGAGCAAACTATCCGGTAACCGGATTGCTCAGGATTACAGATACTGAGCAATCCGGTTAACGGATTGCGGCTTCAGCAATCCAGTTCCCAGATTGCTGAATGTCTGAAAACAATTGCGTTCACCGCATCCGGATCTGGATGCGGTGAACGCAATTCAGGTTTAAAGTGTGACCCTAGCCATAATCTTATATATGTGTCCCTGCTCTGTACTGTGTAATGGATGTGTCTGACCGTACAGGGACATGGTCTGATCATACCACATCTCATGTGCTAAATAATCTTATATAGTGTCCCTGCTATGTACTGTGTAATGTATGTGTCTGATCGCACAGGGACAAGAGACATGGTCTGACCATACCACATCTGTGCTGAGATAATCTTATGTATGTGTCCCTGCTATGTTCGATCTAATGGGTGTGTCTGACGCACAAGGACATGGTCTGATCATACCACATCTCATGTGCTGAGATAATCTTATATTGTGTCCCTGCTATGTACTGTGTAATGGATATATCTGAGCACAGGGACATGGTCATACCACTCGATCCGTTAATTTAGAACTTTTTCGCGCGCTAGGTTATCCCATATGGCGGTGCATGGCTGTATGATACCACAAATGTACCTTGCGGTACCAGATCTGGTCCCATAGGCGTCCATGTTAAAAAAAAACGCATCCGGTTTTGCAGTAGCTCCCAAAAATGCAGCCTGCATGATTTTTCCTGCAGACTGCAAAACTAGATGCGGTAACCGGACTTCAAATAGTGCAGTTTTTCTATTGAAGCCTATGCGGATCTGGATGCGGTTTTGAGCATTTTTTAAAACCAGATCAGGATCTGCAAGCCCAACCGCAGATGTGACTCTAACCTTAGGGTGTGTGCTCATGATCCAGATTAGCAGCCTCTGTGTCCAAAATGCTTGCATTGTACCGTACCAGATGGATTTCCTAGAAATCCCATGCTCACTGTGCTTCTCCCCAACGCAGCGTGTTTTCAGCTGTGGTGCAGGTTGATGGACTTCCACATCTCTGCAGTATGTTAATGTCATGTTGCAAAATCGGGAGCGATCACCAGCGGGTGAATGCAGGGAGAAACCACCATGCACCGGACACAGACAATCAGTACAGGGCAGCTGTGGTCTCCCTACGTGCACACACGGGTTCAAGACACAGCGCCTCCTGATCGTGAGCACATACTTTTAGGGTACCGTCACACGAGGCCATATCGGCGGTGATTTTATAGGCGACGCAGGGGGCGTGGCATGTGCATCGCCTAATCTTAATAGGCGATGGCGACGCCTTTGAGTGGTCGCCTGGTTTCTCAGCAGTGGTCTGAAACCAGGTGAGCACTCTGGGGCGATGTTTACACATCGCCCCATGTAAACGGGGGACGACGATCTCGCAGACGATGGGAACCGTAGGCTCCCATGTTACGGCATCGCCGCTGGGGTTTTTAGACACCCCTGTGGCGTTGCCGCCTGTAAGACGCCTGTAAGATCGCCTGTACGTCACGGAGCTGTCTCCGCATGTAAACATGCGACGGCGACGCTGGCGGGGCCAAAAATGTGCTCGCTCCCGCCTGTCGCCGCCGACATCTCCGGCGACGTCACCTGGTGTGACGAGCCCCTTACTCTTATCTTCCTTCTTCTAAGCTCCTCTGTGCTAATTATGATAACAAAGTTAATATCAACTTTCAAGTGATTATTAGTTCACACTACTTTTGGGTGCAGAATTTTTCTTTAGCAAAAACGCTGCTAATCTGTCCCCTGTGGCTGAAAAATGCACCAAATTATGCATGCGTTTTTGATGCATTTTTTCACTATTGGGAGTGGCAGGGAGGGATGAAAAAATGCTTCTAACGCTGCTTTCACAGGGGCTATTTTATTAAACCCATCTGGTTCCATGAAATTCATGTATAGTCATGGACTGGCATGGATCTGTGCAAAAGGATGCCAACGGATGTTCACGGACCAATGGATCTGTCATCAGTCACCAGAGATAGGGGTGGGTGAAGCTGTGCCTTGCGTCTGAGCATGCTCAGTACAGCAAAACGGATCTGTCTCACAGATCTGTTGTTTTCACAGATTCGTATGGATCCGTCCTCCGTAGAGCTCCATGTTAATTTCATATGGATCCGTGTCTGTCTGTTGCTGTCTGTGATTTTTGAGGAAGCCCAGAAATGGAACAGTTTCTGGGTATATGAAAATTGTGGACACCAACGGATCCATGACAAAATGGAGACACACGGACAGCCACTTTAGGACCTATCCGTGCCCATAGGATAACATGGGAGACCATAATGGATCTGTGGCCTGTCCGTTTCAAAACAAATGGACACGAATTTGCAAATTTGCCAGTGTGAAAGCAGCCTTATACACACCAAGAATTGAGAGGTCATTTTTTTTCCCTCACCACAAACTGCACATAAACTGCAAGGAAAAAAAGCATCATGCAACCAGTAAGTTACCTGTGGAAAACCTGTTACCTGTAGCTGCGTGTAAAGGTACCATTAGGGTGCGTGCACATGGTCCAGAAGAGCTGCGTGTTGGACGCAGCCCCTCCGGACCTGAGTGAAGCTACGGGTGGCCGCAGGGAGACCGCAGCCTCCCTGTACTCACCGTATGCGGCGGGTGCAAGGCGGCTTCTCCCTGCAGTCACCCGATTGGAGCCGCTTCTGACTCCACAGCATTAAATAAACATGCGGAGGAGGAGCGGACTGCCGGCAACCCGCACCACAGCCCCAAACATGCTGCGGGCGGGTTACGCATAGTGAGGATAGGATTTCTTGAAATTCCATCCACTATGCTAGTACTGTACTACGCAGCGTTTTGGACGCAGCGACAAGACGCTGTGTCCAAAACGCTGCGTACCCTGATCGTGTGGACGCACCCTCAGACTTGAGGGCTGGTTACACGCAACGATATCGCTAACGATATCGTTGCAACATCACCAGTTTTGTGATGTTGCAGCAACCTCGCAGCGATGCCGCTGCGTGTGACATGTACCAGTGACCAGCTCGCTGATCGCTGATCGTTGGTAAAAGGCCAGGACCATTTTTCCGCCGTTGGTCTGCTGCTGTCATGCATGCATCGGCGTGTGTGACAGGGGCAACGACCAACGATCCCCATTTTACGCCCGGCACCTAGAACTATCGTAATGACCGTCTGGTGTCGGGCGCAGATTGGCTGATCGCTGGTGAGTTTACCTGTGTGACTGCTCACCAGTAGGGATGAGCGAGTCTACTCGCTAGGACTCGTTACTCGGCGATTCTTAAGGGACTCGCTGGACTCGGGAATCGGCGAGTCTTTTAGCGAATACTCGCTCAGTAACGAGTCCAATGCAAGTGAATGGCAATCTTAGTTTTGTCATAGTTTACTTTCTCTCACTCGCTAGACTCGCTAGACTCGCTCTATCACATCGCTATATAGCTTGAATCTCCCCAAACAGCAGCGAGTCTGAGCGAGTCTACGAGTCCGAATCCTAGCGAGTCTGCGATTCCGAGTCCTGTATTCTCTATTCGGGACTCGCGAATCCAGAATCTTTTATGTTACTAGTCAGCATTGCGTGTTAGGTCAGAAAACTTGTGAAGATAGCCAATCATAGTCAGTAATGGCATAGCAGCTTTGGTTGTGTCAGGACTATGATTGGCTGCTGTCCATCGTGATGCCTATGTCATCTATGACAGGCAAGGC
The DNA here is from genome assembly GCA_033576535.1 of Allobates femoralis. Lineage (NCBI taxonomy): Eukaryota > Metazoa > Chordata > Amphibia > Anura > Aromobatidae > Allobates > Allobates femoralis. The sequence continues at coordinate 61,049,691 of JARQOC010000004.1, forward strand.
AGTATATAAGGCTTGCCCCCGCCATTTTGGGCACATTGCTGAGAAGAGCTGACCTAGTGCAGGGAGACTTGGAGCAGATCTAGGGACAGTTAGGCAGTGTCGGAGTCACATATAACCCAAAAGTTCTTTTCAGAACTAACAGGACGCAGTGTAGGAGTCAAGATTCCTCACACATAACCCAAAAGTTCTTTTCAGAACTACCAGGACGGAGGATTGCTGTACAGGACTGTAAGGAAGGGAGATAGGAGCAGCCTTACAGTGAATCCAGCACCATCCTCATAGCTTAGTTCACCCAGCTTTCCGCAGAGCTGTAATCCTAAGCTTTTTCTTATTTTTGGCACTAGTCTACCAAATAATTTTGGTGCCATTTTTCCACAAAAAATTTCCTGTGCCAGTGCGTAGCTGTACGGTGTCCTGCCTGCAGCTCGCACGGTACTTGTAAACTTGCACGCAGCCAGCACCGCAGCCTAAGTGTGCCTGGTTCTGCGTACTAAACAATTTTTTCCTGTGCCAGTGCGTAGCTGTACGGTGTCCTGCCTGCAGCTCGCACGGTACTTGTAAACTTGCACGCAGCCAGCACCGCAGCCTAAGTGTGCCTGGTTCTGCGTACTAAACAATTTTTTCCTGTGCCAGTGCGTAGCTGTACGGTGTCCTGCCTGCAGCTCGCACGGTACTTGTAAACTTGCACGCAGCCAGCACCGCAGCCTAAGTGTGCCTGGTTCTGCGTACTAAACAATTTTTTCCTGTGCCAGTGCGTAGCTGTACGGTGTCCTGCCTGCAGCTCGCACGGTACTTGTAAACTTGCACGCAGCCAGCACCGCAGCCTAAGTGTGCCTGGTTCTGCGTACTAAACAATTTTTTCCTGTGCCAGTGCGTAGCTGTACGGTGTCCTGCCTGCAGCTCGCACGGTACTTGTAAACTTGCACGCAGCCAGCACCGCAGCCTAAGTGTGCCTGGTTCTGCGTACTAAACAATTTTTTCCTGTGCCAGTGCGTAGCTGTACGGTGTCCTGCCTGCAGCTCGCACGGTACTTGTAAACTTGCACGCAGCCAGCACCGCAGCCTAAGTGTGCCTGGTTGTGCGTACTAAACAATTTTTTCCTGTGCCAGTGCGTAGCTGTACGGTGTCCTGCCTGCAGCTCGCACGGTACTTGTAAACTTGCACGCAGCCAGCACCGCAGCCTAAGTGTGCCTGGTTCTGCGTACTAAACAATTTTTTCCTGTGCCAGTGCGTAGCTGTACGGTGTCCTGCCTGCAGCTCGCACGGTACTTGTAAACTTGCACGCAGCCAGCACCGCAGCCTAAGTGTGCCTGGTTCTGCGTACTAAACAATTTTTTCCTGTGCCAGTGCGTAGCTGTACGGTGTCCTGCCTGCAGCTCGCACGGTACTTGTAAACTTGCACGCAGCCAGCACCGCAGCCTAAGTGTGCCTGGTTGTGCGTACTAAACAATTTTTTCCTGTGCCAGTGCGTAGCTGTACGGTGTCCTGCCTGCAGCTCGCACGGTACTTGTAAACTTGCACGCAGCCAGCACCGCAGCCTAAGTGTGCCTGGTTCTGCGTACTAAACAATTTTTTCCTGTGCCAGTGCGTAGCTGTACGGTGTCCTGCCTGCAGCTCGCACGGTACTTGTAAACTTGCACGCAGCCAGCACCGCAGCCTAAGTGTGCCTGGTTGTGCGTACTAAACAATTTTTTCCTGTGCCAGTGCGTAGCTGTACGGTGTCCTGCCTGCAGCTCGCACGGTACTTGTAAACTTGCACGCAGCCAGCACCGCAGCCTAAGTGTGCCTGGTTCTGCGTACTAAACAATTTTTTCCTGTGCCAGTGCGTAGCTGTACGGTGTCCTGCCTGCAGCTCGCACGGTACTTGTAAACTTGCACGCAGCCAGCACCGCAGCCTAAGTGTGCCTGGTTCTGTGTACTAAACAATTTTTTCCTGTGCCAGTGCGTAGCTGTACGGTGTCCTGCCTGCAGCTCGCACGGTACTTGTAAACTTGCACGCAGCCAGCACCGCAGCCTAAGTGTGCCTGGTTCTGCGTACTAAACAATTTTTTCCTGTGCCAGTGCGTAGCTGTACGGTGTCCTGCCTGCAGCTCGCACGGTACTTGTAAACTTGCACGCAGCCAGCACCGCAGCCTAAGTGTGCCTGGTTGTGCGTACTAAACAATTTTTTCCTGTGCCAGTGCGTAGCTGTACGGTGTCCTGCCTGCAGCTCGCACGGTACCTTCCATCTCTCTAAAAATATCTTAGCCTCTAGTGTGTACCTTTCACGAAATAGTACCTGCTACTTGTTTTACAAGCCCCCAGAAAGCCACCAGAAATTACAAAATGTCACACAAAAAACCAAATCCCAAAAAAAGTCTTGCTAAGGGACAGGGACGAGGTACAGGCATTGGTAGTCGTGGCCAACTATCCACCAGTTCGGGCAGACAGACGAGGATTGATCGATCGTTCCTCCTGTCTAACTTTCCCCGTCAGGAAAGTAAACGAGTATTGAGGCCGGAAGACGAACAGCATCTAACGTCTTGGCTGGCAGACAAGACCTCAACAACAGGTTCTTGCAGCACTCAAGGTTCCTTGAGCACTGTATCTACTGTTGGTACATACCATGCTGGGTCATCTAATCCACAACCTCTTCACAGTTCCTCAGACCAACAGCAGCCCCATGAAAATGTTGACACAGACATGGGTCACTCAGATGACTTATTTGGTACATATAATCCTTTACATGAATCCGGTTTGCCAGACTCCGTAGTAGATGAGATACTTGATGAAGAATTGTCCATTCATGGACAAGTTTTAGAGACACCCCGGCCACATGAACGTGTCTTTCAGCAAAGTCTTAGACCGTCTCAGGAGTTGGAGGATGATGATGATGAGACAGTGACACACTTGTCATCTGGGGAGCAAAATCTATCTTGTTATCGGGAAGATTTAGAAGAGGAAGGGGTTGATGATGAGACAACTGATCCCACGTGGAATGTTGCGATGCAGAGCCAGCAGAGCAGCACGGAGGAAGAAAGTGTGTATGTCCCACCAACAAAGGCACCAAGGCCTACTCCTCCCACCAGAACTCAAAGAGTCACCACTGTTGCCCAAAATGTGTCCACTGTGGCTCAAAATTTGTCAACTGTTGGACAAAATGTCTCAAATGTGGGCCTCAGTAATCCCTCAGGGAGTACAGTCAAGCCTAGAGGTCGGTCAGCCACTGTGTGGAAATTTTTTAAAGATGGGCCTTCTCAAGAAAATGTGGTCATCTGTACCATCTGCCATGCAAGGCTCAGCAGAGGCCACGGGAAAGGAAACCAGAGCACCAGCAGTATGCGGAAGCACATGGCTGGTCAGCACCCTATTCAGTGGTCAAAAGTGCAGCCTTCCACAACAGTGTCATCTGACCCAAAGACTGCGACGGTAACTCAGATACGTCCGTCACAATCAAGTGTTGCTGAAGCTGGTCCAGCTCATATGTACTCATCAGAAGCAGCGGTTGCAGAGAGACTGAACACGAGTGCAGACAGTTGTCGGTCAGCAACATCGTTACAGTTATCAGTGACACAGCTGTACGAAAGGAAGCAGAAATACCACTCTTCCCACCCATTAGCCAAAAAAATAAATGCCCAGATAGCTAAGTTGTTAGCAGTCGAGATGCTGCCGTTTAGGCTTGTGGGTACAGACTCTTTCCGTGAGCTTTTGGCTGTGGCAGTACCACGCTACTCGGTTCCAAGCCGCCACTACTTTTCACGTTGTGCCGTCCCCGCGTTACATGAGCATGTCATTAACAACCTCAAGCGTGCCCTCACCAACGCTGTAACCGGGAAAGTACACCTTACTACGGACACGTGGACAAGCAGTTCAGGACAGGGCCGGTACATCTCGCTCACCGCGCATTGGATCAACGTTGTGGAGAGTGTGCCAAACGATGTTAGTGTTACATCAAACATCCTACCCACGCCACGGATAGCTGGCACAACCTCATTCAGGGTCTCTGCATCATCCTATATGTCCACTACCCCATCTTCCACTTCCTCGACCAATCCTCAATTGCCCTCAACATCACGGCCAAGTTGGGAGGTTTGCTGCAGTGCTTCAGCAAGACGCCAACAGGCTCTGCTGAAGCTGATCTGTTTAGGTCACACACCGCACACTGCAGTAGAGCTGTTGAAAGGTCTGAAGGAACAGACAGATGAGTGGCTATCCCCACTCCAACTGCAGACCGGTCTCGTGGTGAGCGACAATGGTCGTAACCTAGTGGCTGCACTAAAGCTCGGAAACCTTGTGCACGTGCCTTGCATGGCTCACGTGCTGAATCTGGTAGTGCAGAAATTCCTGCGTACATACCCAGAGCTATGTGACCTACTGGAGAAGGTGCGTCGACTTTGTGCACATTTTCGTCATTCGTCAACAGCGGTTGGAAAACTTTCATTGCTTCAAAAGCAATTGAATTTGCCCAACCACAGACTCATTTGTGACATGCCGACACGATGGAACTCTACATTCCATATGTTATCGAGGATCAATGAGCAGCAGAGGGCAATATCCGAGTATCAGTTGCAACATGCCCGTCAGACCGGCAGTCAGCCACGACATATTAGTACAATGGAGTGGGTGTGGATCGCTGACACATCTGAGGTTCTTGATAATTTTGACTACTGCACAAAACTGGTGAGCGGTGATCAGTCCATCATCAGTGTCACTATACCCATGCTGTGTCTGCTGAAAGAGTCCCTCATGAATCAGAAAAATGAAGCATTGAGAGCCCAGCAGATGGCTATGGAGCCAGATTTAAACAGCGCAGTACCTAGCCAGCAAAGCCAGTATGACCAGGCAACAATGGCTCCTGAGGAGGAACAGGAGCAAGACGATGAAGAGGATTCATTTTTTGTTGGTGCCGATGTCAACCCAGATGGTACTCAGAACCCCAGCTTTGTGTCTGTCCACCATGGGTGGCCTGGAGAGGAGGAGGCGGAGACAGACTTTGCGGATACAATGGGTATTGAACATCGTTCTGAGGACACTGAAGACATGACTCTATGCAGCTTAGGACACATGGCTGACTTCATGTTGACTTGTCTGCTAGAAGACCCACGAGTGATTAACATATTGCACAACGACCTCTACTGGTTGGCCACCTTTCTGGACCCACGTTATAAAGATAAATTCACCTCACTGCTGTTTCAGTCACCACGTGGCTTGACAATTGACTATTTCAAGAGGGTTCTTGTGGATAATATGCTTCGAATATCACCGTCAGACAACACTCTGCCCATGGTTAGCAACTCTGTGCAACAGCAGCCTTTGGTCGGGGCACAATCATCCACGCTGTCCAGAAGAGATGCTGGAAAGATGTCCGCAAAGTGGGCTATGTTCAATAAGCCATCGAACCTGCAGCGCCATGTTGCTCCAGTAACCATCTCTCGGAGACAGAAACTTACCAACATGGTACAAGAATACTTAAGTGACAGTACCTGCTTCCTGACTGATGCCGCAGTCCCGTTTAATTACTGGGTCTCCAAGCTCCACACTTGGACAGAGCTCTCGTTGTATGCCTTGGAGGTGCTGGCATGCCCTGCAGCTAGTGTGACATCAGAGCGGGTTTTCAGTGCCGCTGGGGGTATCATAACTGATACCAGGACACGTCTTACTCCCGAGAATGCAGACAGGCTTACTCTAATTAAGTTTAATAGGAACTGGATTTCACAAGACTTCTTGAGCCCTGAAGACGACAGTACTCAGAGCTGAAGTGCCACGTTCAACATCAATATGATATAATTAATCATTGTATTATATTGTGTCTTTTTGGTACAAGCAGTATGTACAAGACCAGTAACGATTAGTGTAACCATGTTCCTGCAACCTGTTAATGAGGCTGCTTCATCTTAAACCAACACTATACCTTAACTTCGGTTTCATTAACCATCACAACACCTTTTGACCAAGAATCAAACTTTATTTTCTGTTAGCAAACATTTAAAAGCCCCTTGGGCTAATTTTTGGAGCCACCCAGGCTAACAAGTTTATCATGGCCCTTAGGCCTGCATTTATACCCAAAATGCAAAACAGCCCCTTGGGCTAATTTTTGGAGCCACCCAGGCTAACAAGTTTATCATGGCCCTTAGGCCTGCATTTACACTCAAAATGCCAAACAGCCCCTTGGGCTAATTTTTGGAGCCACCCAGGCTAACAAGTTTATCATGGCCCTTAGGCCTGCATTTATACCCAAAATGCAAAACAGCCCCTTGGGCTAATTTTTGGAGCCACCCAGGCTAACAAGTTTATCATGGCCCTTAGGCCTGCATTTATACCCAAAATGCAAAACAGCCCCTTGGGCTAATTTTTGGAGCCACCCAGGCTAACAAGCTTATCATGGCCCTTAGGCCTGCATTTACACTCAAAATGCCAAACAGCCCCTTGGGCTAATTTTTGGAGCCACCCAGGCTAACAAGTTTATCATGGCCCTTAGGCCTGCATTTACACTCAAAATGCCAAACAGCCCCTTGGGCTAATTTTTGGAGCCACCCAGGCTAACAAGTTTATCATGGCCCTTAGGCCTGCATTTATACCCAAAATGCAAAACAGCCCCTTGGGCTAATTTTTGGAGCCACCCAGGCTAACAAGCTTATCATGGCCCTTAGGCCTGCATTTACACTCAAAATGCCAAACAGCCCCTTGGGCTAATTTTTGGAGCCACCCAGGCTAACAAGTTTATCATGGCCCTTAGGCCTGCATTTATACCCAAAATGCAAAACAGCCCTTGGGCTAATTTTTGGAGCCACCCAGGCTAACAAGCTTATCATGGCCCTTAGGCCTGCATTTACACTCAAAATGCCAAACAGCCCTTGGGCTAATTTTTGGAGCCACCCAGGCTAACAAGTTTATCATGGCCCTTAGGCCTGCATTTACACTCAAAATGCCAAACAGCCCCTTGGGCTAATTTTTGGAGCCACCCAGGCTAACAAGTTTATCATGGCCCTTAGGCCTGCATTTATACCCAAAATGCAAAACAGCCCCTTGGGCTAATTTTTGGAGCCACCCAGGCTAACAAGCTTATCATGGCCCTTAGGCCTGCATTTACACTCAAAATGCCAAACAGCCCCTTGGGCTAATTTTTGGAGCCACCCAGGCTAACAAGTTTATCATGGCCCTTAGGCCTGCATTTACACTCAAAATGCAAAACAGCCCCTTGGGCTAATTTATGGAGCCACCCAGGCTAACAAGCTTATCATGGCCCTTAGGCCTGCATTTATACCCAAAATGCAAAACAGCCCTTGGGCTAATTTTTGGAGCCACCAGGCTAACAAGTTTATCATGGCCCTTAGGCCTGCATTTACACTCAAAATGCCAAACAGCCCCTTGGGCTTATTTATGGAGCCACCAGGCTAAGAAGGTTATCATGGCCGGTAGGCATGCATTTATACCCAATTTTCCAAAGAGCCCCTTGGGTAAATTTTTTGAGGCAACAAGCCTATACCTGCATCGAATATGTTGCTTCTCCGATGCTCTCAAGACAAGCAAGACTATAGTATGGGCCACGCTCCCTCTTCTATATCTAAAAAGAGTTGATCAAGCCCATTGGGCTAATTTTTTGAGGCACCCAGCCTAAGAAGCTTATCATGGCCATTTGGCCTGCATTTATACTCAAAATGCCAAACAGCCCCTTGGGCAAAATTTTGGAGCCACCCAGGCTAACAAGCTTATCATGGCCGGTAGGCCTGCATTTATACCCAATTTTCCAAACAACCCCTTGGGCTAATTGTTTGAGGCAACAAGCCTATGCCTGCATCGAAGACGTTGCTTGTACTATGATCCTGCTGTAGCCTGGCGAAGGGTCCCACTGTACGCTACGGAGATAACGCATAGACGTTGTGTGTTGCAAGTAGACGTCCCAGCCTCTCGCATCTGTGTTCCTAGTGTTGTTGACATACTGAGTCATTAAGTAACCCCCCCCAAACACAGGCACTATTTCTTTGTTAGCAACATTGGTATGTGCAGTAATGATTTTACACGTACTAACCAAGGTGCCCTCATGCGCCATGCAGGCCGTAAAGTACTTGCTAATGATGATGACTTTAAGGCCACCCACAAAACAACCTACACATCCATTCCCTGAAAAAAGACAGACACAAAGCATTTGTTTTGAAAACCTGTATTATTATGCCTTAATGGCAAAGATGTCATATTTTTTTTTTTTTTTTTTTTTTTTTTTTTTTTTGCTTTCGAAAAGCAACGAAAAAATGAGAAATAAACATATAAACAATAAACATGTCAAAAGTGCAAACATGCACTATTTACATTAAAAAAAAAACCTACATCTGGTGGTAGGTGGGAACATTGTGTGGGGTAGCCTCTACCCCGCCACCATCACCCTGGTCATGGAGGATGTCCAGGGCCCCATGGATAGCCTCCCCACTGCTTCTAACCCTGTAGGTTGGGTCACCTGGGCCGGTCTCTCAAAATGGCGTTGGGTTGGAAGGTCCATGTGGGTTGGCCAGAAAGGTTGGTACGGCCTCTGGGTCGCCACATAGCTGTCCCGCCGTGGTGTGTGCCTGTCCAGAATGTTTGCACCAGATTGCTGCCACCCCTCCAAATATGAAAAGACCTGGGCAGGGTGGTTTGGAGGGCGACATGCATCGATGACAATATGTATTGCTGACCATGCCCGCAGTCGTCTCTCGAATGGGATGTCATCCAAGAACGGTAGGAGACTGCGGGCAAAGTCAGCATTACTTTGTGCTCGATTTTCTGGCCCTGCAACAACCTCCTCTGGCGGGCGGACATGCCCCAAAGCTGGGGTTGGTGCTGGTGGCGGCGGTGGTGGTGGTGTTGGTGCTGGTGGCGGCGGTGGTGGTGTTGGTTCTGGTGGCGGCGGTGGTGGTGTTGCTGCTGCTGGTGGCGGCGGTGGTGGTGGTGCTGGTGCTGCTGGCGGCGGTGGTGGTGTTGCTGCTGCTGGTGGCGGCGGTGGTGGTGGTGCTGGTGCTGGTGGCGGCGGTGGTGGTGGTGTTGGTGGTGCTGGTGGCGGCGGCGGTGGTGGTGGCGCCGGCCGTGGTGGTGGTGGTGGGTGTTCTCCACGCCGCCTTCTGTTTGGCGGTGGAGGGTTCACAGCACGCCGCCCTCTGTAGTAAGCTTCTCTGTGGGTAAAGTAAAAAAAAATTTGGTGAATGCATTGCATTTGGAAACAAAAACATAGGTCAAACATTAAGTTGCACGCTTTTTAGACTCTGTGTATCTGTGTATTATTAATCAGATATTTGTTATTATTATGAAAGAATAACCAACTGTACATAACATAAAGGAATACGTGACTTTCTTTGCTAATTCCATACTAATACATAATTTTTCACCCCCTGATTAACACCCACCCCCCCCCCCATCCCATCTAATCTAGACGATCAATAACACCAATGGTTCACATGAAAAAAAAAAAGTCCCCTGACTTCACTTTTTACTTGACATACTTAATTCACAAAACTTGTAGCTTATATCATCTATATAAAGCAGGGAAGGGGTTGAAAGGTATACAATATATATATATATAATCTATTTATATAATCGGGAGTTTGAAATTCCGGCACTGTAGCCTAATCCCAAACTCCTTAGCGTCACTGCGAGCGGAGACGCGTATGCGCCTTCGCGAGCCGCAGACGCTTAACTCACACAGCCGCTATAGCGTTTTCTCTAGCGGCCTCGCGCCCTCCGCTCACAGCAAGACCTGCGCCCCTCACAGTGCCCAATCCGCCCCGGCATGCTGGCATTTGTACTTCCCCCGTCTGTGCACCCACAGGTCTTAGCAGATCACTGATGCTGACAGCGGGGGGGGACAACACAGACAATCAAATCAGGAGGAGGTCAGTGTCAGGAGGAGATGACAGACGCCCGCCGGGGCCTGTGACACTGCAGAGGTCACAGCGGGGCTGTGTGTGCGGACAACGGGGAGGCCGGGGGCTACGGACGTACCAGACACGTCCTCTGCTCCTGGAGATGTGCCGCGGTTCCGCGCTCGCAGCGTATCTGACGCTGGAGCCGCGCTCACCACGCCCACACCACGCCCTCTGCCAAACAACCCACACCTCTCACTAACCTCCTGCAGCTAACCACACCCCATGTTTACCTTTGCCATGATGTCATTTAGCTGCGGCCGCTATCTTTAATAAGGTCAGAAATGATGGCAGTAATCGGATCTCTGCTCCCTCTAGCACGCCCCAACACTGTAGCACCATCTATTAACCCTATTCTCATCACCTATATACTCTGCTACCCACTGAGCCGCCTGTATACTCTGCTACCCACAGACCCGCCTGTATACTCTGCTACCCACAGACCCGCCTGTATACTCTGCTACCCACAGACCCACCTGTATACTCTGCTACCCACAGACCCGCCTGTATACTCTGCTACCCACAGACCCGCCTGTATACTCTGCTACCCACAGAGCCGTCTTTATACTCTGCTACCTCAGACCCGCCTGTATACTCTGCTACCCACAGACCCGCCTGTATACTCTGCTACCCACAGACCCGCCTGTATACTCTGCTACCCACAGAGCCGTCTTTATACTCTGCTACCTCAGACCCGCCTGTATACTCTGCTACCCACAGAGCCACGTGTATACTCTGCTACCCACAGAGCCGCCTGTATACTCTGCTACCCACAGACCCGCCTGTATACTCTGCTACCCACAGACCCGCCTGTATACTCTGCTACCCACAGAGCCGTCTTTATACTCTGCTACCTCAGACCCGCCTGTATACTCTGCTACCCACAGAGCCACGTGTATACTCTGCTACCCACAGAGCCGCCTGTATACTCTGCTACCCACAGACCCGCCTGTATACTCTGCTACCCACAGACCCGCCTGTATACTCTGCTACCCACAGAGCCGTCTTTATACTCTGCTACCCACAGACCCGCCTGTATACTCTGCTACCCACAGAGCCGTCTTTATACTCTGCTACCTCAGACCCGCCTGTATACTCTGCTACCTCAGACCGCCTGTATACTCTGCTACCCACAGACCCGCCTGTATACTCTGCTACCCACAGACCCGCCTGTATACTCTGCTACCCACAGACCCGCCTATATACTCTGCTACCCACAGACCCACCTGTATACTCTGCTACCCACAGACCCGCCTGTATACTCTGCTACCTCAGACCCGCCTGTATACTCTGCTACCCACAGACCCGCCTGTATACTCTGCTACCCACAGACCCGCCTGTATACTCTGCTACCCACAGACCCGCCTGTATACTCTGCTACCCACAGACCCGCCTGTATACTCTGCTACCCACAGAGCCGTCTTTATACTCTGCTACCTCAGACCCGCCTGTATACTCTGCTACCCACAGACCCGCCTGTATACTCTGCTACCTCAGACCCGCCTGTATACTCTGCTACCCACAGAGCCAAAATGGAAACTAATGTATATATTTATAAATAATACTAAATGTACACAACAGTGCTGCAGATACATACCTTGGCATAGCGGCCACCGGGTGAAGGAAGGACAGCCGGTCATAAAAGTGGTAGTGGTTGAGCAATGGAGCGGCTCCCGGTTGTCTCTCTGAGTACTGCCGGTACTGCTTCTTATGCTGGTCCCGGCAGCTCCTCCACCGTTTTTTAAGATGGTCAACTGTGAAATGATTTGAAACCGGCTTTAGAGATGTGTAATATTTGAAAAAACAAAAGTATGTGTACAAATCAACAATAACATTTTATTCATTTTGTGTGTGTAATGTGTATACAAGGCACAGTGACACGACAGTGTGGAACATCATCAACAGCATTACGGACATTGAGCTCACGTGGCCACAATCACAAATGAGGCAGGACACATGTCAACGCATAGAGAATGTAATAGTGCGGGCACCAGACTCTGGTCATTAGTGGTATTTATATACACCCAACCCCTTGGCCGAAAGAGCCAGGAGGATAAGACATTAAACTCATTGTACTGTTGTGACCCCATCCAAATATAGGCAACTATGCGGTGGAGCATGATAACACATTCAGGGTCCTGTATACCCTGCTATGGGGGCCCTGTATTCCCACTGCTGGGGGCCCTGTAAACCCACTGGGCCACTGTCTACCCACTGCTGGGGGCCCTGTATACCCACTGCTGGGGGGGCCTGTACACACACTGAGGGCCCTGTATACAGGGACTGACTGGCACCCTACAGTTTGGGTCGCAACCCTCCCTCACTGGCCCGACACAGGTGAGGACGGGGGGTGGGGGGGGGTGATGACTGGCGGCCGCCTCACAGTCACCGCAGCTCCCGCATTATCCTATGGCTCGCTCCCAGCCGCAGCCTCGCGCTCCTCACAGCCGCTCGCTAACAGTCGCAGCCGCACGCCACTCACAGACGCTCACTCCCGGACGCAGCCGCGTGCTGATGACGTCATCGCGCGGCCAGGAGCTTCCGTTTCCGCCTGCTGCTTCAGGAACATGCGGATTATTCATGCTCCTGCAGCCGCATGACCCGTGGCACCTGGGCCAGTCCGCCCCTGCCTGTATACGACAATATGGGGGCATGTATACCCAGCTGGGGGCCTGTATACTCTGCAGGGGGAGGTGTATACTCTGCTGGGGGGCTGTCTACCAGTGATAGCCGCTGTATACCAGGATGGCGGTGAATATGTTTTCATAGTTTTTCGGGGCAAAAATAGGGGGGTCGGCTTATACACGGGTCGGCTTATACACGAGTATATATACAGTAAATGCAATATATAACGTGTGAACTCATTTAACTTACTTAGATTGCTCTGTTCCTCATGGTCACTCCGATGGAACGCAGGGAACATCTCTTGGGCGATCTCTCTCCAGGCTGTATTAATAAGGGTCGTATCCCCATACTCAGGATCTGTAGGGAGCCATAGAAATGGACGAGCCTCCACAAGTGCAATAAGACGCAGCGTGTTCACCGTGCCACGTCCTGCTGCCATGATTGCACTGATGAACGGATCGCTCTGTGTGTGCCCCTGTCAGCGCGACTCGCTTCCTGTTTCCTTAAACCATAGTGTGTGCTGGAGAATCCCTTCCCTCGCAGCATCGGCTACAAGCCTCAAAATAAGAGAAAAACCAGCGAGTTTGGACTCGCACACTTTCAGAGACACATCAGCGAGTTGTAAATGTCATTATTCGCTATTACTCGGGTCCCTATTCATTAACATTGGACTCGCTGGACTCGCAACGAGTCCCGAGTCCTTGACTCGGACTCGTTGGGGTCTTGCGATTCCGAGTCTTTTCGGACTCGCTCATCCCTACTCACCAGCCATCAGGTAATGATGTCCCAGCGTTCCCGGCCACGTCGGATCATTGGTCGGATCGCTGGAACATCACAGCGTGTAACAGGGCCTTTAGTCAGCTCATAGCAGCTAAAAAAAATCAAAAAGGGCTCATGGCAATAAACATATTTTTTCCATCAGAGGAAGTTTGATTCTGATAATAAGAGTTTGATCCGCGTTTCATCGGAGGGGGATTCGTTTTCTTGGGGGTGGACAAAGAAATGTTCTGTGTCTTGTGCACAAGCCCCTAAGAGTGACATACACTCCCCTGAATGAAAGCTAACAACAGAAATAACTTTCCTTTGAATCAGATTCCTCTGTATAGAATTGAATTTAGAAAAATATTAATGATTTATCACATAAAGCAAGAAAATCCACAAACCATAGATCAATACTCCAGTAACAACATATTAGAAAAGTCATAACCTCATTCCCCCCCTACAACGTTGCATTGGTGCAGATGATCAGTTATAACATACAATGACATTTGTTACTACTTTAATGTATTTTATCCAATTAGGAATTCAAAACTCAACAGAAATATCTTTCAGCCACAAATTTATGCATTTAAATAAAACAAAGAAATTGCCCCCCTGAGGGTGTCCATATCTTTTAATGGCTATTATTTTGAAAAATATATACAACTTAAATAAAATATAACAACAATATAACATGTAAAACAACCAAGAACCCAGCGCTGCCTGTGGTCAGCATGCAGTACAAAACATTGCACGCGCACATATTAATTTCTAACTGCACTTTAAAAATCAGATATTTTGCAAACTATTGAACAATTCTTTGAGCCACCCTGCCACTTCACAGCAATCTCAAAAAGGGTAGTACTACTCTATGTTTCTTATATAGGTTGTGCCTTACGGCCTCTTAAGTAGATTAAAAGCACGACCACATTAAGTGCAACACATACATGACCATTTCTGAACTACTCCCATGGAGCCATGCTCCCATGGAGGCAAGTGCAGATAAAGGCAGACCAGGTACGAACATGTGCAGCAAATGCTACAGACATCCAGACATTGTCAGAACTGACCCTCTCACTGCCAAACCAGCAGACCATGAATGAGGGTGGAGCAAGCCCAGATAAATGTGCATACAATCAAATAGAGCCTACAGAAAGGGTAGTGTGGCTCTGTGTGTACAGCGGTCTAGGTCAATCACAGTAAAGACAGAAAGAATGGCAAACTAAACCAAGCGCACAAGGCAAAAAGTGGGACTCAACCACCAACCTATAACAAAAAAAAAAACAAGAAGCCAGCGCTGCCTATGGCCGGCATGCAGTACAATACTGCATATGAACATATTAATTTCTAACTGTACTTTAAAAATAAGATATTTTGCAAACAAATGATCAACTCTTTGAGCCACCCTGCCACATCACAGAAATCTCAAATAGAGCGGCCCTACTTTACATTTTTTTTCATATATGTTGTGCTTATGGCCTCCTAAATAGATTAAAAGCACGACCATATTAATGCAACATGTACTCATATGCAATATAACATATACTCTAACAAATGTATTACAACATTGGTAAGATCCAAAGCTCTTACACAAGTTTCACACCAGGCGCTTTATTCCAGATACTAATTTTTGCAAGCTCCACTAAATGACTACTATGTATAAAGGCACTTCACACACAGATATCTGAGTCCAATATCTGAACAGATCTTGGTTGCAGTGAAATCTGGACACATTGTTCATTTTGTGGCTGGTACAATGTAACAATGTGTCCATGATTCACTGCAACCAGAGATTTCAGATATTGGACTCAATATCTGTGTGTGTGAAGTGGCCTTAAGACTCATATACTAGTGCACTTAATGAATAGAATATCATCAAAAAGTTAATTTATTTCAGTAATGAAATACAAAATATGAAACACATATATTATATAGAGTCATTACACTCAAAGTGATCTATTTCAAGTTTATTTCTGTTAATGTTGATGATTATCACTTACAGCCAATAAAAACCCAAAGGTCATTATCTCAGAAAACTAAAGTAGGGAGGATGAAGGGTCTGAGAGATAAAATATTACCTAAATAGGTATCAGAGGCTTCACCTTGTGTGGTTGTGGGAGTCACAACCACTATAAAAGCAGATTACGGCTGCTGCGTCCAGAGTGGTGCATATAGAGTAGGGAGGATGAAGGGTTAAATACCACGCTGCCGTATTCCACGAGACATCAAAGGATGAATATAATACTGATTTATTAGTCAACACGTTTCAGGGCTCCCAAAACACAATGAAACAAGGCAATATGATATTGATTTTTGATGATATTCTAATTCATTGAGATGCACTAGTACATGGCTGTATTATAGATTATTAGAAGGGGAATGTTGTATACAGCTGTAATACAGCACCTATAAAAATCAATGGCCTCGATTCATCAAAGCAATGTCAGCAGAATTCTGGCATGAATTGCTTTGAAAAGTTGCAAAAAATTTGTGCAACTCTGAATTGCACAATAATTTTGGCCACAGCCCGTCTAACTCATGACTGGAGTAAGATTTCTGCCATAGCCCCTCCTCGGACGCTCCTGATTCATTAAGAGCTGAGCTTTTGACACCAATACATCCCGTTATCAATATCTATGGATATATACTGTGCCTGCAAATGCCTATGATGATTTTTAACAAAGGTATTACAAAGACCTCTTTCTATAATCTGTAAACTGAGAAAAAAATGTGCCAAACTGTGCCATATTCTATCGAAGTCAGTAACATATAGACAGATGCTCGGCAAACTCATTGGAAGGCGATGTATTGTTCTATTGCGCCTAACAGTCTGTTCCCTATTTCTAGGGGCGCATTCTCAGTGGTCAGAAGATGTGTGAAGCTCTGTACAGGGCATGAATATGCAGCGAAGATCATAAATACCAAGAAGTTATCAGCACGGGGTAAGTCACAATAAAAAAAAAATTAGTTTGATGAAATTCATGTCCAGATGTTAACATAATTTGATCTAAAATAAGAAATTCTGAAGAAAAGTGACAGCTTAAATTCTAGGATGAATCATAAGGAAATAGAAAGTTATAAGTAAATGATTAATTAAAAGTAGGAGCCATTATCTGTCTGAATGGGAAGACTTAATGCTTATTAAAGAAGCAGTCTCATTAGAATTTTTGTCCTCTTGAAATATTGCAATCATCATATTACATAGTTCTGTGTACTTACAATTGCTAATTTTGCCTTTCTACCCAGTTAATTCTTCTCTTTTTCATTAGTTCTATGACATCACATGATTAAAAACAGACTCACTAAATCCTTCTAAGACCTGTGTGGAAACAAGATGGCTCTTTTCCCTGCCTGAGTCATCACTGCTAAAGTCAATGATAGGGTAAGGAGTGGAACAGCTGGGTCAGAAGTTCAAGAGGTGAATGACTCATTAAAGTAAAAGTGACTGCCTATTTCTACATACAGTAAATAAAAAAAAGAGAAGAATTAATTGGTAGAAAATCAAAATGAGATATTGTAAGTATACAGTGTTGTCTAATATGATGACTGCAATATATTAAGAGGATAAAAACTTTGATGGGAGTGCTACTTTAAGAACCATCTTCTAGGATGGACCTCCACCTGAAATGTTACTGTTCTTCATTAGCATTGATGTGGACATAATTATTGTCTTGCCTCATGAAAACACCATATTATGAGCTGCAGTATTCATTAAATAATCTAACCTATAATTGTAAGGTACTCTCATTATCCGACATACCCATGGGAGAACCTTCAGCTATCCACATGCATCATTATCCTGGTCTATCAGATCCAAGGGATCAAAAGGATAAGAGGCATCTGGACATACTCAGGGTTATCACAGTGCATAATTTTAGCAGGACATATCACTGTCCTGGCATAGCCTCTTTTTCCTGATGTGTTTACAGCTGTCCAGTCCTCCATCTTTAGTCTATATACTGTTGACGTGCTGGTTTTAAGATCTGGGGTCAGTGATGACTATAGATACATTCTAGTGTAATGTAACACCCCGATACCCATAGAAATGCCCAATTTGTTCAACGCAATAGAAATAAATAATAACTTTTACTGTTGATTTCTACTGAAGTACAAAGAGTGAAACAAACATATAAAATATTGCTTATCATCTAGCCCTCCTCCAAGGGACTACCATGATTTAATTTCTTACAGCACATCTCTGAGTTGGTTCTGCTTCATAAGCATTCTGTCAGCACTATGGGTGCTGCAACTTCACTTCCCTCACTTCTCAAGCTTGCCTGCTCCAAACTGGAAGCCCACCCCTATGTTATGCCTATATGACATTTCACAGACAAGAAAACAGAAACAGAGACAAAGTCCTATCGGCACTT
Organism: Allobates femoralis; assembly: GCA_033576535.1. Lineage (NCBI taxonomy): Eukaryota > Metazoa > Chordata > Amphibia > Anura > Aromobatidae > Allobates > Allobates femoralis. Next base: position 61,067,314 of record JARQOC010000004.1, read on the forward strand.
CCTGAAATCTGTCTGTGTTTCTTCTGCTAGTGACAGATTACACTTGACAACAGGCAACGGACGGCAATTTCCATAGTGATTTTTCAGAGACAAGACTTAGAGATGAAATTCAACTTTGCAAACTTTTGCCAAAACTTTGATTGCCACAAATTGCTATTATTCCAATTACCCTAAAATGTCGTATATAACACTTTGAGGTCTCCTAGGACTATAACAAACCCTTTCGAACTCCTTAATGCACACAGTTTTACAAATGTAAAAGTGACATATATGGCAATGAGTAAACAGATAGTAACTGCGGTTCAGTTCTGTGATGTCTCACACTGCTGGTAGAATTTGACCAGTTTTATGGCTTTCTCTCCCTATACTGAAGTCTACAATCCTTCAATCTTTTGCAACATGTAACATGGCTGCAGCATTCGTGAAATTTCCAGGTTCAGCGGATTCCTATAAGATAAACAAGAATTCGATTTGCATCAAATCAAGATGAGCGAACATTTCAAGGTTTGGTTTGGCTCGGCTCGCCGAACTTCCTGGTGTTAAGCAAAGCACTGGAGCAAGCATCGCTGTGGTCCTATGAGTAAGGGCTCTGTTTTACGCTGGACTGTGGAGTCGGTAAGCTAAACATCCGACTCCGACTCCTCAGCTTCCCTGAATCCGACTCCAATTCCACCAAAATGGACACCAACTCCAACTCAACGACTCCCATAGTTGTGGAGTCGATAAGCCAAACATCCAACTCCTCAGCTTCCCTGAATCTGACTTCGACTCCACCAAAATGGACACCAACTCCGAATCCACAGCCCTGGTTGTATACTGAAAAGCATAAGAAAATCTTATATAGCGGACACCAATAAAGATGAATTTTAAAATATACCCAATATCTTTCCTCCCTCCCGGAGACAGTTGATAGACTTCCTTCCATTGTGTTACTGCTTATTACTAGGGATGGGCGAACCCGAGCTGTAAAATTCGGGACCCGTACTGAATACATACTATTCAGTGACAAGGTCCCGAACACTGGTTTCCATGGGAAACCCGTTTACAGTTCGGGCCAATTCGGCGGCAGGGGCTGTAAAATAATAAAATAATAAACATAATCATACTTACCTGTCCAGCAACACGTCCTCCCATCTCCTCTCGTGGCTGCATCTGCTTCCAAGGCTGCTCATTAACGTCCGGTATTATTCACTGCACTGTCGGCGCTCTTCTGCAATTTCCGCCGGCGCTCGGCAGTCTTCGGCTTTTTCCAGCCGGCGTCGGCAGTATTCGGGCTGTGACTGCAGGGTTCACACACGGTCATGGCCCGGGCTATGAACACACGTCAACCCTGACTGTCACAGTCAGATTCAGCCTGCTCTCGCTCTGCATAGACGTGTGTCATCTATGCAGAGCGATGCAGAGCTGAGATTCCTTCTTTTTTGGACTACGTCGGACTGAAGATTATTTTTTTAATAGAGTCTCTAAGGTATTTTTTGCTTTATTTCTAATAAAATATTTTTTTTTCTCTGTGTTGTGTTTGTTTTTAATACTTTACTAGAAATTCATGGCGGTCATGTCTAATATTGGCGTGACCCCAATGAATTTTCGGGCTTAGGTGCTACTGATAATACAAAGCTGGCCCTAACCCCATTATTACCCCAGTGAGCCACCGCACCAGGGCCCTGGATGAGTCGGGTACAGCACCAGAAAATGGCGCTTCTATGAAAGCGCCATTTTCTGGGCGGCTGCAGACTGCATTCGCAGAGGAGGGGGGGCCCAAAAACTTGGGCCACCGCGTTGCAGATTCCAGCCGCCGTTGCAGATTCCAGCCGCCATGAATTTCTAGTAAAATATTAAAGAAAAACACAACACAGAGAAAGATATTTTATTAGAAATAAAACAAAAAACACACTTAGAGACTCCATCTTTATTAAAAAAATAATCTGCAGTCCAACGTAGTCCAAACAAGAAGCAATCTCAGCTCTGCATCACTCTGCATAGATGACACACGTCTATGCAAAGCCAGAGCAGGCTGATCTGACTGTGACAGTCAGGGTTCATGCGAGTTCATAGCCCGGGCCATGACCGTGTGTGAACCCTGCAGTCACAGCCCAAATACTGCCAACGCCGGCCAGAAAAAGCCGAAGACTGCCGACAGTGCAGTGAAGAAAGTGGGCAGCAAGAGGAGATGGAGGACACATCGCAGGAGCGGTAAGTATCATTATGATGTTTATTAATGTTTTATGTTTTTTTTTACACCCCCCCTCCGCCCCACTCCCTCCATCCCAAGTCAGTAAAGTTCAAGCTCAGGTTTCAGACGCAAGTTGGTGTCTTCCCCGGCCCCGAGCTCAAACTTTAAAAAAAATTTGAGCTACCCCGCCGATCCCGAGTATCGGGGGGTTCGCCCATCACTACTCGTTACGCCTGGGAGCCGGCCCGGTATTCATGTCCGTGCACCGTACCTGATCCTAGAATCTATGCAACTTATCTGTTGAACCCCTGACCTGATGTACCCCTTCTATTTGACTTTGTGATTGGGTACCGTCGGTGCTTGACCCAGTGCGAGCAGTGGTTGATCGGCTCACACTAGGCTTAAAAACACAGTTTTCGGGTGTAGTGTGTGTCCAAAATTAATTTGCGAAAAAAAACTTTCACTCTTCTGCACACTGTCCCCCCACACTTTGCTTTTAAACTAATCTTCCCTTCTTTGAAATAAAATTTCTTTCTTTCTTCAGCTCCTCTACAGAGTGCTAACTTTCTTTGCATCTCACAGCCTCTGTGGCGCAGCAATGATGTCATCATTGTGATCAGGTGACCTCATCACACTGCTCCCCATCACCTCTGCTCCTGCAGTGCCAAAACAGCTATCATAGCTTCAACTATATTCACATCTAAAAGACAGAAATAAAATGTAATACAGAAAGCAAAACGTGGCATGCTACATGTTCTCTGAGCCGGCTGTCAGCTTAACTACCAGTTTGCAGAACCACTTAGACGCCTTTTTGTGGAATACTACTATCATGCTATGTTATTCAACCAATGACTCATAGGTGACATCTTGTCAACGAACTCTTTCATTTTCTTCTCCATTAGGCCCAGGCTGCCTGACAACCTCTCCCGATGACTGCAGAATTTACTGATGAGACATCCTCTGTCTCTCAGTTTGGTAGACACCACAAGCCTTTACAATTCAGGGTGGGCCATTAACATGGATGCACCTAACTAAAATGGGAACGGTTGGTGATATCAACTTCCTGTTTGTGGCACATTAGTATATGGGACGGGGAAAACTTTTCCAGATGGGTGGTGACCATGGCGGCCATTTTGAAGTTGGCCATTTTGGATCCAACTTTATTTTTTTTCAATGGGAAGAGGGTCATGTGACACATCAAACATATTGAGAATTTCATAAGAAAAACAATGGTGTGCTTGGTTTTAATGTATCTTTATTCTTTCATGAGTTATTTAGAAGTTTATCACCACTTATAAAATGTGTTGAAAGTGCTGACCATTGTGTTGGATTGTCAATGCAACCCTCTTCTCCTAGTCTTGATACCCTGATAGCAACACCACAGAAGAAATGCTGCACAGGCTTCCAGTATCTGTTGTTTCAGATGCTGCACATCTCGTATCTTCACAGCATAGACAATTGCCTTCAGTTGAGTGATGAGGCAAACTTTTTTGTGAATGGTGAAGTTAACAAACAAAACCAGCGCTATTGGTCTGACACTAATCCACAGTGGATAGATCCCTCCAAGACTGTTGGAATACAAAAATTGATGGTATGGTTTGGTATATGGGGTACAAAGATAGTGGGGCCATTTTTAATCAATGGAATCCTCAATGCCACTGGATATCTGAATCATGCATCAATTTCAGATATCTTCAAAATGGCCGCCATGGTCACCACTCATCTGGAAAAGTTTTCCCCCTCTCATATTGTTAGGTCCCCTGGCACCGCTCCCCAGCTCACCTCTCCCAGGTCGGCATCCTCTGCTCCTCTGCCGACCGGGCATCCAGCGTCCAGGCGTACTGTGTCTCGGAGCCGTCGCCCGGTTCCCTTCCTGTCAGCTGAACACCGGGCTCACACATGAGCACATTACAATGGTCTTATTCATGTGACCAATCAGCGGTGCACTAGGTGCACTCCTCCCCTTTGACTCTAGGGGCCGGCACGGTTTAACCTGACACTCCCCTTGACCAATAGCTGCTCTTCCTCTGTTATATCAGGCCACCTCCACTGATCGAGTGCCTGATTATTAAGTTAGTTTGCTTCTGCCATGCTGACTGTTGGTCAGGCCTTCCTTGTACTCTCCTCCGGTAGAGCCATTCCTGTTTTCCTAGCCTTGTACACTGTTACCCGGAACCCTAGTTGTGCTCTTCCCCCGGTAGCACCATTCCTGCCCTCCTAGCCTTGTACCATATTCCGGAAAAGTACCTCTAAAAGTGAGGATATCTGGGCCGCCACCTTTGCCCTGCTTCTGACCAGCCCTAGGCTATAACCCCATCACCACCACCCTGGGACCAGGATACAAACAGCAACTCCCAGAAAGATGGTGACCTCCACGAAGCTACACTGCAGGAAGGCTTCAGTAGAACAGCACTCGGCATGACGGTATCAACACAGATCGGGGTCTTTGTAAAAAATGAAGTCTATCAATGACACCAGCTGATAATTCATGCGACTAAAGGCTGGGGGAGTGGTCAAGCACATCACTTGATACACTCATCAACTGGTACTACAGAGCCACAGAAGTTAACTCTTAATAGACTAAAGGAAATTAACTCCATTTAACTACAGTCTACACATCACAATAGCACCAACATGTTTCTGGTGTGTATTGCACCCTTCAACATTAATAAGAGTGCTATATACAATGAAACACACAGGTGCTACATGCTGATAGTTACATTTTTTTCTGTTATGGTATCACTATTTTAACACACTTTAATAAAGTCTTTATTTTTTTCCTCTTTCTTGAGTTGGATATCCTCTATAGCCTTAATTGTGTGATATCTACGGTAGTGTCACAAAAATTTGTGTTACTGCCCTTTGCCTTCAAAACAGCATACACTCTTCTTGTTGCAGTTGCACAAAATCAGGGTTTTTGTAGGATTATTGTCATGTTTACGAGCAACTAATCAAACAGGTGATAATGATCATCATTTTCATATGCACTTTTACAGTTATTAAGGGGAGCCTGTCAGGTCCCCTGTGCACCCAGAGCACATGTAGTTCTGTGCACATACCTAGAATCCCTGTCTAACAGTGCCTCATACTGTAGCATACATAAAATAATCTATTGACAAAGTATTTCTAAAGACTGTTTATGAGCTTACTCGTCTCCTATCCAAATCACATCTAACCACCCGTGCACTTGACCCCATCCCTTTCCACCTCCCCCCAACCTCATTAACACGCTTATTCCAGCCCTAGCCCACCTCTTCAACCTATCGCTGTCTTCTGGTAACTTCCCCTCTGCTTTCAAGCATGCCACCATCACACCCGTCCCAAAAAAGCCAAACCTTGACCCGACTGCTATGCCCAGCTATCGCCACATATCACTGCTCATGTTTGCTTCAAAACTCCTCGAACAGCCTCTCACCTCTCATCTAACTCTCTCCTTGACAATCTCCAATCTGGCTTCTGCCCCCATCATTCCACCGAAATTGCCCTGACCAAAATTACTGACTTACTCACTGCCAAAGCTAACAAGCAGTTCTCCATCCTCCCTATATCTCCAAACTAATCTCCCACTATCTTCCCTCACATAATCTTTGATCCTGCCAAGACCTCCTTCTCTTCTCCACACTTATTCGTTCCTCACACAACCGCCTCCAAGATTTCTCCCGAATATCCCCCATCCTCTGGAATTCTGCGCCCCAACACATCCGATTATCCACCACGCTCGGATCCTTCAGACGGAACCTGAAAACCCATCTCTTCAGGAAAGCTAACAGCATGCAATGACCGAGCTGCCACTCCACCGCCACCGGAGCTGCCGCACCCCTACCTTCTGTCTCCTCCCCAATATCCTGTAGAATGTAAGTGCCCAAGGGCAGGGTCCTCTCCTCTCTGTACCAGTCTGTCATTGTTAATTTGTTGACTGTAAACTATATCTATAATTTTGAATGTAACCCTTGTCATGTACAGCACCATGGAATTAATAGTGCTATATAAATAAATAATAATAATAAAATAATTAGGGCTTTGACTAGTCGAGGGGGCATTAGTTCCCCAACTAGTTGACCCACTTAGCATGTTATCACGTCCCTCTGTGTGTAATAACATGCTTTACACAGCCAGAGTCATTGACACCGCTATACAAGGGTGTGCATCTCTGAAAGAGATGTTCACACATTCTATTCCATTGGCATCAGAAAAGATGAAAAGATTCATAGACTCAAGAGGAAGAAAGCATCAGCACCGATGCCCAAAATCTTTTGGAGTTGGAACAGGGGCTGGACAAAGTAGGATCCGAGCAGAATCCAGACCCTCGTCACCACATGGGATGTATCGATACAGTCGATTTTCACTATGCACATGTTGCAGCAACTGTGGTAGCAGTCCTGGAGCAGTATGTCCTCATGTGTAAAGTGAGTAAAGTGAGTAAACGCAAGCCGAAGGTGGTACAAAGGACATTTGCTGAGTGGGCACAGATTAAGGACCTCTGCACCCTTCTAGACAGTTTTGAAATGGCTGCTAAGATGGTTAGCACTGACAATGCCGACATCACGATCACTATGCCGGTCATCTACATCCTGGAGTAATCTTTGGAGAAGAGAAGAGGAGGTTGCAGAAGGGATACGAATATCTCTAAGTTCGAGACTCTCGTCGCATAAGCGGGTGGCAATGAAGCATGGGAGTATGTAGTAAAGCGACAGAAGGGAAGTCATAGTGCCAGACAAACTGTTAGTGAAAGTGCAGGAGCCGAGGAACAGGTGATGGGCACAAAACAGTCAGGAGATGAAGAAGAAATTATTCCGTTCTCTGTTGTCCGAGGTTGGCGAAAGAGGCTTGATTGTTACCCTGCCACCAACACAAGGACTTGGGCCTCATGGATGTGTAAGACACATTAGCGCCCTCTTGCTGCACTATCTGCAACATGATTCGAATTAGCTTTGACTACTAGGTTGCCACACTTTTAGATTCCTGGTACAAGAGTAAATATAGCCAGAAGCTTCCTGCCGTGGATAGTGACACGTGCATGTTGGAGTATCAAAAAACACTTGTCCGGCAGCCAGCACCCTCTCAGAATGTCTTTTCACTACTGCTGGTGGTGTTCTGAAGGATAAGCACATTTGGCTGTCATCTGAAAGTGTAGACTGCCTAATTCTCATCAAGATGCACAAGTTATAGATCTTCAAGGACATTTCCACCCCAGTCACAGACTGTGCAGACTATGCAATGTTGCACTTTTCAGTGATCTGCATTGATCTGATTAACCATTGTACAATTTTTATTCTGGGTCAATTAATGCCACTTTTGTGGTGTGTGGCCCTAATTTTTGGAAATGTGGAGACTCTTCTTGGGGTCTCCTTGTTGTATGTTTCCAGAATTTAGCAGAGTTCACTGAGCACAATGCCTACACCTGTGACTCATCCCCCTGTTCCTGATCAATGTTTAACCTTCAAATGCTAGGCAAGGACCTGTTCCAGACCCTGTTCCGTGAATGCAGGCTATACCATTATATAATTATTATTCTAGGTAAATTGATGCCACTTTCATAGTGTCTGGCTCTAATTTTCTGAAACGTGGAGACTCTTCTTGGGGTCTTTTTGTTGTGTGTTTCTTGAATTTAGCAAGGTTCTCTGAGCACAATGCCTACACCTGTCACTCATCCCCCTGTTCCTGATCAATGTTTAACCTTCAAATGCTAGGCAAGGACCTGTTCCAGACCCTGTTCCGTGAATGCAGGCTATACCATTATACAATTATTATTCTAGGTCAATTGATGCCACTTTCATAGTGTCTGGCTCTAATTTTCTGAAATGTGGAGACTCTTCTTGGGGTCTTTTTGTTGTGTGTTTCTTGAATTTAGCAAGGTTCTCGGAGCACAATGCCTACACCTGTCCCTCATCCACCTATTCCTGATCAATGTTGAAGCTTGGAATGCTGGACTGGGCCTTGTGCCAGGAATCCGTGGTGCACCATGCTAAAAAAATGTAACTCTGAGGAATAGATCCACTTTTCCTTCGGTCTGACCCTAATTTGACCTCTTTTGGCAGCTTTTGGGGCCACCTGAAGTATTTTCTGTGCCTTTGGTTTTGCCTCTTAATGAATTTAATGATGTTTGGGAGGTTCGGCTAACTAGTTGGCAAACTATGGAAGTTCGGTGAACCGAATTGAACTTCAACAGTCCGCTCATATCTAGTGGTCACAAAATAACCAAATATTAATGTGATCTAGACTTCACTTTTTTTCATTCCTTTGCATTTTGTTAATTGATAAACATAAACTAGTAACACCTCTATTTTTGAAAGTATTCTTTGTACCTTTTTCCACACCTGCATAAAAATTTGCATGTTTTATACATAAAATCGTTAGGTACTTTGGGCGCCCATAGGTGACTGCCCATACCGCCCATAATTTAATCTGCCACATGTACATTCCTACACGCGTTGCAGAAATAGCAACTTCACTCGGGCTCCGTTGCCTAAAGTTCTTTTGCAAGATAACTTCACATCAGATCAAAACATGAAATATCATTTTTCAAGACAGCAGACAATCTGGAAATAGAGAGGGACTTGCATTTGGAGCAGAAATAACAAATTGGAAGAAAAACGAAGTAGACGGCATAACTGCTGACAACAAAAATAATGCAACATTTAGGAAAAGTGGGATGAAGCATCTCTCCAGGGATGAGTTCTGATAAGAGAGAGGCAAGTAATAGAAGACTCCCCGAAACCATAACAATGACCCTTGTGAGTAGACGCTGAACCTGTCATTGCTAGAAAGAAAACGTATCCATTCTGATGATATTTTCGGCAATTGCTGATTAGGAATTTATGTGGAGGAATGGGATTATTAATGAGACTACCTCTGGGAAGCCGGGTGAGATGCGCTTACAATATAAAATGCTGACAACAGCCTGAATCTGAGTAAGTTGCCAACATCTGTTGGGTAAATCCTAATAGCATGTGTAGCGTATCGTCGCCGTGCACTTGCAGACACGGCACTTTATCATACAGGAGGACATTTATTACAAGTTGGTGCATGGCTACATAGGTTATAATGCACATCATCAACTATAAGGTACTGACTTTATGTCCTAGAAAAATTAAAATGTGTGATTGGCTGCTGTAACAGTCCCTTGATTGGCGCAAATGGGTTTTCATGGGACACGGGATATTTTTAAGATGTGCTCCAGTTTTCACGATCTCTGGTTATTCATAAAGATCAAATTACTGCGAAGTTAATTTTCCATGTACATACATAGCTTTCTACTGTACACACTCTAGAGACTCTTCACCTTCATCTACGCATGACTGATCTATATACAACCGCATTAACTATCAAATTAATTCAACTTTAAAGAAAAAATTTTATGTTTTAACTCCAATTACAGTAGGGGAGGACGTCTCATCTGTCCTAAAGAAAGGATAAATACAACGTAATAAGACAACATATTCAATCTGAATATAGACTCTCTAGCTCGTAGGGATCTGGCGCCATAACAATGTACAAGTTATGTACATACTATGTTGGCATGACTCCTTCCCAACCAGGTGAATTAACATTTTTCCACTTTGAACATTTTTACTCTTATGTTATCATTTTCATGTACAATTAGGGTTTGTTTTTTGTACTTTTAAATAACATGTGACAAGTAGAAACTGCATGGGTGATCTAAAATCATCCAGCAGCTCTAGAGTTAAGGCTGATGGGAGATAGGAAGCATTCAGCAGTGACCCATGAGATGCTGGGAAGGAGGGTGTTTATCGCTTTGCAAAAGAAAGAGCAGTGCTTGAAAAGACCAGTGTGGGTATCCATCACAAAGTAAAACTGCAGGGCCAGCCAGTTCAGGAAAGAGACTGTCAGGAGTGAGGAATAGCCGAACAGTTTAGGAGCAAATTCTGATGTGCAGCAGAAGGACAGTGCAGCAGATCCCTACAGGAACAGTTGGCTGGAGTCAGTAGAGACTAAAAGAATTTTCAATGGGATTCGTGTTATTGAGTGGGGTAGGCAAGAGCCTAGAGGTACCGGAACCGAGTGAGCAGTCTGCACAAATATTTGTCATTGTGAATATCCGTAAATGGGTAACGTTCAAGCCTCACCAAGGGCAACTGTGAACTGAACTATTGCACTAGGGAGCTGGCCGCGGTGCATTCTGCCATGCCCGCGACTGTCAGGGCCCCGTATGGCCAGTCCGACAACAGTGTAATGTAGTGAGGCCTTGAGTGGAATGCGGAATTAATGTATTGATGTGATGAGTTTTATTGGCATGTCATATCAGTAATATAGTGGATTTTAGGCATATACCCGAGCACCAGTGCCTGTAACCTAAATAGTATCTGTAAGAGGGGGCCTGGATATGCTGCTTAGGAAAGAGGAATTAAGCTGTGATTAATCATTAGAAGGGAGAGTGGGAAGGTGGTTGAAGAATGAATAATTTACCATGATGAAGAGAAGCTCAATATGCGGCATCATCAGTCACCGCTTCATTCTGGAGACAGGATTGCGAGATTAATATTTTACAGTCATTATTATTGGAATGATCTGCTTTATTTCTGGGGCTGTAAAGTGTAATAAATATAGTAACTTCAGAGATGGTCGGTGATCATGGTGCGGTGGAGCCTGCCCCACTTTACCTACAAATTTGTGTCTCTAAAGCGCAAGCAAAACTTTCAAACAAAAGAGCTGTGGCATGACATAGTATAGTATAGACAGCACAGTTAGTTGGCTCCTTTAGTACTGAGTCCTAGATTCAGATTTTAGAATTTTCTCTATAGACAAATGTCAGTATTCTTCCATAGTCCATGAACCAGTGGATTAGCCTTGGTTGTTTTGTTGCGCCCAGGCTTTGGGGTACTCGGGTGTCAGGCTGCAAGGGTTAACGCTCCTGTTGTCACGGGGAGTGGTGGCCGCGCCTGACCCCGTGTCCTGGGCCTATCTTCCAAAAAGGGGGAAGTATTTACAGGGGATTATGTACAAAGTTTATCGTCGTGACGCCACCTTTAGTGTCTGGTGAAATGCCACCAGCGCCGCCACAGTCCACCGGAGGTAGATGTTATTGTGGCTGGGTTGGTGAAGTCCTCCACAGGTAGGACTGGACCTCCGGGGCAGTGTTCCTTAAAGGAAACAAGTTCATGCAGAAGGAAATGCAGCAGAGTCAAGTTCACTTCTCTCCAGGTACTTTACTGGAAACCTTTTAGCAACATTAGTTACAGTTTCAGTTCAGCATTTTGATGTTAAAGAACAGGTATCCACGGGTGGCTGCAGAGAGATCCCAGGTGGTATGGTGGAACCCTTAGCGTGTGCCTTTGTGCTCTAACCCCATTTGTTCCTTCCCTGCTTCCCAGTGGTGGTGTGAAGTCTGGTTACTTGTAGCCAACCTGACCTCCTTTCTGTCTCTCACCCTAGCTGCCTTCGGATAACCTTCTGCTGGCTGACCACTTGCTCCTTCAGCGGGGCCTGGTACCCTCTTTCGGTTGCTCGGGTGCCTGGGAGAAGTGTAGACTCCACGGGTCTTCGGATTTTCTGTGGTCCTGAAGTATCCCACAGGTGTGGGCTCGGTGCCCAGTAAGCTGTCAGGGATAGACCTCCTTAAGTCCTTTTTCCCAAACTGGCTGTCAGCTCTGGGACCTTTCTAAAACTCTCTCTTCTTCCTCTATCTCCTCCTTCAACCAACCAACTCAAAAGCCCTCCTTGTTTCCCCTAGAGGTGGTTTTGTTCCTCCCGGGTAACATCCCAAGTTGTAATCTAGTGTGGGAGTGCTGGTTGTGGGTTCCACCCACCATCCTAGAATTTACTTGCAGCTGGAGTATCTGCACCTCTTTTATGGGTGCAGTACCCCTCTGTGACGCCTGCTTGGCGAGGCGCCACAGTTTCATACCAGGATAGGGGCGCTTAAAGACAGTTTTGACCAAGGTAATCCTATACAGAACTAGGGCAGCAAATGACATCCTTACCCCAGATGGAAGAAAGCCTACAAAAAATTAAATTAGATTTTGGGCCTAATTAAATAAAACTGACTTTTTGAAAAAAACTAAAGTTGGAAAATTTAGGTGCAATTTTTCAGCTTTTCAAAGCTTTTGTGCCAGAATTTTAGCTTGAAAGTTTTGATGTCTCGTGCCTTTTAGTGCCTCTCACACTGTAAAAAAATGTTTGTTTTCTGACTTGCCTACACACATTATTTTATTAGCGCCGTAACCAATGGTGTGTCCTGCTGGTGGCTATGCAAAATTAGTTTATTGCCAAATTGTATTGTTCCCTAATAGAGTTGAATAAATCAATTGGCAGTACCAAAAAGTCACTTCTCTATGTAAAACCCTCGTAATGGAGAGCTTTCAGTTCACTGCTATCCACCCCCACGCTGCATCCACGATAATGACTACAAACATAGGTCTCGGCGGATAACAGTTGCATTAACTTTCGCAGAAATGGGGAAATATAACATGGAGGAAATACTTCAAAGTTTATGTGGCACCCCAGAGTCCTGGCGCCACAGTGTCATCACTGCCTACGGGTGGTGGTGTCACGCTGGAGAGCAACAGAAGGGTCTTCTCACCAGGCACGTAACCCTGCCTCCAGGCCCGAAGGGGAGACCAAACCCAGGTTCAGGGTGAGCTTCCCTATAAATTCTGGGGCTGAGCCAGTTAGTTCAGTTCCTAGGAGGACTGAGGAAGACACCCTGGTGGACTGGAGGCTGCTTGAGCTTGTCCCTGGATCGCTGACTCAGTGCCAGACCTAAGGTCTGAGGAAAGAGTGAAAGGAACAACTGGGGAGCCGAGTGATACTGTGCTCATCCCAGAGGAAAGTGCAAAGAACGGACACCGGAGTCCAAGACTGTGCAGGGCCTAACGTCCCAGCAGTCAATACCGGAAGGTGGGGAATTCCAGGTTTCCCAACCACACTGTGCCCGGAGACAAAGCAACGCAGAGAGTTCAGGAACAGCTATCCAAGACGAGGGTTAAGAAAGGACTCAAGTTGCCTGTCATAACGGCACCTTGCAGGAAAGACAGGGCAGGCAACTTAGCTAATGCAGTGGCAGGAGCCCAAACACAGAGTGAAGTAAGACAAACGACCTAGCCAGGTGAGTAGAACCCAGAGTTGCTCTCAAGCAAGGACTCCATTGACAACTGCCCGGAATGCAGATGCTCCAGTAAAAGACTGAGTAACCACCAAACAGTGAGTCTGCCTGCTATTTTATGCCTGTCATCCTGCACCTCAATCCATTACTACATCCACTGCCCTGGGGATCCGCTCCCCCCAATGGGAGCTGCTCCATCTCAGCTGCCTGTCCATCACCCCGGAGGTTCTGCAGCAGTTGTGGCCATCTATAGCCACATACCATGGGTGGCGTCACAAATAACTTTCATTTACACCACTCCATTCCCAAAAATGAAACCCCCCCTTTTCAACTGAACCCAGGTTTCTGAAAGCCTCGTTTCGACCCCCGTGACTCCCCAGAGACCTGAAGCACATGTAGGTCCGGACAGCGAGGACCTGGGGAAGAAAGCTTTTAGCAGACTGTCTCTGGAAGCCAGAGAAGAATCACAGGCTTTGGGGCCTGCCAGGAGATCTTGTGGTAAGGGAGTCTCCACGTGTGCTCTGTTCCCCGAGGCAGCTTGTCCCATACTGGGGATTTCCCAGCTCTGCCTTGTCTAGACAAGGCTGGAGTAGCTCCTCTTATTCAACACTCAATTCACATGTCAAATCTCTACAATGCAAAGGGGGATATAAATTATACACTTTACCAGCAGATGGTGCTGCAACACAACAAATGAGAAAATACATGGATTTAGATAAAGGTACATGTCTGACACTCACTAATAATGGTAAAGAGGTAGCTAAGGAGTGAGCTGCAGTGTAGGGGTTACTCATGATCTAGGGGTACTTAAAGAAAGAGAGAGACATAATCTGGACCAGTCCACTACATCTATTCCGTGGTCTCCATATGAGAGGCATACAAATCTTCTCCTACCTAGTAGACTTCAGAAACATAGTGAAGCTGTTTATGTCAATAAGTGCACTGTAGAAATGTACCGTAGTCCAGTGACATATCAGTGCTGAGTATGTCTGGAGTCTCAGGAGTGTAGATCAGCATTTATAGCAAAGTTTCCAGCATTGTAGGAGAGCAATGCAGTCCATGGCAGAGATGTGAATGTCAACTACCTGAATACTCAGGTGGCATCCAGATGCCCGAACCACCCTATAAGGCCAGGAAGTGCACTAGGTTACAATGATAACTCAACATGCAGAAGAATAGAGGAAGCCACCTACAGCAGAAGGGAAACAGGGAGGCCTGAGCTTCAACCAGTAGAGGTGAGTAATAGGCAAATTATTAGTGGGGACGAGATGATAACAAGATATACCAGCTCTGCTCTGTAAAGGCATTTGTAGGGTTCATGGCACAGAGGAAGTCATTCATGCTCGGTGTAACAGGGAAATTTTGGGGAAAAAAGTGACGGTCCATCTGTTTTCTGAATAAAATGGTAAACTTTATTCCAATATCTTAAAATCATGACATTCTCAAGTCCTCTTTTTCCTATGAAGTTTCAGGCCATACCCAAGTCTAAAACATCGTAGGAAAAAGGATTATAGGAGTACAATGCCACAATTTTGAAATGTTGGAATAAAGCTTTCTATTTAATTTGGAAAACAATTGGAGCATCACTTTTTCACATGGTTGGTGGTTTCCCTGGTACAGATCCTGCAATAAGTCCCATTATCTTTAACAACCGACAATATAACAATGCAGTGAAAAATCAAGATTTATAGTATACATAAAAATTGGTCTGAATGAAGAATAGGATATCTAACCACAGCTAATACTTTTGCAGGGGCATAACTACAACAGGTACAGGGGTTCCAATTGCACCTGGGCCCTGGGGCCTTAGGTGGACCCCAAAAGTCTCTCTGGCCTATAGAAAAACACAAATGCTATTAAAGATTTGCAATAATTGGGGGCCCCTCTGGAGCTTTCACATTGGGGCCCATAAGCTTCAAGTTACATGACTCTATTTTTGCATATTTTAAGTCTATTACATTGGCATCAATGGCTTCCGGATTCTCATGATTTTATTGAGTATTTCTATGTCAGGATAGAGCCCCTGGGCCCCTTTGCAGACAATATCATTGCCGTTGCTGTGCCACTGCTGCCTACTCATAGTTTTTTTTATTACCTTCTTAATTAATTAGATCTTGCATGTTTCTTCTAGAATCCTGCTTGTTACAGCATAATTTATGCCATCAGTGAGTCATGGCAGTAATGGAGCATCCTACCTGTCTTCATTTCATGTGTCTTGTTTGTACGTCCTTCAATGATTTTATTAAAGTGGTAAAATGAAGCCCAAACAGGGTTATTCAATAGGGTGAAGGGAAAGAGGAGTTCAATCGTTTCTCTTCAGTCTTGCCAGTAAGCACAATTTGGCAACAATTAGTCTAGGGATTAGGAGTAATATGAATCGCTATGCATCAGCTCCTATAAACTAGCTGACCTGTGGCTTTAAACAATCACTGATTGCTTACGTAGAAGACGATGGACGGTTAGACAGTGTGTATAGAATAGAGTTGGTGAGGATCGTTTTGCAAGTTCCATTCCATCAGAAGTGACAATGGTCTATTGCTGCTGAAAAGAACAACCTCTTAGGGCCCTTTCACATCAGCGGTTTTCGCTGATCGCGGCAGTTGCGGTGAAAAAAACGCAACTGCCGTGATTACCGCATAAGGGCTGCACTTGCGGGTCACTTGCAGCAAGCCCCATACAATGTCTATGGGGGCTTGCGGCAGGTGCGGTTTCGGCACTTGCGGCAGCGAAAAAAACTGCGGCTGACCGCTGTTTTTTCGCGGCCGCACCTGCCGCAAGTGCCGATACCGCACCTGCCGCAAGCCCCCATAGACATTGTATGGGGCTTGCCGCGAGTAAACCGCAAGTGCAGCCGTTATGCGATAATCGCGGCAGTTGCGTTTTTTTCACCGCAACTGCCGCGATCAGCAAAAACCGCTGGTGTGAAAGGGCCCTTACCTGACGGCATCTAAGGGTAGGGTCACATTGCAAACATGAATTGCATTCACCGCATCCGGATCCGGATGCGGTGAATGCAATGCCGGTCGCACACAGTTTTTTTCAAAATTGTGTGCTGAATACCGCACTGCGGTCACCGGATGGCTCAGGATGTGTAATCCTGAGCCATCCGGTAACTGCATAGGTTGCGGTTCCCGATCTGGCAAGTTATTAAAGAGTTAAAATAGCTGACCTAAATGACTTTTTGAGGTCTGAAGGGGGGCTTAGACCCCCTACAGACCGGCCGGCGACTTCTATAGTGTTCTACAATTTCTCAATGGTCACAGGCTCTTCAGAGCCCGTGCATGTAAACCAAAGGGGCCCCCCCCCCCCCCGTATCACTATACTGGGGTGCATAGACCGCTCTATTACAAATAAGCTGTATTGGTCTAAAGTACATGATAAATGTGGCAATTCGCATTGTAAGTATATACTTACATTCTTTCGTAGGCAGCGATAAGGAAATCCATGGGCGGGGCTGTGTGCAGCAGCCTCCGCCCGCTCCTTCTTGATGCCCGCCCCCTCTGGCCGTAATCCAGTGTTTTGTGGGCGGGCACGTCGTTAAAGGGGCGTGGCTAACCACGGCACATAGTTAGCCACGCCCCTTTAACGACGTGCCCGCCCACAAAACACTGGATTACGGCCAGAGGGGGCGGGCATCAAGAAGGAGCGGGCGGAGGCTGCTGCACACAGCCCCGCCCATGGATTTCCTTATCGCTGCCTACGAAAGAATGTAAGTATATACTTACAATGCGAATTGCCACATTTATCATGTACTTTAGACCAATACAGCTTATTTGTAATAGAGCGGTCTATGCACCCCAGTATAGTGATACGGGGGGGGGGGGGGCCCTTTGGTTTACATGCACGGGCTCCGAAGAGCCTGTGACCATTGAGAAATTGTAGAACACTATAGAAGTCGCCGGCCGGTCTGTAGGGGGGTCTAAGTTCCCTTTCAGACCTCAAAAAGTCATTTAGGTCAGCTATTTTAACTCTTTAATAACTTGCCAGATCGGGAACCGCAACCTATGCAATTACCGGATGGCTCAGGATTACACATCCTGAGCCATCCGGTGACCGCAGTGCGGTCCCGGTAAACGCTGCGAAAACTGCTGCCTGCATGATTTTAAACGCAGGCAGCAGTGCCGGATCCGGCCACCGGATGGCTTGTGAAGCCATCCGGTGTTTTGCATTGGATCCTATGGGGAGCGTTTCCTGGTCCGGTTTTGAGCTTTTTGGAAGCTCAAAACCGGATCAGGATTTTGTTCCAAAAACGGAAATGTGACCCTGGCCTAAGACTATCATTTTGATTACATGTGAATCAAACCGCAATGATGACGTTGCACCAGGCTGGCTAACCAAAAGAAGAGCCACTGATGCCAGCAAGTAAGCATCGCGCTGGAATAAGGGTGTGTCCAGCTACCGTGCGGAGACAGTGGCGCACAGACCAACGATATCATCACAGGACGTGATCCATTTTTCATGCAAAAACAGATCACAAAAAAACGGATCAAAAATGTACAGTGTGATCAAGGCCTAAGAGTCCGTGAGTTCAGGAATGGATCTGGGCCACTAGTTTATTCTACATGCCATCTTCGTGTATTTTCAGGACTATTGATTTTATTACTACTAAATAAAACAGGGCAATATACCTTTGTCATAACATCCTAGTCTTGTCTGTGAGCGTCCCTGTTGCATACCCCACCTGTGCACTATACAGATGGAGCGAGGCGCAGATGGTGGCTTCCCACACGCTGGGAGGAGAGCTGCACCACCGCCAAATGTAGGTTGGAGGTTGGGAACATTTTGCTTCTATTAGGTGGTCTGGATGAATTCTTCTCATGGGAAATGAATGCAGGTTCACTGGAGAAGAATGAATTGGCGAGTGGGGGATTAGGTGCCCTGATGGTTGATTACCATGATAATTACAGGACGCTGCAAGGAGTGAGCGACGTTAAATCACCTAACATTGGGATTATACGAAATGGGCATAGAAATATGATGTAAGAGTGGATGGAGGCCAGCGCCAGAGCCGGTGAGGCTGAGATCTGGATGAGTGGCGGGAGCACTGTGTATTCTAGGTCAGTCCGGGAATAGCAGAGGATAGCGCTGTGATACAGTACAAATGTTAGATCCAATCTATGGTTATAAATATTTCTCCTGCTGGCGCGTGCTCTGCTGACTGTGTGATGCTGGTTGCCATGGATAACACTCTGTCGCATCTCTATCCCCCCCACCCTAGCTGATTCTTACAGCCCCCTCCTCTTTACATCCCCCACCTCGTGGATCTGGGAAATCAGCCTGTGTGCTGGATTTAACCCCTATGTGCAAAGCAAAAAGGAAAAGAAATTGACACAAACGTACAAATCTTTACAGAATCGCAGTAAATCGGAATTCCTAAAATCTCATGTATCAAAAAGCTGAAAGCAGCCAATGCACGGGTCAGAGGTCAACTCAGGGTAAGGTCGCATTCACAAATCCAGGTGTGATGGCTCCAGTAATTCATGGGCAGGCTGCAGGTCTCCTAAATCAAACCTGACTGCCTCATAGGCATACATGCGGCTGTCATGTTCAGGTCAGAAGAACCACGAGAAATCCGTGAATCACCATCCGTACCCAGACTGTGACATGCAAATGTATGGATGCGGCCATAGGGTACGGGCACACTATGTCCTAGACGTTGATGCACCAGGATGGAGCTGACGACGCTTCAGGAAAATGCTATTTTCCCATAGAGCCTTTCCTGATGCCTTATTGGATGTCTTTTGTGGCGGTTTTGCTTCTAACATAGAAGAATTGACTGGTCCCTTCTTATAGCTACTTCACACCTTTTGAAGCCAGAAGTGGATAAAAGATGTAACAAAAGATTAAATATATGCACAGCAATGTTGTTTTGACATTGCAGTGGGCACCTTCTTTCTTTTGATTTTTTTCAGGTGGGCACCAGGGAGAATTCAAGTGAAATAACCATTGTGTGTGGCTAGGCTGGGGTCACACATCTGGGTTACAGTATGGTGTGATCTCTATCACTAAGCTCCACTGAGATATTCTCTTCTTTTCTGTGGATCTGGCAAACACGTGTCGAGGATATGATGCAGATTTCAGCTTCCAATTCTGTGCTGATAACGATCCATGTCCAATTCATGAGGATTTTGCAACCCTGTTAACATGTTACCAAAAACATTCTTGTAGGTAAAAAAGAAAAAAAAAATACACGAGAATAAGTAGAGTTCCGTGTGGAATCTTTGGTAATTCCTCACAGAATTCAACTAAGGGTGCGCTCACATCTGCAGATGTCAGCAAGAAAAGTATCAGAGTGTCACGCGGGTAACATGCATTTTGACTCCCGTATGACACCCAGTGTTTGCACACCCGAAACGTCGATGTTGCCCATGCTGTGATGTCAAATAAACCTTTTTTCACCTAAAGAAGGACTGGAGTGCTGCAACTTCATTTATAACATATCTGTCTATCTATCTATGCTATCTATCTGTCTGTCTATCTTTTCTAACATTTTACTGTATAGAAATGTCCATGCTAAAATCACTGACAGTGTGTTATGCGTATGGTGTGCAAAATTATCATCCATACACTTGCATTGGCGGAATCCACTGAAATACGCAGCACGTTTCTCCCACAGGAAAAACTCGCAGATATGCATTGTACAATAGTTTGACACGGTGGCGAGTGCAATCTGATGTTTTATCAGTTTGCACTCGCATACCAATTCCGCAAATGTGAATGCGCCCAAGGGCTCCTTCAGACATTAGTGAATTTTTTTGTAAGCAAAAAAAGGGTACGAATTTCATCAGTGTTTTTGATCAGAGTGTCATCAAAGTTTGATTAGAGTGTAATCAGAGTTTGATCAGAGTGTCATTAGAGTATGATCAGAGTGTCATCAGAGAATGATCAGAGTGTCATCAGAGTTTGATCAGAGTGTCATCAGAGTTTGATCAGAGTGTCATCAGAGTTTGATCAGAGTGTCATCAGAGTTTAATCAGTGTGTCATCAGAGTATGATCAGAGTATCATCATTGTATGATCAGAGTGTCATCAGAGTATGATCAGAGTGTCATCAGAGTATGATCAGAGTATCATCATTGTATGATCAGAGTGTCATCAGAGTATGATCAGAGTGTCATCAGAGTGTCGAGCCCCAGGCTTTGGGGTACTCAGGTATCAGGCTCTAAAGGTAGTGTTGCTGTGTCACGGGAGTGGTGGCCGCGCCTGATCCCGTATCCTGGGTGACACTTCAAAAAAGGGGTATATTTACAGGGGATTAGAGTTTTTATATAGTTCACGTGATGCCACCTGTAGTACCTGGTGATGGGTCACCAGCGTCGCCACAGTCTGCCGGAGGTAGATGGTAGTGCGGCTGAGTTGGCAAAGCCCCCTACAGGTGGGGTGATTCCTCCGGGGCAGCGTTCCTGCAAGGGAACAGGTTGATGGAGAAAACCACACACAGGCAAAGTCACTTTCTCCCGGGTACTTTACTGTCAACTTTACTGTACTTTACTGTCAAGGCTAGGTTCACATCACGTTTAGCATTGTGTTTGAATGCAATGCGTTTTGCAGTTGAATTATTTAAAGCACTTACCGCAGCCATAGATATCTATTGTAAAATGCAGTCAAATGCAATGCAAAATGTGGTTGCGTTTGAAACACTGTGTTTATCCCGAGCACATGTTGCCAGCCGCATTCCCTGTGTGCTCGGGATAAATGCAGCGTTTCAAACACAACCACATTTAGCAGTGCGTTTGACTGCGTTTTACAATAGAAGTTTATGGCTGCGTTAACGCAATCAAACGCTTGTGTTTCATTGCCTTCATGCAGCTGCAAAACGCATTGCGTTCAAACGCAATGCTAAATGTGATGTGAACCTAGCCTAAGCTTTAAGCTGTGTTATTTAGATCCCATGTTATTTTTGTTTTGTTTTTCTTTGCTATGAAAATCCAATAAAAACATCTTGTAACATAGTTTGAATAGTGTCATCAGAGGCTGAACAGAGTGTGATCTGAGTTTGATCAGAGTGTCATAAGAGTTTGATCAGAGTGTCATAAGAGTTTGATCAGAGTGTCATAAGAGTTTGATAAGTGTGTCATAAGAGTTTGATCGAAGTGCAGAGTTTAATTAGAGTGTCATAAGAGTTTGATCAGAGTGTAATGAGAGTTTGATCAGAGTGTCATAAGAGTTTGATCAGAGTGTAATCAGAGTTTGATCAGAGTATCATCAGAGGTTGAATAAAGTGTCATCAGAGTGTCATCAGAGTTTGAATAGCGTGTCATAAACATTTGATCAGAGTGTCATAAGAAATTGATCAGAGTGTTATCAGAGTTTGATTAGAGTGTTATCAGAGTATGATCAGAGTGTCATCAGAGTATGATCAGAGTGTCATCAGAGTATGATCAGAGTGTAATCAGAATGTTATCAGAGTTGAGCAGAGTGTCATAAGTGTTTGATCATAGTGTTATCAGAGTTGAGCAGAGTGTCATCAGTGTTTGATCATAGTGTTATCAGAGTTGAGCAGAGTGTCATAAGTGTTTGATCATAGTGTTATCAGAGTTGAGCAGAGTGTCATCAGTGTTTGATCATAGTGTTATCAGAGTTGAGCAGAGTGTCATAAGTGTTTGATCATAGTGTTATCAGAGTTGAGCAGAGTGTCATCAGTGTTTGATCATAGTGTTATCAGAGTTGAGCAGAGTGTCATAAGTGTTTGATCATAGTGTTATCAGAGTTGAGCAGAGTGTCATCAGTGTTTGATCATAGTGTTATCAGAGTTGGAATAGAGTGTCTTCAGAGTTTGGTCAGAGTGTTTTTAGAGTTTGGTCAGAGTGTCTTTAGAGTTTGGTCAGAGTGTCTTTAGAGTTTGGTCAGAGTGTCTTCAGAGGTTGGTCGGAGTGTCAGTTTTGTACCATCAGAGTTTCATGAGTTTTGTCAAATTGATAATAAAAGATGAAGCTTTCTCAAGCTTCACCAATCAAACAGTTTGTGTAATGTTCGATATTCACAGACTGTATCTCAGGGCTGCCTAATTTTTTTCACGGACCCAGAGACTTGCATCGGCGAGTTTGATCCGAGACTTGGATCAAAATCGGGCAAGTGTCAGGGCTTTTGAGCAGACCACTCACTCCAAGGAAATAATTGGACATGTGAACTATCCCATACCATGATATTATAGTTATGAGTGCTATCTGTGAAAAACAAGGAAAGCAATCGTACAATAAAAACTGACGTCTGAGTGAGCCAAAGTCCTTCCATATTAGCCCAAAACGGGGCCAGTACTCATGCAAAAGTGTGGAAGTTCAAACTACACATTCATTGCAATGTCGGCCTTCTGTGGCAGATTTTATGGCAAAGTACATATCGGATACACAATATAGAAATCTGACACATGTCTACAAACCCATACTACACCACTACAACTACAGGTATTTTTTGTGTTCAGACTTATAGTACCTACATAAAAAATGTCATGAGTTTACTAGATCGAGAATCTATTGTCATATGCTATCCTGTAAGAAAGGGTTAACACATAGCTATTTTATCCCCAAGTGAAGAATCCAGGAGATAGAGGATATCCTTCTACCTGTACCTGCTTAACAGATGTTTTTGCTCTACCTGCCTGGAAATGGATTAAAGCCCAGAGGATCTGCATTTAATTTGCAGGAAACTGGATCAGGAATAGATATTTAATTTCTAGTTGCCGGAAAGCAAGATAACAGGGTAGATGTGTCTTTACACACAAAGAGTGGGGGTTTCAAGCCCATAAAACTTATTAATACTCAACATGTAGTTGGAATACGATTCAGAGCTTAAAGGGGTTGTCCCACAAATGAAGTACATTTTAATCAATAGATCTTGGAATAATAATATTGGATGTGTTAAAAAATTGTTCCTGTGCTGAGATACTTTATATATATATATGTGTGTCTGCTATGTACTGTGTAATGGATGTGTCTGACCGTACAGGGACATGGTCTGATCATACCACATCTCCTGTGCTGAGATAATCTTATATATGTGTCCCTGCTATGTACTGTGTAATGGATGTGTCTGACCGTACAGGGACATGGTCTGATCATACCACATCTCCTGTGCTGAGATAATCTTATATATATGTCTCTGCTATGTACTGTGTAATGGATGTGTCTGACCGTACAGGGACATGGTCTGATCATACCACATCTCCTGTGCTGAGATAATCTTATATATGTGTCCTTGCTATGTACTGTGTAATGGATGTGTCTGACCGTACAGGGACATGGTCTGATCATACCACATCTCCTGGGCTGAGATAATCTTATATATGTGTCCCTGCTATGTACTGTGTAATGTATGTGTCTGACTGTAAAAGGGACATGGTCTGATCATACCACATCTCTTGGGCTGAGATAACCTTATATATGTGTCCCTGCTATGTACTGTGTAATGGATGTGTCTGACCATACAGGGACATGGTCTGATCATACAACATCTCCTGTGCTGAGATAGTCTTATATATTACACAGCACATTGCAGGAACACACCTATCTCAGCACATATCCATATTAGGCTGCTTTCACATCAGCGTTTTACGCTGATCGCGGCAGTTGCGGTGAAAAAACCGCAACTGCCGCGACTACTATGATCGTGGCACACTTGTGGCAAGCCCCATAGTATGTCTGTGGGGCTTGTGGTAAGCGTGCGGCAGAAGCGGCAAGTGCGGTTTCGGCACTAGCCGCAGGTGCGGCCGTGAAAAAAAACGCGGTATGCCGCGTTTTTTTCGCGGCCGCACCTGCCGAAAGTGCTGATACCGCACTTGCCTCAAGCCCCATAGACATTGTATGGGGCTTGCCGCAAGTGTGCAGCGATCACAACCGTTATGCGGTAATCGCGGCAGTTGCGGTTTTTTCACAGCAACTGCCGCGATCAGCGTAAAACGCTAATGTGAAAGGGGCCTTAATTTGTGAAGCCTATTATTATTCCAAGATATAATGATCAAAACGTATTTTATTCATGGGACAATCCCTTTAAAGGTACCGTCACACAGGGAGATATCGCCGGCGATGTTGCCGGCGATCGCGGGAGCGCGCATCCCTGACAACATCGCCGGGGAGATGTCAGACTGAGCAACTTACCGGCGATGTCGCCGGCTAGTTGCCGCGGCTGTCGCTCGCTGGGTTGCCCAGCAACCCAGCGAGCGATAACTCGCAATGTTGGAGATAGGCGGAATCGCCCGCAACATTGCAGGTTGCCGCGTTACACAGGGCGATCAGGCATGATCGCCTCAGCAACATCGCCAGATTTCCCAACAGTGTTGGGAAACCTGGCGATGTGACTCAGGCAATTTTTCCCCTGATTATCGCCCTGTCACACGAGGCAACTCTCCGGCGATGTCGCCGCAACCTGACCACGCCCCTCAGTTGCCGGCAACATCGCCGGCGATATCTCCCTGTGTGACGGTACCTTATGAATCATCTGGAAGAGAAAGGTATGAAATAATGAAAAAGCAAAAGTGATGTACTGTAGAGGTGAGACTCAGCAGGAGGTGCCTTTTCAAAGTTATATATAGAATCATTCATTGTTTGGTAACCATTTACACAATACAAGGGAAAAATAGTGATATCCATTCCTGACATCTATACATTATAATGTCAGACCCAAGATCAGTCATGGAAACCAATATAACTAATTTGTAGGCCAAATGGTTTCAATTAAGGTGTCCAGCATTTGACGGATACCCTAATGGAAACCAAGTAAACCCTTTTATGGTCACTTTACACGCGGCAACAGGAAGATAGAAAACGGCAGGTGTCGGAGACAATTGTACCTTTTACCTTCAAAACACCTTGCAGATACCTGAATTACACGCAGCCACTTCAAGGTGTTTTGAAGGTAAAAGGTACAATTGTCTCCGACACCTGCCTTTTTCTATCTTCCTGTTGCCGCGTGTAAAGTGGCCCTTATAGATAAAGGGATACAAATGACGGTTTTTACGTCTGTCGTGCAATAAATACAGTTTGCAGCAAAACTTATGGTGGTTCTGGTGCCGTATTTCTGTACTGATGGTGGGTTTTGTTTTGTATTCCTGTACTGCTGGTGGTTCTGATGATGTATTCATGTAGTGATGGTTGTTCTGGTGCTGTATTCATCTATTACTGATGGCTCTAGTGATGTATTTATGTAGTGATTATGGTACTGGTACTGTATTCATCACCAGAACCATCATCAGTACATTAATACAAAACCAAAATCATCATAACTACATAAATAAAATAGCAGAGCCATCAATAGGTCATGAATACAGGATCAGAACTATAATCAGTACATTAATGCATCACCAGAACTCAAGTACACAAATATATCATATGAATCACCATCAGTAAATGCAACACCTGTACCATCAGTACACGTATATGTCATAAGAACCACCATCTGTTCATGAATGCATCACCTTTACCACCATCAGAACATTAATAAATCATCAGAAAATCAATTATTTACATCATGAGAACCACTATCAGCAAATAAATGCAACAACTGTACTATCATTAGTACTTTTATATATTACTAGAACCACCATCAGTACATGAATACATGTCCAAGCTTAGTACAGCAATAAATTGTAATGTCAAGTCACTCCCATATACCCTTGTGTCTTATGAACCTACAACTTCCAGTATGTCCTTAACAACGGTAAGGAGATGCTGAGAGTTGTTGTTATCAGTAACTATCAGACTGTGGACCATACAGGAACTATGATACTGATAAAATATAGTAGGTATCATGGAGTAAACATTCACATCCAGGAACCTTATAGAGGACATCCTCTCCAACTGAGTAATTTCTTTTATTTTTCTCCAGCTTGCCCAGACCCCATGATGACTTTTCACATCCGTAGCTTGTCTCTCCAGATTCCCTCTTCTCTGGTCCTCTGCAGCACATCCTGATACAATGCCCTTAAAAATATGACTGTTGCTAAAATGCCCTCAGCACAACAATATCTGTCCATATTATGATTCAAATTAGCCTCCTTTGGTATATGGTGTCCTCACTGTCCATCCTTAATGATCTATATCCTCCCCACTGTCTGCCATCATCAGCTATAACAGCCACACCATCCGATCCTATGACGTACAGCCTATACCATGGCTGTCCCCTCTGCAATGGTTTCCCTTATACTCTCTATATCTCTATGCTGTCTCCCCACCATGCTAACCTTTCTCCATACTGTGCCCCCATTTCACACTGCCCGTCTCTATATCCATTCTATTTTTTTATACTATGCCTTCATTCTGGCCACCATGGTGTCCTCTTCAAACTCTTTAATTTTCTGAGATAATGACCTTTGGGTTTTCATTGACTGTAAGTCATAATCATCAACCTCAACAGAAATAAACACATGAAATGGATCACTCTGTGTGTAATGACTCTATATAATATATGCGTTTCACTTTATGTACTGAATTACTGAAATTAATTAACTTTTTGATGATATTCTTATTCATTGAGAGGCACCTGTATGAATTTTTCTCGCCCACCGGGATTGTGGGGTACTTGGAACCGGACCCTCTCATCGTCGTTGTTTGGGGGCTGCGGGATGTCACGGTGTCCCGACCCAGCGCCGTGTTCCCGGGCGAGTCAATTCCAGATGGGGTATGATATAGAAACAGTTTTAAAAGTGAATCGTGACGCCACCCGTGGTTTGTGGCCAGAGGCAGCCACCGCTGCCGTCGGGACCCTTGGGGATGATGTAGGTTGCAGCAGAGATGATGCATCTGCCACGGGTACTGTGTAGAAATGTAAGTGTAAAGTCCTCTGCACCCTCAGGCAGGCTCCTGCTGCCAGCTCAAGTTCCACCTCTGTAGTACACAAATAAAGTCTCCCACACTTCCAAGCTTTTACGGGGTTTACTGCTTCACTCGTAGATGATATGACCCACCCCAAGGCTGTGGGGTACTCGGATCTCAGGCGTTGATTAACGGTGCTGTCACTCGTGGCCGGTGCCTGGGCCCGTGGCCCTGGTGGTCACTGAAAAATGGGTAAAATAAAAGAAATAAAATCAAATGTTCATGACGGCATCTACGGTGTCCGGTAATTTTATCAGCTCTGCTTCAGACCTCCAGGGATGATGACAGGCAGCTAGATGATGATGCTCCCCGCAGGTGGACAGGATCCCTGGGGCAGTGATGAAAAGGGAGAACTCACGCAGGAAGGCGGCTCCGCAGGTGGAGGCTGGAATGCAGCTTTCCCCAGCCCAATGGAATAAGACACTACACGTTGATTAGGCTCTGAATGGGTTTTACTGGTAACCTTCAGGCAGCTTACAGGTATACAGTCACAGGTAGCTGGCCTGGGTAGTCACCAGTGGATGAAATGTCTCTTTGAGGCCCTCAGTGGTGTTCCTTTAGGATACTCCCTTTGTCCTAGCTTTCTCTGTGCTTTCACTCCTTCTCTTCCAGTACTGCCCTGCACAGAGCCCGGCGGCCGCTCATGGGCTTTACGGGACAGAGGACTCCTTACCCTCTGCAGGCCTTATGGGGTATGCAGGGCTGGGCCGCGGCTTCTTAAAGTAGCCTGCATCCCTACCAGTTCTGAGGCTCGGGGGTAAAAGCCCGCACCGCCTTGGACCCGTTCCTCCGGTGTTGGACTGGGTCCTTCCGGCAGGGTGCCGTTCCGGTCCGGATTAGGGTGTTAGCTAACACCCAAGGATCCCCCTCAGTCATGGTCACCATCTTCTTGGTGCCCTCCCTCTGTGCTCCTCTCTTCGAATTTCCCTGACAATCTGACTCACTACACTCTTCCCGCTCTTCACTAACCACCTAACTCCACCCACCGGGATCAGTTCCCTTAGCAACGGGTTAACCAATTAATCCCCTGGCTCTAGGTGTGTGAATGCATGTGGTGAGGGCCTCAGATTAACATCCCTATCCTCTGGTCGCAAGGATACTACACACGCTGGTCTGGGTGCAGTACCCCTCCGTGGCTCACCGACCAGTGGGGTGCCACAGATACAACACAGTTCAGTGCAACAGCGACTCCGGTGCGTTCTCAGCAGCTGGGATGGCTTTCATGACACCCCCATTCATGTCCCTTTCGGGCCTCTTTCTCTCTGTTCCGCTCACTAGCTACAGTCCAGCGGTCACAGGCTCTTCGGGGTGCCCTTCTGGGTCTCCTAAACCTAGTTCGACGGCCTTCCTTTCTCTGTGCCGAAGGTTGGGTATGGGGACATGAAGATCCCGCACCCCGCTGGGGTTCGTGGTTGGGGCATACAGCTATCCTGCCACTTCAGCTAGCCGGCACTCTGGTTCCGGTCCGGTCCCTTGGTGTCCCCGCTGACTCGGACACACCTTGGACCCACTCTATCTTCCCTCGGTTTCAGACTGGGATCCGGGTTAGCCATACAGTGGCACAGGCCGCCGGGTCCGGGTTCTTTCCGTCTGGTCTCAATGACTGTTGGCTGTCGGGTGTTACTGCTGTTCTCAGAACTTAACTTTTCTCTTCCTAAACTAAGAAGAAGAACTGAGCTGACCTGATCTGAGCTCTCTCTGGGTGTTGTGCGTTCTCTTTTATTGTGTCGTCTCCACCCCTTCCCAGTCTCTGTCTTAACTCTCCACTCTCCACCCGCTATCCCCTTGCTAGACATGAAGTAACTAGGCTTAGGATCGGGGGATATGTCGGGTGTGTGTGGGGTGACCGACTTACTGATTCTCAGCTGCTGCGCCATCCTGTGACGACCGGTCCACAGGGGCACCACAAATATTTAGTGCTTTTTCACTTGTGGAAACGCAATTAAATCACATGTAATGAACCTGAATGTATAAAAAACAAGTATTATAACTGGAAAAAAAATATGATGTACATCTGTGTGATTCTTCCTGAAGAAGGTGTTTGTTGATCACCCTGAAACGCGTAGAAAATAAAATCACATAATTACTAATTTTTTGGTCAAGAAGAATACTTCCTATACCAATAGGAGCACAATCATGCTCCCAATTTTTATGGTTTTTATTGTTTTATGCATAAAAAACAAAGCAGGTTATGATAATTTAAAACATGAAATAGCAAAAAGATAGAAAAACCATAGCATCAGAACAATGTAAAACCGCTAAGAAAGAAAATACATGTAACCAAATTTACCTAAAAGGTACAGAAAAGCAGCAGAGCATCAAACACTCTGCAAATACTCACTGTGGGGACCAGGGGCTGGCTGGCCCAGGGGGATAGGGGCAGATGTCCCCCAGGCCAGTAGTCAAGCAGCAGTTTTGGGTCCACCCGGCCATCTTGGTCTGGGAGGCCGCTCTGCCCCTGAAGCTCACTGCTCATGGGCCACTGCTGTGTGCTTGCCCCCTAGGTCGAAATTTGCCAGCCAGCCACCGGTGGGAACGTACTCGGAATGAGAAAAGCCTCATGTATTATTCTTCTTTTAAAGGCCATGTAACCATGTGAAAAATCAAAATGAAAGAGCTTATCGCCAGGTTTTTGCTGTCTCATGTAGAGACAGAGATCCTGATTCCAGCGATGTATCACATGCTGGGTTGCTTGCTGTAGTTTTGCTGCAGCTCTGACAGGTTTCTTACTTATGCGCTCTATATATCCCTGCCCATACCAACAATTGAAAACTTTCTGCTTATTCTGTGCATAGGCAGAAATTTGGCAATCAAAGCGAGTGGTGGGAATTACTGGAGCTCAGGACTAAGTAACTGTAAATACTAAAGAGTATCACGTGAGCGCTAGCCCTGATATCGCGAGAATGGCAATGGTCCAGGAGATGACTGTATGTTTTTCATTTTACATAGGGGACTATAGCATTTAAAAATGGGTTGTCCAGGAGTGGACAACTCCTTTATTGGCTGACCATACCATACAGTGCTGTCATTGATGGCATCTCCTGGGGATATCCTAGTGATACAACCCCTATAAGGACTCTTTGTGCCAGTTGCATTGCTATATATAACTTGGTACCAGGAGCACACGTCCTGTATGGATGCTATTGATAATGTCAGTTTTTCATTTACAGTCCCACTGACTTCTATGTCAAAAACAGAAAACTCAATTTGTAGCAAATTGATTCCATTGTGAACTGAAAGGACTACAAAGATGACACTATTCTCACTTCCTGACACCTTAATCTTCTTCACTGCAGGGCTGTTACAACCTGCATACATTTTTCAGTGTTTTATGACTTCCTC
This sequence comes from Allobates femoralis, assembly GCA_033576535.1. NCBI lineage: Eukaryota > Metazoa > Chordata > Amphibia > Anura > Aromobatidae > Allobates > Allobates femoralis. Next base: position 61,097,695 of record JARQOC010000004.1, read on the forward strand.
TTCATGTTTTTATTGCTCTACTGTGATGTCATTTCACTATCCAGACTTACCACAAAATAGCTGCTGCATTCCCTGCCTGTGTTTTCATACAGGCTACTATAATCTCTTGCATTGGCTGTGCTGTATCAAGTAGTGGACAGTCCTTTTAAGTTTTTGTTTTTATCCCAAACCAAGCCAAAAATCTAGGTAAGGCCAGCTTCACACACATGGTTTTATCAGTTCTGGGGCAGTCCGGTGTTAACCTGACAGCCCTGGACCCGATTTTGGACATAATGTAGCCCTATGGTGCCGGATAGGGCCGGATGGCAGTGATTTGCCATCCGGTTTTGTCCCTGTCCGGCAGCATCAGGCTGAATTTGACTTTTGCCCCGGACACAAAATTGGAGCTTGCATCATTTTTGTGTCCGGGGCAAAAAGTTAATCAAAACCGGATCCTCTTGGATCCGGCGCGATCCGGCACCCAATAACATGGGAGGCTTTTGGCGCTCAATCGCGCCGGATCCGACAGAAAATCGGATACGACTGCCGGACGCCGGGTGCTGAAGTTCAGTGGCGCCCAGCGCTGAACTTCAGCACCTGAAGAGCTCCCCGCTGACATTTCAGAACTGTGGCCAGGTCCCACTAGCCACGATTTTGAAGTTTCAGGACCTGGACAGCGGCAGCCCTCCGGTCCTGTTTGTCCAGAGCTGTCAGGCTGTGTCCGGTGCTTCCTGCAAAACACTGGACACAGCCTGACAGCTCCAAAACCGTGGTGGAAGCCAGCCTTAGGCTTTATACACAAGACCATAATTTTAATGTATGTGTTGCACAACAGATCCACAGTAATCAATGGTTCAAGTCACATGAATGGTTTTACACATTGGCGTACTGTCCGGGTAGAAAAATCGCAAATTAGACTACACTCTGCAGACAATTCGGAATGATTGAGATGGGCTAAATAATAGAGACAGCTGCATTGTGACCAGGAGCATGGAGCGTCCTGCCATAAAATACACAACAACATGGAAGATGACCTGGCACGGCCCTTTGAATTATGCTTACAAGTGGCTGTGTATCTGCCATCCGAGCTCTGCAGGCACCAGCGGACTTATTCTTTTTGCCATCCTATTACCCCATCCTATAGCTGGCATCAAAATTTCCATGTATAACTAGTCTCAGCCACCAATCTCTTTTTTTAGTTTGTTTTCTGTAACTATCCTTGGTGTCCAGCAGAAGAAAAATGTCTGATATTAGATACAGCCTCCATTAAGGAAACAAGAGAGTTGCCGCACCCCATCTCCTTTAGAAAGAAAATTCCACCAATACCTTTACATGGTCAGTCTGTTCCTCTGTAGATCTGAAGCCTCTGTCACTCCAGCTCTATTCTTTGCCCAGCACTACCTCCCCCTACTTGACTGGCCTTATCGTGGGCGATTTCAGGCAAAGGAGCTTTCAGTCAAGCAGGAGGAGGCAGCGCCGTGCAGGAAATAGAGCTGGAGTGACAGAAGCTTCGGATCTACAAATAGCACTTCAGCTTCATTTGCATATCAATGATCTTTCAATTTTTCAGTAACATAGGAATGAACTGGCCATGTAAAGATATTGCTGGACTTGTCTTTGAAAGACCTAAATGTTTATATAAATAGTTTGGGGGTGAAATCCCGCTGACAGATTTGCTTTAACTATAAAGTCTAATGGCCACTTTACACGCGGCAACAGGAAGATAGAAACCGGCAGGTGTCGGAGACAATTGTACCTTTTACCTTCAAAACACCTTGCAGATACCTGAATTACACGCAGCCACTTCAAGGTGTTTTGAAGGTAAAAGGTACAATTGTCTCCGACACCTGCCGTTTTCTATCTTCCTGTTGCCGCGTGTAAAGTGGCCATTAGAGGTATATATACAAGGGCGAAACTACAACAGGTGCAGGGGTTGCGATCGCACCCAGGCCCTGCAGCCTAGAGGGGCCCCATAAGTCCATTTGCAATAATTGGGGGTCCCGTTGCAGCTTTCGCATTGGGGCCCCTGGGTCTGAAGTTACGCCACTGTATATATATATATATATATATGTGTGTGTGTGTGTGTATATATATATATATATGTATATATATTCTTAAAAGTAAATAATTTTATTTAAAGATAAATAAAAACATATAATTAAAAACATACCTTTTTAATTTGGACACCTATTCCCATCATGCAACTCTTCCCCTTTAATTTTCGCTGGGAGGAGCCTCTTTTTTGGCCCATTGTCGCCCTCTGTTGGATAATGTATTAAATGCCGAGACATAAGTAAGTAAGGAGGGAAGTAACAGATGCTCAAAGCAGATTTTTGGCTCATAAAACATTGATTGACAGCTTTTGAACTCAACCACTGATCTGAAAAGTGATGGAACGTTTTTGCAGACTGATGCTGCACCCTATGGATAGGAATATGTAATCTAAGTATGTAGAAGACTTGTTCTAGTCTGAGGATCTTATATGCCTTGCATATTGACTATGGAGGCATTGTGGATATATACAGTCCCAGAGGCACTGTTTTAGTTATTCTGGTTATTACTGGCTAAGTAGCTACCTGTCAGGGTGAGAGCTAGGGGGTTGATTAGCAGCATCCTCCTCCATAAAACAGAAGACGCTGACGTTGGTAGGTTTGTCTTTGGCACAAAATGAGTTGTAAAGCGGCTGTTTAGCTGCACCCTGGCAGGGAAGGGGTTCCAGTGAGATGGCAGTCTCTGCATTGCAGGTAGTATGTGGAGCAGCCTCAGTGCATCAGACAGAACATTCTGTGCATAACTAACAACCTGATCCAGACACATCCACACACTGCCAACAGACACACAGACGGATAAACGCTCAATGCTCCCTGACTGGTCTGCTGCAAGACATCACCTAGTAGCAACTGGCTGGCAGAGGGCACATAGATCCTACTGAGGGATGGCTACCATGTGCCCACTGACAAGCTAGAATGAAAAACAACCACCGGCCAGAGCTGAAGAACAGACAGATTCTAGATAATTCTAATATCCAGAGTGCCCGCTGGGAGAGACTGTCCTTCGTCACTTGTGACAGGGCACATTAGCTTTGACGTGGCAGCTGAATCGATGCCACACTTTGGGCTAAAATACAAATCCTTCGAGCCCAAGGGTGAACAGAGCGAAGTCTGAATCTTCCTGGTCTTGGTCCACGCCAATACGACACCTGCCCATGTCAGACACCAGCAGGATTGCTAATATGACTTCTTATTTTTTCTGAACATCTTTACAAAAAATCATGGACAGACACTATTTTTTTCAAACCATAAGTGATGCGTGTCTGCAGGCAATAATTCTTATATGAAGACATCAGCTGCATTCACTGGGAACTGCAAAATTACAGTCAAAATTATCTGAATGCTGCTAGTATCTACCGTATATACTCGAGTATAAGCAAACCCGATTATAAGCCGAGGCCCCCAATTTTACCACAAAAAAACTTGGAAAGCGTATTGATTCGAGTATAAGCATAGGCAGGGGCGGAATGGCTCCCCATCCTGGTTTATGGCCCCCCATTCTGATTTATGCCCCTCCCATCGTGGTTTATGACCCCCATACTGGTACATCATCTTTAATCTTGATAGATAGCTTCCATCCTGGTACATGGCCACCCATCATGGTCTGTAGCCCACCTATCATGGTATATGGCCCCCCCATCCTGGATATGGCCCCCATCCTGGTATATATCATTTGCCATCTTTTATATGGCCCCTTGTCCTGGTGTATGCCCCCCTCCATCCTGGATATGGCCCCCGATCCTGGATATCCCCCCCCCATCCTGGTATATATGATCCCCATCCTGGATATGGCCTCACATCCTGGATATGGCCCCCCATCCTGATATATATGGCCCCCATCCTGGTACATATGATTCACCTTCCTGGATATGGCCCCCCATCCTAGATATGGCCCCCCCATCCTGGTATATATGATCCCACATTCTGGATATGGCCCCCATCCTTATATATACGATCCCCCATCCTGGATATGGCCCTCCATCCTGGTATATATGTGTGGAGCCCACTGGGACGGGGTACTCGGTACCGGGGACCGGGTTGCTGCTAGGGATGTCATGGAGGGCCTGGTCCGGACCGTGTCCCGGGTTCCGCAAGTAAAAGGGGATATTTACAAGGGATAAATGTTTGTCGTGACGCCACCCACGGTGTGTGGTCAGTAATGGGACCACCGCTGCTGCAGAACCTCCGGGGATGATGTAAGGCAGCTTAGATGGGACTGCTCTCCGTAGGTAGAGGCTGGTTCCCCGGGGCAGTGGTAATTAGAGTCTATGGTGGATATGATAATAAGGGATTGATAGTGGAGACGGGTTCAAGGAACACACACTCACATTTCTGTAGTTTTCCAAAGCTTTACTGCAGATGTTGTAGCAGGTTATTGTCCATGGAGTCTGTACTAGGGCTGGGTTGCTCACACCCTGTCCGGGTCCTCAGTTTCCTCCTGCTGTGCTGTGTGTGTGTGGCCCTGCTGCTGCTTCTAGCTGAGCTGCTGGCACTGTCTCTCTCCTCACAGGTACCCCTTGGCTAGGCAACTTGAGTCTTCCGTGTGCTGCTCACCCCGCCGTGTTACTTTGCTCTGGTACAGTGTTGATCTAGAAACTCCACTATTCCTGGATTTACAGTGCTTTGTGTGTCAGTCACAGTCTCGGATCCGGTGTCCGTTCTGTGCGCTCCTCTGGGGTGAGTGGTGATGGCACTAAGTCTCCCAGATGTGTTCCTTTGTCTTCAGTTCTCCTTCCCTCAGACCCTGGCTAGACCTGGAATCGATGAGCGGACTGTAGAGAAGCCTGACGCAGCTCCTTTACACTACAGTCTCCTTCAGTTCTCCCAGGAACTAGACTCTTCCCAGTACTACCTCGTACTGAACTTCCTAAGAACTGACTAACTACTTCCTCTTGACCCAGAGTATATAAGGGAGCTGGTTTAGCTCCCCCTCCTGGCCCAGAGTGCTAGTGTCAGTGTGTTGTGGGGAGGGAACTCGTGTGATGTTACTGTGGCACATTAACCCCTGGGGTGCCACATATGCCTCCTATTCTGGCATATATGATCCCCCATCCTGGATATGGCCCCCCATCCTGGAATGAAAAATAAATGATTTAACTCACCTCCCCATCGCTCGCAGCACAACGGCATCCTTCTGTCTTCTTGCCCCAGTATCTGATCATGTGAGCAGTGCGTGCAGCAATGACGTCACTGTTCTGCACCGCTCACACGATCAGATGCTGGCACAAGACAGAAAGATGCTGTGGTGCTGGGAGCGATGGGGAGGTGAGTTAAATTGTTTATTTTTATTGCGTTCACCAGGATAGGGGGCTGATCGTTTGGGCAGTCTACTTAAGGTAATGTAATATGGGCTGCTACTCCCCCCCCCTTCCCCCAACAGCACAGCACGTTGACATGAATATAAGCTGAGGAGGGCTTTTTAGGCAAGAAAAAATTTGCTGAAAATGTTGGGTTATACTCGAGTATATACGATATGTGTAGAGCCTTATATATGTAGATGACAACCAAGGGGAGAGTTACTATGTCTAACTACTTCCATTCCTCTTTTCCTGTAGTGAGCAGAGATGAATGAACCTTTTGTAGTTTTAGTTCGGGGTAGTGCAGCCAAACATTTTTAGCAAACAGTTCAAGACCCCGAACTTGACTCGAACCTCAAAGGAAGTCATTGATTGGCAGACTAGCTCTCCGCCCACATACAGCCAGCCATAAGTAAAACGCTTCGGGGAATGGGAGGGGGATTTATTTAAAATTACTTTTGGACACACTACTCCCAAAAACTGTACTTTTAAGCCCAGTGCGAGCCGATCAAAGCACGTCGTTCACTCTGGGCCAAGCACCAATTGTACCTGACCACAATGATGCTGCTCCAGTGCTATAATAATAATAATAATAATAATTTTTATTTATATAGCGCCAACATATTCCGCAGCGCTTCACAATACAAAGTTCACATTTAAACAATTATAAGAAACAATTAGAAAATACAATACAATACAATACAAAGCATAACATAATACAATAATTAGAGCAAAAAATGGCAACCCTGCTCATAAGAGCTGACAATCTAACAATGAGGTGGGGGTGACAAGGTACAGTTGTTCATTTACAATGATAGTATAGTCAACTTGAGGAGATGGGGAACAGATAGGAGCAGAATAAGTGGCCACAACCTGTTATATGTGATCCACTTGAGGTGGAGCCATGTCTAGATGACTGACTAGGGATCATGATAGGCCGCCCTAAAAAGATGTGTTTTTAGGGATCGCCTAAAACTATTTAAGTTGTGGATACATCTAATTTCTTGGGGTAGAGCATTCCAAAGAATTGGTGCGGCTCGGGAGAAGTCTTGGAGCCGGGAGTGGGAGGTTCGGATTAATGCAGAAGTGAGTCTAAAGTCACTTCCAGAGCGAAGAGAACGGGTGGGGTGATAGACAGAGATGAGGGAGGAGATGTATGGGGGTGCTGCACTGTGAAGAGCTTTGTGGGTGAGAACAAGCAGTTTCAAATGGATCCTATAGTGTATAGGCAGCCAGTGTAATGACTGGCATAGAGCAGAAGCGTCTGAGTAACGATTAGCTAGATAGGTAATCCTGGCTGCTGCATTAAGGATGGACTGGAGAGGGGACAGTCTAGTGCGGGGGAGGCCAACTAAGAGAGAATTACAATAGTCAAGGCGAGAGTGAATCAGGGCCACAGTGTGTGTTTTGGTGGTTTCCAAGGTGAGAAAGGGGCGAATTCTGGAGATGTTTTTCAGGTGCAAGCGGCAAGAGCGGGCGAGAGCTTGTATATATGGAGTGAAGGAAAGATCAGAGTCAAACGTAACACCCAGACAGAGAGTCTGCTGACTAGGCACTATTGTGGTGCCGCACACTGAGATAGAGATGTCATATTTAGGGAGGTTAGTGGAGGGTGGGACCAGAAGTAGTTCAGTTTTGGAAAGATTAAGTTTCAGGTAGAGAGCGGACATGATATTGGAAACTGCGGTTAGATGGTCATTGGTGATCTTTATTAGAGCGGGAGTAAGGTCAGGGGAAGAAGTGTATAGTTGTGTGTCATCAACATAAAGATGGTACTGAAAACCAAATCTGCTGATGGTCTGTCCAATCGGGGCTGTGTAGAGTGAGAAGAGGTCCAAGGACTGAACCCTGAGGGACTCCGATAGTGAGAGGAAGAGGGGAGGAAGTGGAGCCAGAAAATGATACACTGAAAGAGCGGTCAGAAAGATAGGGAGAGAACCAGGAGAGAGCAGTGTCCTTGATGCCGATGGAGTGCAGCATGGAGTGTAGGAGATGGTGGTCAACAGTGTCAAAGGCTGCAGAGAGATCAAGAAGGATAAGCAGAGAGTGGTGATCATTATGTTTTGCCTTCAGAAGGTCATTGGTCACTTTGGTGAGAGCAGTTTCTGTAGAATGTAGGGGGTGGAAACCAGACTGTAATGGGTCTAGAAGAGAGTGAGTGGAGAGGTAATGAGTGAGGCGGGAGACCAGACGCTCCAGGAGTTTAGAGATGAAGGGGAGATTGGAAACTGGTCTGTAGTTGTTTGTGCAGGAAGGGTCAAGAGAAGATTTCTTTAATAAAGGAGTGATGATAGAGTGTTTGAAGGAGGAGGGGAAGACGCCAGAAGAGAGGGAGAGATTGAAGATTTTGGTTAAGTTAGTGGTGACCACCGGAGAGAGAGACTGGAGTAGGTGTGAAGGGATGGGGTCAGCAGTGCATGTGGTGGGACGAGAGGAAGAGAGGAGTCTGGAGACTTCTTCTTCTGTGACCGGGTCAAAAGTAGTGAGTGAGCCGCAGGAAATGTGGGGAGTGGTAGGGGTAACAGCAATTTGAGGTTGGGAGGTGATTTCCTGACAGATGTTTTCTATTTTCTCTGTGAAGTGGGAAGCCAGGTCATCAGCACAGAGGTCAGTGATTGGGGCCACCACTTTAGGACTGAGGAGAGAGTGAAAGGTGTCAAAGAGTTTTTTTGAGTTGTTGGATAGTGAGGAGATCAAAGTGGTGAAGTAGGTTTGTTTGGCAAGGTGAAGGGCAGAATTGTAAGTTCTCAGCATAAATTTGTAGTGAATGAAGTGTTCTGGAGTGCGGCTTTTCCTCCATAGACATTCAGCACTCCTCGAGCATCGCTGGAGGAATCGAGATTGTGATGTGAGCCAGGGCTGTTTTACTCTGTGTTTGGAGGTTTCGAGGGTGAGGGGTGCTATTTGGTCCAGGGCCCTTTTTAGAGAGTCATTTAAGTGATTGACTGAGAGATCGGGGCAGGAAAATGAGGAGATTGGGAACAGTGATGAGTGTAGAGAGTCTGTGAATGTGTGAGGGTTTATGGCCTGTAGATTTCTCAATCTGTGATATGTAGGAATGTGCTGGGGTGGGCGAGGGTTAGTGAGTGTGAAGGAGAGAATGTTGTGGTCAGAGAGGGGAAGTTCTGAATTATCTAAGGAGGAGGTTGAGCAGAGCTGGACAAAGATCAGGTCAAGGGTGTTACCATCCTTGTGTGTCATCGAGGTTGAGAGCTGAGAGAGGCCAAGAGATGTGGTTAGAGATAGGAGCTGAAATGCAGATGAGAAGATAGGGCTGTTTGTGGGGATGTTGAAGTCTCCCAAAATAAGGGTTGGTAATTCTGAGTACATGAATTGCGGCAGCCATGCGGAGAAATGGTCGAGGAATTGGGTGGGTGACCCTGGGGGGCGGTATACCACCGCTTTACAAACGTAAAGTACCTAAACAGACTCGCTCAACACTGAACCAGACCTTGAAAGGTTCGCTCAACTCTACTAGCGACCTCGGGCATTTAAATGTCCATCCCTTGGGGCAATTACATTTTTTAGCCTTTTTAAGCTTTTTCATCTGATATTTCTCCAAAGACAGCACTGCTCTGATGCAGGGGTTGTGTCTACATAATAAATGATTAAAGGGAATCTGACAGTAGGATCAACTCGTAAGCTGTCTATATGGGCATGTAGGTTATACAGTAGGATGATGATTTTTATGATACCTTGGTATGTGCAATTCGATGTCTTATTTCAGAGAAATCCATGCTTCCCTTAATGAGCTGTTAAAATCTATGGGTCGAACGTCGATCTCCCTGAGAATCTATTTCCAGAACATATTTTACTTGAAATGGGGAGTTACCAGTGTGTGACATATAATAACTCACAGTGAGTTTGTAAAACCTATTTTATGAAACATTTCTAGGTAGTTCTTAATTAATATAATGAGTCCTGTGTTCAGAATCTCTTGTCTCTTGGTCAGAGTGTAAGGCTGGCTTCACACAATGGTTTTTTGGATCCTGGGCTGTCCGGTGTGAACCGGACACCCCCGGATCCGATTCCTGCCCCATAGTAACCCTATGGGGCTGGAATATGCCGGATGAATGTATTTTGGCATCCGGTTTTTGGATGTCCGGGAGAATCCGGAAGGAAATCGGATTTTTCTCTCGGACACAAAATCGGAGCGTGCACCATTTTTGAGTCTGGGGAGGAAAATCTCCCCAAATCGGATCCTCCTGGAAAACCGGACACCTGCGGCTGCACGCCGCTATTATTTCAGGACCGCGGCTAGCTCCCTGGTTCTGCAGGTGGTGACTACAGACCCTTTCTCTGTATTCATCTTTTTGGCTGTTGTTTTGGTTACTTTTTCATTTTGTCATTGCTCTCATCGCTAAAGATAGCAAGAGGTGGTGTCTACGTCCCACAGAAGTAGCTCATCCAGGATGGCACATCAGTGCGAGCTGTGGTGAGAATGTTAGCTGTATCTGTCATCACTGTGTCTAGAGCATGGAACAGATAACACGAGACAGGCCAGTGCACCAGGAGACAAGAAGGGGGCCGTGGGAGGGTAACAACCCAGCAGCAGGACTGCTACCTCCTCCTTTGTGCAAGGAGAAATAAGAGGAGCAGTGCCCAGAAGGAACCTAGTGCCCACTGCACCTACATATGGTCTCACAATGGGTCTGAGGATCTCATCCTGGTACCTAATGGCAGTCAGGGTACCTCTAGCTAGAACATGTATGGCTGTGTAGCCCTCTAAAGAAATGCCTTCCCACACCATTACTGACCCACTGCCAAACCAGTCATGCTGGAGGATGTTGCAGGCAGCAAAACATTCTCCACAGCGTCTCCAGACTCTGTCACAACTGTCACTTGTGTTCAGGTGACCTCATCCGTAAAGAGCACAGGGTGCCAAAGTTTAATTTGCCAATCTTGGTGTTCTCCAGCAAATGCCAATCACCCTGCATGGTGTTAGGCTGTAAACACAGCACCTACTTGTGGATGTCGGGCCCTTACACCATCGTCATGGAGTCTGTTTCTGATAGTTTGAGCAGACACATGGATATTAGTGGCCTGCTGGAGGTCATTTTGCAGGGCTCCGACACTTCTCTTCCTGTTCCTCCTTGCACAAAGGAGGAGGTAGCTGTCCTGCTGCTGGGCTACGGCCCTCTTACAGCCCCCTCTACATCTCCTGGTGCACTGGCCTGTCTCCTGGATCTGCTCCATGCGCTGAACATTGTGCTGGCAGACAGAGCTAACCTTCTTGGCACAGCTCGTACTGATGTGCCATCCTGGATGAGCTGCATTACCTGAGCTACTTCTGTGGGTTGTAGACACCACCTCTTGCTATCTCTAGGGGTGAGAGCAATGACAAAATGCAAAAGTGACCAAAACAACAGCCAAAAAGGAAGGGAACAGAGAATAGTCTGTGGTCACCACCTGCAGAACCGATCCTTTATAGGGGAAGACAACTTGTTATCTGTTCCATTTGCAGAACAGCAGGAGAAATTGATTCACAATCAGTGTTGCTTCATAACTGGACAGGATGATTTCACAGAAGTGTGATTGACTTGGAGTTACATTGTGTTGTTTCTGTGTGCCCTTTATTTTTTTTAGCAGTGTATATGTATGTTTGTGATGTGTATGTATGTGGTCTGTATACAAGCATGTGTATACATATGTGTATGTGCTCAGTATATACATGCATGTGTACTGCGTGTGTATACATATGTGTGTGATCAGTGTTTATGTGTGTGTATACATATGTGTGTGTCATCAGTATGTGTATGTGTGGCACCCAGGAGTTTATGTGCCACAGTAACACCACAAAAGGTTAACTCCCCACACAACCCTCAACACTACACTAGCGCCTCCAGGCCAGAAGGGGGAGCTAAAGATGCTTCCCTATATATTCTGCTGTGGAGAGGAAGTGGGGAAGAGCAGAGTGGTGGGAGGAGATAATGTTGTTTACCTCAGAGTAGCAGTGACAATTAGTCAGTTGGAGTTAGTTAAGTTCCTGGGAGGTCTGAGGAAGAAAGACTGGTGGTGTAGAGGGGCCGCCTTAGGCTTTTCCACAGCCTGCTACCAACTTCCAGGCCTAGCCAGGGTCTGAGGGAAGGAGTAAGAGAAACAGGAGAACACATCTGGGAGACTGAGTTACCCCATAACTCGCCCCGGAGGAGCGCACAGACCGGATACCAGATCTGAAACTGTGACTGACCCACGCTGCACAGTAAACACCGGACTAGTGGAGGTTATATATCTACACTGTACCTCAGCGAAGCAACACGGCGAGGTCAGAAATACAGAGGAAAGACTCAAGTTGCCTAGCAAAGGGGGTACCTGTGAGGAGAGACAGGCCAGCAGCCTAGCTGAAGCGGCAGCAGGGCCAAACACACAGCGCAAGTGAGGGAAGCTGAGGACACGGACAGGGTGGGAGCAACCCAGCCCCGGTACAGACTCCGTGGACAGTACTCTGCTAACAACATCATCTGCAGTAAAGACTTAGAAAACTTCAAAACCGTGAGTTTGTGTGATCCTTGTGCTCAAATCCTGCGTTCCCTCACAAGCAGCTATCATCTCTACTACTACCCCTATCCTGCAATATCCTTAGTACTATCTATAGACTGTTACTATCTCTGCCCAGGGAACCAAGGTCTACATGCGGAGAGCCATTACATCCCCAGCTACCAAACATCATCCCCAGAGGTTCTGCAGCAGAGGTGGTCACCCTGACCACAACCCGTGGGTGGCGTCACGACAAACTCCCCTGTAAATATTCCCCTATTTATTTGTGGAACCCGGGACACGGTCATAACCAAGACATCCGTGATATCCCCAGCAGTATCCCGGTCCGGTACCGCGTACCCCGTCCCAGTGGGCTCCACATATGTGTGTGTGTTATATTTGTGTATACATTTGTGTGACTATGTGCTCGTAGCATACATGTGTGTACACATATGTGTGTGTATGCTATATGTATACTTGTGTGTGTAACATACAGTGCTTGAGTCACATACTGTGTGTATGTAGCACCCTTTTGTAAATCCCAGCAGCACAGACAAGAGATCATACAGTGCCTTGTGAAAGTATTTGGCCCCCTTGAACGTTTTAACCTTTTGCCACATTTCAGGCTTCAAACATAAAGATATAAATTCTATTTTTTTGTGAAGAATCAACAAGTGGGACACAATCGTGAAGTGGAACCAAATTTTTTGAATAGTTTAAAATTTTTAACAAATAAAAAAACTGAAAAGTGGGGGTGCAATATTATTCGGCCCCTTTACTTTCAGTGCAGCAAACTCACTCCAGAAGTTCAGTGAGGATCTCTGAATGATCCAATGTTGTTCTAAATGACTGGTAAGGACAAATAAAATCCACCTGTCTGTAATCAAGTCTCCGTATAAATGCACCTGCTCAGTGATAGTCTCAGGGTTCTGTTTCAAGTGCAGAGAGCATCATGAAGACCAAGGAACACACCAGGCAGGTCCGAGATACTGTGGTGGCGAAGTTTAAAGCAAGATTTGGATACAAAAAGATTTCCCAAGTTTTAAACATCTCAAGGAGCATTGTGCAAGCGATCATATTGAAATGGGAGGAGCATCAGACCACTGCAACTCTACCAAGACCCGGCCGTCCCTCTAAACTTTCATCTCGAACAAGGAGAAGACTGATCAGAGATGCAGCCAAAAGGCCATGATCACTCTGGCTGAACTGCAGAGATCTACAGCTGAGGTGGGAGAGTCTGTGCATAGCACAATAATCATTCGTACACTGCACAAATCTGGCCTTTATGGAAGAGTGGCAAGAAGAAAGTCATTTCTCAAAGACATCTATAAAAGGTCTCGTTTGAAGTTTGCCACAATCCACCTGGGAGACACCAAACATGTGGAATAAGGTGCTCTGGTCAGATGAAACCAAAATCAAACCTTTTGGCCACAATGCAAAACGATATGTTTGGCGTAAAAGCAACACAGCTCATCACCCTCAAAACACCATCCCCACTGTCAAACATGGTGGTGGCAACATCATGGTTTGGGCCTGCTTTACTTCAGCAGGGACAGGGAAGATGGTTAAAATTGATGGGAAGATGGACGGAGCCAAATACAGGACCATTCTGGAAGAAAACCTGTTGGAGTCTGCAAAAGACCTGAGACTGGGACAGAGATTTATCTTCCAACAAGACAATGATCCCAAACATAAAGCAAAATCTACAATGGAATGGTTCAAAAATAAATGTATCCAGGTGTTAGAATGGCCAAGTCACAGTCCAGACCTGAATCCAATCGAGAATCTGTGGAAAGAGCTGAAAACTGCTGTTCACAAACGCTCTCCATCCAACCTCACTGAGCTCCAGCTGTTCTGCAAGGAAGAATGGGCAAGAATTTCAGTCTCTCGATGTGCAAAACTGATAGAGACATACCCCAAGAGACTGCAGCTGTAACCGCAGCAAAAGGTGGAGCTACAAAGTATTAACTCAAGGGGGCTGAATAATATTGCACGCCCCACTTTTCAGTTTATTTCTTAAAAAAGTTCAAAATATAAATTTCGTTCCACTTCACGATTGTGTCCCACTTGTTGTTGATTCTTCACAAAAAAATTAGAATTTATATTTTATGTTTGAAGCCTGAAATGTGGCAAAAGGTTGAAAAGTTCAAGGGGCCGAATACTTTCACAAGGCACTGTAGGTGTAAACATGTTGGCAATTGTCCAACTAATGAACAAAATGCTGCTCATCATCGTGTCATTGGATTGTTTATGGTGCAACAAAAATCATTTTCATCGGTAGCATATCGCCTGGTGAAAGTGAACCCCATATATATACCAGGATGGGAGACATATATACCAGAATGGTCTCATGATGGGGGACATATATAAACCACGATCGGGAAGTACATATATATATATGTATATATGAAGGACATATATTCCAGAATGGAAATGGGGATCATATAAAGCAGGATGGGAGATATATTTTCCAGGATGGGCCACATGTATACCAGAATGGGTAAGATATGTACTAGGATAAAGGAACATACATACCAGGATCAGAATAATATATACCTGGATGGGCATCATATATACCAGGATGGGGAAGATATATACCAAGTAGAGAGACATATATACCAGGATGGGGAAGATATATACTAAGCAGAGGGTCATGCATACACCTGGATGAGGGACATTGGTATAGATTTGGGGAACATTACCCCATAACAGTGTCAGCACTAGTTTCCCCCCCCCCACCCTATCAGTGTGCCATGACCACATTTTTTGCTTCAAATTGTTTTTCTATTTTCCTCCTTTAAAACCTAGGTGCGTCTTATTATCCAAAATCCAGTGTCTGCTGATGAAACATTTCCTTGGTGTTATTTCCCAGACCAATAATTGCTGTAAATGTGTGAACATTGTGTTCAGAATGATGATGAAATAACTATTCTTAGAAAATACACACATTTAAATGCCGATTCCTAAACCGTAACACCCGGAGTGGTGGTCTTCACAGGTAGTGCCGGCCTGATGACTAAATCCACAGATCAATTGTGTGGGTGCTGCTGAGTTCAAGAAATGACTTCATTATTGTCAGCTCTGTTTTCACACACCTTGTGGAGCAGACATGTTTCACCTCATGTAGCACAGTTACCTCATCACCCGTGCTGTGTAACCTGATTCCAGCCCCCCATGAGTTTCTCTGAGGGACTGACCTCAATTTTGGGTTATAAAAAGCTGCGTAATAGGCAGGGTCGAAAAGGAGAAAGGAAGGGGCTATCTACAATTGTTAATTTCAATTAAAATAGAAAGATGTGATAAAGATAGACATGAAGTAGAGATTTTTAGAGTTTCGACAAAAGAAGTATGAGGCAGCGTAAAGGGGCCGTTACACGGTACGGTATTGTGAACGATCTCATCCGCGATCTCAGGGGTGCGCGCTCATGGACAACATCGTTGGTGAGGTGTCACATATATACATATAGTTCACGACGCAGCAACGATGTTGCGTGCTGTGTATCATTCGCACAACCAGCGGCCGATGCTTGTCAATGTTGTGAATAGGCGAAATCGTTAAGGTGATCGTTATCGCGGTGTCGCACTGAACGATGCAGCAGATTGCATGATCGTGCAATACTTCCCTGATGAATGCAGTGTTCCCCTGCATAACAAACAAGTCCCAAAAACAGGCAGCACTCCAATTCAAGGTGATGTGGACACGTTTAATCCAGCTCTCAGTGGCACAACGTTTCGACCAAAATGTTCTTTATCAAGCACCAATGTTTGACGAAGACCATTTTGATCGAAACATAGCGCCACTGAGGACTGGATTAAATGTGTCCACATCACTTTGAATTGGAGTGCTGCCTGTTTTGGACTAGATAGATAGATAGATAGATAGATAGATAGATAGATAGATAGATATAGATAGATAGATAGATAGATAGATAGATAATAGATAGATAGAATATAGATAGATAGATAGATAGATAGATAGATAGATAGATAGATAGATAATAGATAGATAGATAGATAGATAGATAGATAGATGACATGAATTAAATGGTTTTAGAAATAGATTAGTGAAGTCCCTCAATTAACCTTCAACCATGGTTTGAAGAACACGTCCATAGTGAGCTTAGCCACTGAATTACTGTATCCACTTCATTTTCAAGAACAATCAGAGCGACGACTTAACCTCTGGACACTGTCACTCATTCTAAAATGTAGAGATCATAACACTGGACACAATTCCATGATTGGATATGATGTAAGTCATGAAACCACTCGAACTCCAATTTTTTGGATATCGATTGAATCCAGATACCAACTCCACTACCGACCCTCAATTTTCGAAGTCCATAACCCCCCCAAACTCCCTGAATCCCGACTCAACAAAAAGGACATGTTCCACTCAACAACCCCATTTGGAATGCCAATATTAGCAAATGTGCATGCAATTAATTAATGAAAGTCATGGCCGGGTCATCCTAGCTGCTATCGGGGGTTACACTGGTTAAAAGCTTCCAATCAGACAAAGTTGGATATGAGGCGGTCGACAGGGTAGGGGGTAGTCGGGTCCCGGGACAGGAGGACTACTTCGATGGGGGATCACGGCTGGTCGGTTCCCGGTTCCGTGCCCTGGACCCTCAGTGGTGAGGATTAGGGGGAATGTTGATGAGGATGGGGGTAATAGTGTTGTGACGCCACCTGTGGTTCCTGGTAACAGTGGATATTAGCGCTGCAGCTGGCCGCTGAGGTGATGGTGGTGCAGTTCAGCGTAGTACAGCTCCCCACAGGTGGAGCTTTACCTCAGGGCAGCGAGGATGGATGAGGGGAGTCGTAGTAGCGGCTTGCGGGGGACGCTGTGGGCAGCGGCGGGGAAGCAGATTCACACACACAATAGTTTTTGTTTTGGTACCTTTTACTGATGTCCGGTAACAGGTACAGTCCAAGAGGGTTACCAAGTTCTCGGTGCAAATTGGGATTTTTCACCTTGAGAGTTGTGAGGCCTCCTCTGCTACTGTGTACGGTGGTTTGGGGTAAGTCCTTCTATTAACTGAACTCACCGCTTTCTTTCCTCTCAGGGCTTTTCTCTTTAACCGACAATGAGGGCCTTCTGTGGGGTCCCTACACTGCTCTTGGGCCCCTGGTCCTATGCATGGTCAGGTTTGAGTTTCTTGATTAAGTTAGTACCTCAGGGAATAGATCCTCCTGGTTTCTTCTGTCTTTTCCTGCTTCAGTGTATTTTCTGCAGGTTCGGACTCCGGTGTCCGGGTGAGCTAAAGGGATTCTAGATCTGGTCCCTTGTTATGACCTACAGCTCCTTCCACTGGCCTACGTCCCTCTCTCTGGGGTGCTCCACAGCGGGTCAGTCTCCCTTGGTTCTGGGCTTTGCTTTGCCCAGCAACCGTGTCTTTCCAGCACCTTCTCTAGGCTCCTCCACTGGACTTAACTGCTTTTTTCACTGCCCAGAGCAGACTAACTGACTCCTCCCCTCAGGCCTGGATCCTTATATGGGAACTTGTTTAAAGCCGCAAGTAGAGCTCCCCCTCCAGCTCTGGGGCGAAGGTGTTGTGTTCTGTGTGTACAGGATGGGTCCTGTGGCAATCCCCAGCAGGGGCGCCACATTCCCCCCTAGTTAACTTCAGTCCTCCGGGACTGAAACATTTTTCATAAACATAACATAGCATAACTATTTACATTTGGAAATTGAACAGAGTCTCAAAATTAAAAATGTACAAAAACCAGGGAAAAATGGGAAAACAGGTAACCAGTCCATACAGCGCTAGTCCATCCGCTGCAGGCTGTTTAAAGTATTTTTGCCACCACCAGTCCTGTGGCTATGGTCCATTTTTAAAATTAGAAAGAGCTCATTCAAAAAGTCCAAACAAGTAAAGTTTCTGTAGGCTTAAAAATTCAAAATTACACAACAACAAACACTACGGGTGCCTCGGCGTAGGAGTCCTAGGTACTGCAGGGGCCTCTACCGGTTCATAAGCGCTGTAGGCCTCTCGCCTTGGGGTCACCTATTGACCAAGATTTTGCTCTCCCTAGACAGCTCCTTACGCCAACTCCACTCACCCCTCTGATGTTGTGTACCTGGTTTGGGTTGTTTTAGCCTACTCTTCAATCTTCTGTACACTGACGTTGGTTATATATTTACATTTTAAACGTTGTGAGACAGAGGGGATAGCTCAGCTGGGATCTTTGCTTTTGGTGCAACGAGTGGCTGTGCACTCACAGTAGACAATGGCAGACTGGCAGGCTTCACACAGGCTGACTGCATCACCATCAATACAGGGAGGTATATGAAATGAACCGAGGGGAAACATACCTGTCGTCCAGTACCTCACCCCTCGGCACCTCACAACGTATTTACATTTCCCATATTTTACCGCTTATTCTCTTTATCTGAGTGGTGGATGTCCTAAATTTACACGTGTTGATCTACGTACTTCTGGTGTATGACTAGTGTCAGTGGGTCTATGTGTCAAAGGTAAACTGGTTAACAGTCTGCGACCACTTGATCTCACAGCAGGAATGGCAGGTGCTCGGATTGCAGGGTTCTCTGGCTCTGCTACCACGGGTGGTTCTTCTGCTCTTGGCTCTTCAACTGGTTATGGGAACATCAAAGTTGGAATTAGGTATGTACCTACTATTTGAGGCCAATCTGCTGGTAATTCTCCAATGAGTGTCTGGACTGTCTTTGGTTCCTCTTTTTCAGGTTCTGGACAAGGTACATCTTCTTTTGGTTGTAACTGTTGAGGGCACTTCTTCAAATGATATCTGGACACTGTTGCTGTTGTTTCTCCATTGTCTTTGCTGATGAAACAGGTTTTCTGGTTATCAAAGTTGGATGGTAATACAGTGTATGGTTCTTTTTCCCATTGATCATCTAGTTTATGCATTCTTCTTTTTCTTTTCAAAACCAATTCACCGGGTGCTAAGGGTGTTACCGGCGCGGTTTTGTTAAAATTGGCTTCTTGCTTTTCTCTTGATTATGCTAGACTTTTCTCAACGCATTCTTGTATTTTCTGGTATTGTTCTTTTCTTCTAGTATCCTAATCTGCATCTGTGGTCTCTACTATGCCTATTTCAAAATCTACTGGCAATTTTCATGGTCTTACTCTCATGAGGTATGCAGGGGTACAATTTTTCTTGAACTTATGGGGATGTTGTTGTATTTGGTAGCTTCTCTGGCCATCTGTTTCATTTGTCCAAAGGCAGAGATTTGAGCATTTCAATTACCATGTGATTCATCTTTTCGCACATTCCATTGGTTTGAGGATGGTAAGGCGTGGTACGAATTTTTTGGCATCCGTATAGGTTACAGAACTCTTGAAATAACTCAGCTTCAAAGGCAGAACCTTGGTCTGTCAAGATTTGTTCTGGATAACCGTGTGGTCTGCCGAAATATGCTTGAAAGGTTCTTGCTGCTGTTTGAGCTGTTAAGTCCTTTACAGGAACTACCACAAGGAATCTGGAATAGTGGTCTACCATGGTAAGAGCATAGGTATAGCCTGATCTGCTGGGTGTGAGTTTGACGTGATCTAAGGCTACCAGTTCTAATGGCTGTTTAGTGATGATGGGCTGTAGTGGTGCTTTCTGGCTGTTACAGTCTTTCTTCTAATGACATGGTCCACAATTTTTACACCATTTCTCAATGGAGGCCCTCATGCCGATCCAATAGAATCTCTCACGTAACAATACTTCCAGTTTCTTCCATCCAAAGTGTCCTGCTCCATTATGGAATGCTTCCAACACCATCTGGATGTCTCTCTTTGGAACCACAACTTGCCATACCATTTCATGTGTTCTAGGATTGATATACCGTCTGCACAATTGACCTTGATAGATGAATAACCTGCTTCTTTCTTTCCACAGTTATTGGGCCTCTGGTGGAGCATTCTTCTCAATTTGGGAATCTGGTTGGGTTACCAGTCTCTTTACTAGGCACACGGCCCGGATCACTGTCTTGAGTCTCTTTCCATCCATAGTGAGGCAACGAATTCAGTGCTACGTTTTGACGGTTTTGGTATATATGGTTTTCAGTCATCTTCCATTTTCAACTTTTATGGAAAGCTGGGAGTTCTACTTCTTCTAAGTCATCCTCTTGAAACTTTAGGTTTCAGCAGGTGACATTTAGATGGTTTAAGCTTCATCCGTACTTTGCTAAAGCTGTAAATACCTCTGCCAGGTGTTCCAGATGTTCTTCGTAGGTCTTGGAATACACAATGACGTCGTCCAGGTATAACAGCACCATCTCAAAAGTTCTAGTGTCCCAGGCAACATTCCATGAGTCTTTGAAACGTTCCTGGTGCATTGCATAACCCGAATGGCATGCTGTTGAATTCGCATAGGTGTTGTGAATGCGGTCTTCTCTCAGTCATCTTCTGCAATGGAGACCTGCCAATACCCACTAGTGAGATCTAATGTGGAGAAATAATGAGCAGTCTTTAATGCAGCAAGAGACTCCTCTATGCAGGGTAACGGGTAAGCATCTTTATGAGTGATCTAATGGATTTCCCTGTAATCCACACACATCCTCATAGTGCCATCCTTCTTTCTGACTAAGACTAAGGGGGCTGCCCAGAGACTACAGCTATCTCTTATAACCCCAGCTTCCTTCATGTCCTGCAGCATCTCTTTGGCACATGGTAGTGATTTGGTGGAACGGGTCTTGTTTCACTCTAATTGGGGATGATCTCCTGTGGGTATGCAATGGTGTACCTCTTTAATCTCCCAAAATCTAATGGATGCTTACTAAATAACTGTTCGAACTATTTTGCTACCCGGTAGACTCCGTGCTTCTGGTGGGAAGGGGTGGCATCAGTTCCTACATGCAACTGCTGACACCACTCCTCCAGCTGTCCCTTGAAGTTGTTATCCTCCGCCTGGTTTGACGGGGAAACAGCTCTACTGCCTGTATGTTGTTGTTACAAACAGTATACAGCTTTGCTACAGTAGCATACCGGGGTAGTTTTGCTTCCTCTTTCCGACAATTTAATACACGGATTGGTACTCGTCCCTTGCGTACATCCACCACCCCTCTGGCTGTCAGTAGTGTAGTTCTATGCTCTGGAAAATTCTTTTTTTTTAAATCAGATGTTTTTATTAAACAAAAAGAAATGTGTAACATCATATCCAAAAGGTATACATACATTTTATAATGAGTCCCATAATCCAAATAAAGGAGCCAACCCCATGAACCCTTCCCCCCACCCCCCTTCCCTCTTTAGACAGCACAGCTTCCTAGTCATATACAACAGTCTGGCTATAGCTATCTTCTGTGCGTTTGTGATCTGGATTTCTTCAACATAACCCAAAACGCACACCAATGGGTTTCTAGGCACCAGACATCCATACTTCCCTTCAATCATCACAATCACCACCATCCAAAAGGCTTGCAATCTTGGACATTTCCACAACATATGCGTAATGCCTGCATTTTCATTCGTACATTTTGGACATTCTGATGTATCTCTTATACCAATCTTATATAAGAATTCAGGAGATCTGTACACTCTGTGGATGGTATATAGTTGCGATAGCTGTCCCGGCTCACTTAACGATAATTTCAGTATGTAGCCCACAACCGACTCCCAAATCTCATCATCCAGTGCCCCTAATTCCTCCTCTCATTTACCCCGAGCACCAATTGGATGTTTCAGCAAAAAAGTGTGTAGAATATCTTTGCACACACTAGAGATTACCCCTGTCTTGATCCCTTCCATGGAAATATAATCAAGGACTATATCTCTCTGTACCTGTAGTCCACTCTCCCGTTCTGTCTTCTAAATGCAGGTTGAATCCTGAGATACCTATATCTATCCGTGTCTGGTATACCAAATTCTGCCTTAATTGTATCAAACTCCTTTAGTTCTTGGTTCACGAGTAGCTGTGACATATACTGTATCCCTTTAGTAGCCCAGTCTTTCCATTCCCCAAGTTTACATACTTCACTCTGTTTTTCATTCATCCAAATGGGAGTATATATAGTCAAGTCAGAGACCTCTCTTATTCTCTTGATTTTAGAGCACGTGTTATGTAATAGACACAGAGTGGGGAATTTCCTTCCTAACCGATTAAATATACCGGTCTTCAGTCCCCGCACCAATGGACTTCGTCTAATAAAATATGTCAATACTGCCTATATTGAACCACCCCCCTTCTTTGATACCCAGCCTTTTAAGTGCTGACTTTGAGACACCAAAAAGTATATCAAGGGGGGCAAAGCCAGCCCCCCCTCTTCCTTAGGCCTTTGTAGGATCTACACTGGAAAAATCTTATCTGGTATGTGTCACTTT
Source organism: Allobates femoralis (assembly GCA_033576535.1). Taxonomy (NCBI): domain Eukaryota; kingdom Metazoa; phylum Chordata; class Amphibia; order Anura; family Aromobatidae; genus Allobates; species Allobates femoralis. The sequence goes on from JARQOC010000004.1 coordinate 61,119,790, forward strand.
ATGTTGACCAGAAAAATGCCAACATGGCTGGGATTAGAGTTAAGGGGGTGTCACACGCGTCAATATCGCCTGCACGATATCGGCTGCACGTGACGTTGCAGCGATATTGACGCGTGTGACATACTGCATCAACCAGCGATAAATCGCTGGTTGATGATCGCCAGGTTTCAGAACCAGCTCTGAAACCTGGCGATTGTCGCCCGGTGGACACGCAGCATCGCTGCGTGTGACACCGGGACTAGCGATATTCCAGCTCCCAGCGCCTGTCACAAGCGCTGGGAGCTGGTAACTAAGGTACACGTCGGGTATCTAGGCAGCGCGCGCTGCCTAGTTACCCGACGTGTACCTTAGTTACCAGCCTCCTCCGCTCACTGGGTGAGCGGAGGAGGCTGGTAACTAAGGTACACGTCGGGTATCTAGGCAGCGCGCGCTGCCTAGTTACCCGCAGTGTACCTTGGAGACCAGGCTGCTCCCGCTTCCAGCAGGCTGGCAGCGGGAGCAGGACATCGTGGAAACGATATTTAAATCGTTTCCATGATGTCACTGGTCAATTGATCGCTGGTGAGTCTGCCTGTGTGACAGCTCACCAGCGATCAGCCGTCAATGTCGTCAGCGATCAGATCGCTGACGACATTGACGCGTGTGACACCCCCTTTAGATTTAGGGATTAGGATTAGGTGTTAGGGTTACGTTTGCCTGTGGCCATTTTTCAGGGAATCGTCACTTTACATAGCAATAACTATAGCTTTACGTACCTTCATGGTTCCGACATTATTTTTTTTCATGACACATTGTACTTTACATTAGTAGTACATTTTGGTTGATATGTTTTCAATTTATTAAACAAAAAAAATTAAAGTTGTCAACAAATTTGAATAAATGTGCACTTCTAAACTTTTAATGTATCTAACATTAAGGCTGGAGGCACACTGTCATGCATCAAACATGGAGCGTATTTGATGCATGACAGTGATGCGAGTGTAATGCGTGTTTGTTGTGAGTGTGGTGCGAGTGTGGTGCGTGTGGGTGAGTGTGCATGGCTGTATGCATGTGAGTGTGCTGCGAGTGTGTTGCGTGAGAGCGTGTGTGCTGCGTGTGAGTGTGATGCATTCCACGGTCCTGAAGCAAACTTCAGGTCCGCGGACAGCATTTGCCGGTGAATGCAAACTTCGCGACTGTCAAAGCCACGGGGTTTGAATTTGCCGGTTTGCCAGTACACTAACCAATCATCTTGTGCCGCTGTGACAGAAGCTGTGCAAGATGATTAGTCAAAACACCGCAGATGTTAACATTTAAAATATCGCAGGGTTTTGCTGCTTATTAACCCCATCTGCAGCCTCTGTGTTGCATGTCAGCACAGAGGCTGCAGATACGACTAATAAATAGGTGTCTGCAGGGTTAACCTGTAGTTTGTGTGGTGCGAGCATGTGTCCAGGGAGTGTCCACACTCCCTGGACACATGCTGTCATCACACTCTGACTTGTGCAGGGGTTAATACACGGTTAAAATCCAAGGCAACAATTGTTGGGTGTCAAAAATTCTATTTAATAGCCAGCGGCGGTACTTTACGCAATTTGCGTACAGTACATGCTTTGCAGAGTCGTGAAATCAGGAGCTGTCCGAGGGACCAGCCGCTGTGCTAATGAAAGTTAGGAGCTGTCCCCGCTGGTGCGGAGCTGAAATTTCAGCAGGGGATAGCTCCAAGTGGTGAAGTTTAGCACCAATCGCTGCTAACCTCCAGCAGCTGGCATCTGGCTCCCGGATCCGATTTTTTGTCGGATCCGGCGCGATCCGACACCCCTAACATTGGGGTCAATGGAGCTGGATCGCAGCCAGGGTGTGATGACAACATGTGTGGACACTCCCTGGACACATGCTGGCACCACACAAACTGCAGGTTAACCCTGCAGACACTGGCTTATTAGCAGCATCTGCAGCCTTTGTGCTGATATGCAGCACAGAGGCTGCAGATGGGGTTAATAAGCAGCAAAACTCTGAGATTTAACATTTTAACATCTGCTGTGTTTTCACTAATCATCTTGCACTGCTGCTATCACAGCGGTGCAAGATGATTGGTTAGTATACCGGCAAACCGGCAAATTCAAACCCCGTGGCTTTGACAGCCGCAGAGTTTGAAGGGATTTACATGCACACGTGCGCGACTATCGCACAGTGTGCTATATGGGTGCAAGTTTGACTAGCACCCATATACTTTTAATGGCCACTTGTGCGAGGAAATCGCGTTCAATAGCAGCATGCTGCGATTGAACTCACATTTCTCTCGCAAGGTGAGTGTAATGCAAATGAAACGTGCTAATGGGACCAGTATTATTTACTGATGCGAGTTTTTCACGCACTGCACTCACACGACTCTCACGCCCCTGTGCCTTCAGCCTAAGGCCGCCTTCAGACTTGCATTCCCCTCCGCAGTATCTTGCAGAGGGGTAACGCAAGCTAAGTGGAAGCACCGCAAATCCCTATGTTTAACATGAGGACGCGGGTGTATGCCCTCAGGTACAGATTGCCGTGTGCGCACCCCGTCCGCAGCCATTGACAGTGTAAAAAATGTCCCAAAATGTCTCTGCTAAATATGTAATAAGTGCAAAAATGTGTCAACAGCAGGGTACTTAGTTAATACGTTTTTTTGCAAAAAAAAAAAATACGAAAGCCATTCTACCACTTCACGGTGACCCTTATCAGAATGGTCCCTAGACTTAAGGGGCCGTCACACGCTACGATACCATTAACAATATTGCTGAAACGTTACAGATTTGCAGTCACTCTAACAACATCGTTGCGTGTGACACGTCGGTCTTACAAGCAATAAGTGGGCTGATTGTTCATCGCAGATTTGAGATCCGGACCCCAAATCAGACGATGTCGATCATGCAATCTGTGTGCATCGTTCTGTGTGACACTTCAATAACGATCTCCTTAACGATTTCGCCTATTCACAACATTGACAAGCATCGTTCGCTGGGTTGTGCGAACGATACCTGCATTGTGAACGAAATCTATACGTGTGACACCTCACTAACGATGTTATCCATGAGCGCGCACCCCTGAGATGGTAGGTGAGATCGCTCATAAAATTGTAGCGTGTGACGGCCCCTTTACGTATTTAAAACCTCATCTAGTGTGAATTACTCATAGATGCAGATGCAGCAGACTGTTCACATTGTGATCCAGCTCAGTATCAGTTTTCATTAGTTTCTCGTCCTGCAAGCTGGGAAGTGCCCCACCCCTTCTCACTGAGCCGCACACAAACTGCTGCTTCTACCTTTTGTGTCCATAATGAATCTGCCCTGCTGATCCTGCATCTATGAGATAATTCACACTAGATCAGGTTTTAAAACACGTTAGTCTAGGGACCGTTCTGATAAGGGTCACCGTGAAGTGGTAGAACGGCTTTCGTACCTTTTTTGCAAAAAACGTATTAACTAAGTACCTATTTTTGCACTTGCTTATTACTTACATAGCAGAGAATTTTGGACGTTTTTTACCCTGTCTTTTTTATGATGCAGATTCTTGGTGGTGTGAACATGGTTTACAGACCTGTTCACGTTGTGATCTGGCTCAGTGTCAGTTTTCAGATTATAAATTGAGCAGCAAATTTTTAAATCTTTAATGGGGCCGTATGGTCTAAAACTGATAATTCTGACGTCACTATGTGCCACTCTATGTGACTGCAGACTTATCAATCCTCTCAGCACCTGCACTGTGCGCTCAGAGGATTTGCAGGACTGCAGTTATGCGGTATGCATGTTCCCGGCAACAACATAACTATTGAGTGCGGCCTTGCTCCATACAAGTGTCTGGACCGGGCGCATCCGACTAGCGGATGGAGCAGCCATCTACAGTCATGGCCAAAAGTTTTGAGAATGACACCAAAATGATATTTTCACATGATCTGCTGCCCTCTGGTTTTTATTTGTGTTTGTCTGATGTTTATATCACATACAGAAATATAATTGTTATCATATTATGAGTACAAAAGGTTATATTGACAGTTAGAATGAGTTAATGCAGCAAGTCAATATTTGCAGTGTTGACCCTTCTTCTTCAGGACCTCTGCAATTCTCCCTGGCTGCTCTCAATCAACTTCTGGACCAAATCCTGACTGATAGCCGTCCATTCTTGCATAATCAATGCTTGCATTTTGGCAGAATTTGTTGGTTTTTGTTTGTCCACCCGTCTCTTGACGATTGACCACAAGTTCTCAATGGATTAAGATCTGGGGAGTTTCCAGGCCATGGACCCAAAATCTCTATGTTTTGTTCCCTGAGCCATTTAGTTATCACCTTTGCTTTATGGCAAGGTGCTCCATCATGCTGGAAAAGGCATTGTTGGGCGCCAAACTGCTCTTGGACGGTTGGGAGAAGTTGCTCTTGGAGGACATTCTGGTACCATTCTTTATTCATGGCTGTGTTTTTAGGCAAGACTGTGAGTGAGCCGATTCCCTTGGCTGAGAAGCAACCCCACACATGAATGGTTTCAGGATGCTTTACAGTTGGCATGAGACAAGACTGGTGGTAGCGCTCACCTCTTCTCCGAATAAGCTGTTTTCCAGATGTCCCAAACAATCGAAAAGAGGATTCATCAGAGAAAATGACTTTACCCCAGTCCTCAGCAGTCCACTCCCTGTACCTTTTGCAGAATATCAGTCGGTCCCTGATGTTTTTTCTGGAGAGAAGTGGCTTCTTTGCTGCCTTCCTTGAAACCAGGCCTTGCTCAAAGAGTCTCTGTCTCACAGTGAATGCAGAAGCACTCACACCAGCCTGCTGCCATTCCTGAGCAAGCTCGGCACTGCTGGTAGTCCGATCCCGCAGCTGAATCAGTTTTAAGATACGGTCCTGCGCTTGCTGGTCTTTCTTGGGCGCCCTGGAGCCTTTTTGACAACAATGGAAGCTCTCTCCTTGAAGTTCTTGATGATGCGATAGATTGTTGACTGAGGTGCAATCTTTCTAGCTGCGATACTCTTCCCTGTTAGGCCATTTTTGTAGAGTGCAATGATGGCTGCACATGTTTCTTTAGAGATAACCATGGTTAACTGAAGAGAAACAATGATACCAAGCACCAGCCTCCTTTTAAAGTGTCAGGTGGTGTCATTCTTAGTTAATCATGACTGATTGTTCGCCAGCCCTGTCCTCATCAACACCCACACCTGTGTTAATGGAACAATCACTAAAACGATGTTAGCTGCTCCTCTTAAGGCAGGACTGCAATGATGTTGAAATGTGTTTTGGGGGTTAAAGTTCATTTTCTAGGCAAATATTGACTTAGCAAATAATTGCTGTTAAGCTGATCACTCTTTATGACATTCTGGAGTATATGCAAATTGCCATCAGAAAAACTGAAGCAGTAGACTTTGTTAAAATTAATATTTGTATCATTCTCAAAACTTTTGGCCATGACTGTAGTGGGTGTGTTCTTGCTCCATATGCTTGTATAGAGGGGGACTACACCCACTCATCGGAGGTTCTGGCCGGGAACATGCATATTGCATAACAGTGGTCCGTTCCCAGTTTAGAAAACACGAATCCTCCCAGCGCTATTTTCTAATTTTTTTCAATTTAAAAAAGTTCTCTATCCGTCCTTCACTACACTATGTAACCATTTTATTTTTGTTCTTCTTAATTTTTTTTTTAATGATGCTGGGATACTCAATCGAAACATCATCAGAGGGCAGAGGCTTCGGCCGCTGCTGCAGTGTCCCCCCCATCTCTGAAACGAAGCATCATCCGTGATGCCTATTTCGGGGCCTTGTCTACTGAGCATGCATTGTTTGTTATTTCCAATGGAGGCTCAGTATATTCTTGTCACTGTGCACAGTGACAGTGCACTCTGCACCGGCTTTGATCACAAGTAATGAGCCAGCAGGAGAGCAATGGCACTGGCAGAGCACATTGTAATGATACCAGGTTTGCAGAGACCAGTGACGCATCCGGCAAGTGACGTCACTTGTGGTGGCAGCCCTGGTTTTTGCATGCCGGGTATTCTTACAATGCACACTGACAGTGCTGGATCATTATTTCTGCTCAGAACTGGCACAGACTGCACTATCACTGAGCATATTACACAGTGACATGAATATACTGAGCATCCAGCAGAAATGACATCCGACGCATGCTCAGTAGAGCAGTGACTAGCCCATGACCTGAATCAGGAGTAACTAATGATGGGGGAAGATGCAGAGATATACATACTCCAAGCCAGAATCTGACTAGTGGGTACGGCCTCGGTCTATATGTGGCGCCCCACAGGTCTGGGCACTACGAGGGGTACTGCACCCAAGCCACGGGTGTGGTCCTCCTGTAGTCAGGATATGGGGGAAGGTAGTTATGGGATCCTCAGCACACACCCAACACATAGGCCCTAGTTAAAGACAGGGGTGGACCCGCTGTAGGGAAGACCAAGCCCAAGGGAGGAGAATAGGGTAGAGAAGTGTGGGGTGGGTAGTAGAAGGAGCAGAACAGTTTCAGTTGGAGTGAAAGAGAGAACAGTGTGTAAAGCAAGAAGGAGAGGAAGTTGAGTAGAGTGAGGAGGAGAAAACAGCATGAACTGCAGGAAAGGGGACTTGTGCTGTGCTACGCTCATCCCGGGAACCAAGAAGAAGGAACCCTAGGAGCACAGGTGGAGCTGAAGCGGCCCATACACCCGAATCCAGAGCTGGTGTTGCCAGACGGAGGGGTTGTGGTCTAGAAACAGGGACGGACCTAAAAACGGCACGGGAGTCCAGCACCCAAACCGTTGAATTGGCGGTCACGAGCTTCATATGTACTGTGGCTCACACACCTGGCATATTCCCAGAGAAAGCAGCCAGACAAGGGTCCGGGACAAGGTACCAATCGCCCACTAAAACCCGAGACTGCTGGATCAGGGCTCTGCATGCAGAGGCGCTTGAAGGAGCGCTGAGGAACAGGACCAGAGACAGGAAAAGGCAGGCACACCACCGAGGATCTCATATCTGCTTCACCAATCCCTTAAAGATTACACAGGCCGGAGCTTTTCTGAGAGAGTATAACATCTTTGACCTGTTGAAACTAGAAGCTTGTTGTGAGTAAATCCGGGTACAGAGTAGCAGAACTGTGTGAGACTGTGCTATTTATGCGGCAACCAGCTGTGAAGGCCACAGAGCAAAGTAACGAGTCCTAACGTTAACCCTGCCTGCCGGAGACAACTAATTGTTCCATCTGCTGCCCTGGGGACCTGTTCCACCCGTGGGAGCCGCTACATCCCAGCTGCCCGTCCATCATCCCCAGAGGTTCTGCAGCAGCGGCGGCTATCTATAGCCACAAATCACGGGTGGCATAACAAATCATTCTCCCTTTAAACCACCCTATCCCCAAGAACTCTTTGACACTGAACCCAGGGTCACGGAGCCGGGTCTCGACCCCTATGACTCCCCAGAAGCATTAAAACCCGGGGTGCATCACATACAACTGTACTGAGCGAGATCGGGTCCTCTAGGCGGGTAAGTGTATTGCATACATGACCGCTGCTCCTGGCGCTGACACCTCACAGTGCACAGTGCGAGTCCTGGAAGGATTCACACGTCTGCAGTCACTCTGTGATTAGGAAATAGATTAGATTATGGCATTAACTAGATAAGCATTTAGGATGAAAACGAATTTGTTTCACTCTTTTAACTTTATTTTGCTGGTCAATATCATTAAGAAGATGACAACCTTATGTACTTTTATATAAGTTTTCCCTATGTTGTTTGCACATTACTTTTATTTTTTTGCAAAATAGATCATAGTCTTTATTGGTATGTTTTTGGGTATATATGACTTATGTAAATTTATATAGAAAGCTCTGTGTATGTACAGTATGTCCACATCTACAGTCATCAAATTTTGCACACACGCCCCATTTGACTCAGAGAATGTCTATCACTATGTTTTGAGGGGAATTTTATCCCCCCCAAAAAAGATCTATTTACTATTTATGTCTGTATGTATGCCTGTCCACTATATGCCAATATATGGTTATATTGCCCATATATGGTAATGCCCATATATGGTTATATTGCCCATATATGGTAATGCCCATATATGGTTATATTGCCCATATATGTAATGCCATATATGGTAATAGGACTGTGTCCTCATGGTTATAGTGGAATAGTGTTCCAAGCAGGAATACCAGTATACTGCAGGCGATCACACACAGCCCCAGTATGTGCGGGTTGAGGGCGGGGGGCGTTTTTTGGGAAGGGGCCGGGGTATTTTTTGGGGTGTGTGGGTTTGTGGAGGGTGCAGATCTGGGGGGGGGCAGGATTGAGGGGATGGGGGAGTGTGCATTTGGGGTTGCAGGTTTGTGGGTGCGGTTTGAGGGGCCTATTTGAAGGGGCAGGATTTTTTGGGGTGGCAGGGCTGTGGTTAGGGGGGGTGCGAGTTTGGGAGGGGGCAGTTGCCCAGCACAGAGGTAGGAACCAAAGGAGCACGTCCCAATGAGGTCATGGCACACCCCCATCACTGGCACCAGCAGCCGAAGGAATCCGGCGCCACCTAGTGTCCGGAGTGGAACAACAGTCACCGAGTCCGAAGGCGACGTGACACTTACTTATTGTTGAGTACTCCCGTGGCCAGGGGCGAGAAGAAGGAAGCCGGCAGGCGCTGATTGCTGCGGGGCTTACATGACATAACAATATGAGCCCCACCAACTCCACTGGATCCGCGCCAGCATCGGAGGTGAGTATAGGCTTTTTTTATTTTTATAGGGGCAATGTTGGAGAATGAGAAGGGGTTGTCCACTACTTTAAAAAGAGACCAGAATTGTAGTTCTTATCGCGACCCGCCTCACGTTATCATGGGTTCAAGTGGTAGACAGAGAGTGAAATCTCCCTGAAATCTCGGCCTTGCTTGGAACTACAGCTTCATATTTGATCGCATGTTAAAGCTGAGAATCTGCAATCCAAGCTTAGATGTGGCCATTACTAGTCATTACAACCGCAGCAATCCTTTTAAGTTTTTGCTTTCACATCTGAAGATTGTCAAATCCGTTTACTTAATGATGCCCTTTGCCGTATTACATTTTGTAGATGGAGATTTTATTTGCGTGATGATGAGGCATTTTGCCCTGCGCAGTCATGGTATACACATTGCTGAGGTCACCATAAGTGCTAATCAGCCAGGCATGAAATTAAAGCTGGCTACAATGCAGCTGGCTGGGGGCACAAAGCTGGAAATTGATTGATGGGCATTAGCCAATAGGAAGCAGGATGTGATGTCATGCGGATGTCGCTTACTGACTTATTGCTGCCTAGTGCTGGCTGTGCTGGCAGCGGGCTCTCAGTTTCTTGTCACTTGGTGTCTCAACCTGGGGGCTGAGTGCTCATAACTGCAATTTCGGCACAATGCTCTGTGCAAACAAGCAAAAAGTCAAGATGAGTCATTGCCGTTACACAGTTGTCAGAAGACCTAATCTCCTAGGACTGTCACTGATTTAAACATTTCTCCCTTGAAATATCACAGTTTTCTATGGAATGAGTGAATCCTGATTAGAACATTCCATCATTTCGCAATTTTAGGACTCCAAAACATATCCATAAGCTGTATAATGTGTCTGATTATCGAAGACACTTTTTCATTTACTTCTGCCTAGTTTATAAAGTTTCAATGATAATTAAAGCCTAACCATCGTTTTAATTTTTATTCCATAAATCAATAGTGCCCATGAAAATAAGCAACTGGTATATATTTCTCATCAGGCAAATTTTCTTCTTTCTCTGACGGAAACGATAAGTCATTATGAAAGTTCTCAATTCTAAGGTAAAATCTGTATTCAGGGAAAACTTTCCCATTACTGAGATAGGAGATGGCAGCTGTTACTGAGGAGATTCTATGTAGTTAGAAGAGGGGTGGAGCTCAGCTCCTAGCTCCTCCCTCTGCCTCTAACCCTTCCCTCCTCCCATCATCATAATATCTCATCAGTAACAACTGCCATCTCCTATCTCAGTAATGGGAAAGTCTTCACTGAACACAGACTTTACTTCTGAATTGAGAATTTTGATATTGACAGATCAATTCTAGCAGAGAAAGAAGAACGTTTGTCCAATATTATATATTACGAATTTGATTATTTTCATGTGCACTATTGATTTATGAAAAAAAATAATAAAACGACGCATACACTTTAAAGCCATTAACCTAAGGGTCACTTTAAAGGGAACCTGTCAGATCCTCTGTGCCCCCAGAACCAACAGCAGTTCTGTGCTCATACCTATAATCCCCACCCAACAGTCCCTTCATGTATTTGCATATATAAACAGATCCTGAGAAAAAAAGTATTTCTAAAGACCATTTATGAGATTTTCTGACTATTCAAGGGGGCATTAGTTCCCTGACTAGTCAGCCCACTTAACATGTTATTCTACCCCATAGGCATGATAACATGTGACTCACCGTAGCCGGGGGTACACGGAGCTGGCGTTGTTTCTCCTCCAGTCACGGAACCGCGCCTGCGGTGGTGTAGGCCCGGTGTTCCAGATCAAAAGGGGAAATGGCGGAACAGTAGGGGTGATTTGTCTTCGTGACGCCACCTGCGGGTGTTCTGGTAACTTTACCAGCGCTGTTCGGGTCTCCGGGGGATGTTATACAGCGAGATGGAACGCTCCCCACAGGATGAGCGGGAGTCCCCGGAGCCGGGAGCTGCGCAAGATGTTGTGAGACAGCTGCGGGATGCTGCGCACCAAATCCAGGAGTAAAGCACAACCACACAAAGTCTCTTTTAGGTACCTTTACTGGGTGGTAATCAGGTACACTCGGACCGGGATAGTGAAGTCGGCACTTCTGGAGGTTCACAGCAGGAAGTGTTAGGCTTCCTGTCTCTAGTTCTCTGATTATGGTCGGGTGGATGTGGAATCCAGCCGGACCGGGCAGTGTGTTCAATGGAACTTGCTTCACCTGGTTAATAGCACTGAGGGCACTGTAAAAGGGTTTGAGCAGGATCAGTACTCTTCCCTGGGCTCTTGTGGGTAGGTGCATCAGGTGGGAACCGGTGGCTAAACCTCCTGTTGATGATGCTGGTTCTCTGTGATGGCTGGGTAGCTCTGACAGCTTCGGTTCCAGTAACCGGTTTGTAAGGAAAGAGTCGGTGTAACTCTGGTATTCCTTGAGAGGTGCTTCTCCTTTCCTAGTATCCCAATTGCAGGGACTTCCTCACTGGCAACTAGGCTCACTAGGCCTGGTGTGTGTCTCATAAGCTTGAGATCATGCACAACCTGCAGCTCTTGTAGCGTCTGCACACTCTGTGCCTAGCAGCTCTTGTAGCGTCTGCACACTCTGAAGTTTCTCCCTCCAAGACTCTATTTATAGGGGGAACTGGCTCAAAGTGACCAGTGGAGCTCCCCCTAGAGGCTCGGGGTGAAACCAGGTGTTCTAAGGTGTTGTTGTGTTGTTTGGTGTTTTATGAGTTTTGCTTTGCTGTTACTTACTCCATTTGTGCCCCAAGGGTTCTGTGGTGCCCAACAGGTGCCAGGGTGCCACACATGCTTTACAAAGCTGGTGTCATCACTAGCACTATACAAAGTTGCGCATGCGTGCTGTTTTGTTCACCCCATAGCATTGAGTCTCTCTGTCTCTGGTTGTACACATCCTGGCTTCAGAGAAGTTCACTGCGCATGATTGTAAGTGTGGATGACTTCCTATCATGTGCAGTGAGCTTCTCTGAAGCCAGAACATGTACACTTGGCTTCAGTAAAGCTCAATGCTGTGAGGTGAACAAAGCCACGCGCATGCTCAACTTTGTATAGTGCTTGTGATGACACCAGCAGCTTGTTATCACACACACAGGGGCAGAATAACATGCAAAGTGGGCTGATTAGTTGGGGAACTAATGCCCCCCTCAACTAGTCAGAGCCCTAATTACCCTCTCATGCTCAGGATCATACATGAAGGGACTGTTAGGTAGGGATTATAGGTAGGTGCACAGAACTGCTGGTGCCTCTGGAGCCATGGAGGACGTGACAAGTTGCCTTAAAAGTGACCCTTAGGTTCATAACTTTAAAGTGTAAGCATCATTTTATATGCACAGAAATACTGATAGTTCTGGGGGCATGGAGGATCTGAGAGATTCTCCTTAAGAACGCCATACAGACAGCACTGATCTCTTAAAGGTTTAGTCACCAAAATAGAAGTTATTCCGAGTGTTACCAACCTATACTCGATCCATTTTCTTTAGACCTGGGAGATAAACATGAGCGCTGTGCTTGCCTATTTCCAGTATTTTGACGGTGAATGAAGCATAAGTGCGAACTCTTGGCAGATCGCAGACCCCCAGCTATCAGCAAGTTATCCCCAAACTTGTACATTTTGGCAATAACCATTTAAAACCATCTATTGTCATGTCATACAGATAATACTATTGGTTCTTAATACTATTAAAAACTTGGATTCCAAAGCCAAAAAAGATGCATTACTCCATAAATCATCGATTTACAGTTCTCCATCACTGGAATGAAGAATTAGGAACAATTTTCAAACAGGGAGAATATAGGAAAAATATTTTTTACATTATTTGTGTAAATGTCATCTTTTTTTGAGAAGTGGTGTCCACAATCCAGAACTGAAGTCAAAGAAGTTCCTTCATGGAAATCCCTCTCTGAGTGCGTTATGCCTGTGAGATGGAACCATTAAAGAAACCTCTTTGAATGTAGTTTTGAGATAGAGTGCACCAGGTAAGCGTTCCTCAGGGATCCCATTTACTCTTACATTTTTGTACAATTTTCATACATATTCTATTGTTGTCAAAACTCACCCCAACCCATAATTATCTGAATTCTATGTGTTTGGACAACACTAGACCAATGTGTCAAGACTCCCCTTATAATAACTGTTGGACACTTAGTAGGTGGTGAGCAGGATATTTCTAGTAGTATGTGGTTCCTCCTTTAAGAAGACATTAGGTGTTTATAGAAGTAGATCAATTCGGAGTTTTTGCTTTTATATACTTAAATGGTGTTTTTTCAATTGTCTGTTTGTAAATCCTGCTTGGCTTTTTCTCTCCGGAGAGGTCTATGGGATTCGTGTTCCTATTTAGTTTTTATAGAAGAAGGTTAGGGTTAACTATGGATGACTGATGGGTAGTTTGCAAGATGCCCTTCATAATCATGGATTACACAATTCATGAGTCATGACTACCCTTTCCAGTGCATTATTGGCAACTAATGGTGAGGGTATAGTATGATATAGTATTATGGGGATATTTGAGCACCAAACAACTCTTTAGTGCTGTAGGTTAAGGCACCATTGTCCTCTTTGCCATCTTCCTTCTAATGTCTTCTGTAGTCTGCATTTAGACAAATAGCTAACAGATAGCCCTCTATTTACAACGTCCCCCTCCAATTAGTTCAGATCTTCTGCTTCCACTATATATTTCACTCAGTACCTTTACTTCTGGTACAAAACGTCTGCCCCATTCTGGAGTGCACAACTATAATATCTGTTGTCTTAAGTATTAATGGCTGTTGTTTAAAGTTTGAACAATGTAGATCTCAGTGCATAATCCCTCACTGAAACATCATTCTGGAGCCTCTGTACTAACCTGAACCGTCTCTTCTCACCATACAGATCATCAGAAACTAGAGCGGGAAGCCCGGATCTGCCGCCTGTTAAAGCACCCAAATATTGGTAAGAACATCATTACCTTTTTTATTGTTCAGATTCCCCACTTCACCAAATCTTTCTTAATCTGATCAGATGTAGAGATGAGCGAACTTATTTGGGGGAATTCCATCATCTAAGTGTTGGGGCCAGGATCGCTGCTCTCCGGTACGCTGGGTGGTTGGGTCAGTGCGAGCCGCTGACACTATGTTATCAACCTGCACTGGGCTTAAATCCTGGTTATCATCCATAGTGTGGTTGGAAAATAAACAAGTTAAAATCCAGCCCTCCTGTCTCCAGAAGACTTTTGCTACCTGACTGTATGTGGGCGGAGAGACGAACAGCCAATCAGTGACTTCTGAGGATGTGCGTGGTCACGTTCGGGTCCCGAACAGGCAGCACCCAAACCCGAACATCCAGACGTTCGCTCATCTCTAGTCAGATGTATGTGCTAAACCAAACTATTTCAGTAAATACTATCTATGGACCCTAGAGCTTAGGAGGTTCAAACGGTCTCTGTATGAGACATAAAAAAGACTATTACTATTACGGACCTGTGATAGCTGGGGGCCCTGTTAGAGATTTTGCATTGGCGCCCACAAGGTTCAAGTTACACCACTCGACACTGCCAATAGTATCTGACAGCCACTTTCTCCCTTTTTCTACTGAGAACACATGCATGCCTGGCTGAGAATGCATGGCGAGGGAGGGATGGGAAGGGATAATTGTAATATGACAGTTCTGTTATGTGAATAGCTAGCCCTGTTTGGAGAAGCATAATGGTCATACCTATCAGATAATTGTTGGCTAGAGTTAGCTTTCGATCGGCAGTCTCTTCAGACTCCTCATAGACATGCACTCTTGGCTGAGCATAAATACTCTTTGTATGGAGAAAGCAGAGTAAGCCTCTACCAGACACTTCTGGCAGCAGCCTGCCCTCAAGGAAAACAACAAAAGTATGCGTCATATAAACGCAACATGTCCAATCCTTCTCTACTACAACATCATCTGTGTAGAGGGAATCGAGAGGCCACAATATATGTTATGTGGTCATACAGGCCATCTGAAATTATCGGGAATGGACAATTTTACTGCTTTTACTCAATGCGTAGAGAGCCTTCAAGGTTTCACCTGCTTAGTCTGGAAAACCTTTATAGCCTATAGAGGCATGTTGTAATGATTTGCCCATCCATTAACTGCAAATACTCCCTCTGCGGATAGATGACACAGACATATAGGTACTGACAATGTATGGAACTGGTTCTTCTGTGTTGAGTTGGTTTATGGACTACTCTATGTGTGGAAATATCAAAAAATGACAAAAATGATTCCACAGGAAAACATGGGATCAGGTCTAGTATCAGTTTCCTTCTGGGGTTTCTCATGTTGGAGAAAACTAGAACTAGACCAGCACAAATCTGTTGTAATAGTTGGTATTTTGTGGTTGGGATTGTAATGTTATATACAAATTGCTGTCTCACCTCTTATCCTAAATGCCTCTTCTCTTCCTAGTACGCCTCCATGACAGTATATCAGAAGAAGGGTTCCACTATCTCATTTTCGATCTGTAAGTAATTGGTTAATTTTATCATTACCACGTCCAATAACTAAAAGAAATGCACTATTTTTATACCAAATTAAAGAGAACCTGTCACCACCCTGGCATGATTGCTTACGGAAATATGTGTATTTTCCATCATTCACAATTCTTTTCCTAGCACTCTGACGCTCAGTTATTTTATCTGGAAATACCAGAATATTTTGGAACATCCAATTTAGTAAATGCTTTTATTCCCCATGTAAATTCCGCTATAATTACAATCTATAGTAAAGGTCAAATAAAAGCATATCATGATGACCCCCCGGGCTATAAAACATATTTTTGTTGTAGTAATATATAAAATGCATAATAAGCATAACATGTTTCATGCATTTGTGGAGACACGGGGTCAGTGGGTGCTCTCATCCTCTGGCCCGGCCGCCTGTAGAAAGACCAGGGCTCATCCCAACTGAACACGCAAACTTCTTATCCATGGGCAAAACACTACTCAGACAACACAGGGTGAGGGAACCACACAATGGTAAGACTTAGAAGATCCTCAACAGTCAAAGGCACATAACACATAACCAACAAGAACACACGATGTATCAGGCAACAACGTCTCATCCTTCCACTGGCTCACCAGAGATTAGAATATTTGTGCCTTCGGGGCTTCCAGGGCTAACTACCCCAGTCCAGCAGCATCTCCCTTTTTGCGGGCACACACTGAAAAGGGATAGTGACGAGTTTAGGAAGCTAACCACGTACAGGAAACTCTGTAGCAAGGTGAATTTTCCCTATCTGGGTATTTTCTAGCCGAATCCTAGGATCCTAGGCTGAACTCCTGTAGAATATGATCCAGGTTATGATCTTCTAACCGGAACTGAAGCCCTTAGGCTGACGTCATGTAGCATATAACTACTGGTAACTGAAGCAAGTTCTTTTTATACCTCGAACCTTCACCTCAGGTTCTTGTGTTCTTACAGGATTGGTGGGACAAGGCTGTTCTCTCATTAGTCAGCAGTTCAATTCGACTGCATATTTTTTCTCCAAATGATGTAGATTGAGTGGGTGAGGTAATTTACATTTAGTTAGCAATACACAAACTCAGAAAATGGAGGCTCTGAGCAGTCTGATACGATGCAATGACCCATTTCCCATGAATCAAAAAGCAAAAGAACAATCCATCTGGCCAAATTAAGAACATTAACCCATGACATGCATTGAAAAAGGCTGCGTCGTCACAGAATTAAAATAGGGAGAACACACAAACAACAGCAAAAGTTGGGTACCCCTGGAAAAATAGAATAAATATATAAACAGTAAAATAGTGGTTACATAAAGCAAGTGCAAAATGAAAGCATATACGGTACATACACATACTATCAAACTTATGTGCTAGCAGTAAGTGAGTCAATATACAGTCAATAGTCCAATGTAGACGAAATAATGCTTAGTCTCCATGTAATAACAATTTTGGAGTATATTCTCTTGGAACTTTGTATTATGCTTTTCCTCTGTTCTTCCTCTTAATAATAAATGAATAGCTTGGAAACTGGATTTAAAGGGGTGGACAAAGTACGTTTTAATCAATAGATTTTAGAATATTTTTCATTTCCACAATTGGTTGTATTTAAAAAAAAATGTTTTCATGTTGACATAATTTTAGAACTGTGCCCCTGCTATGTGCTGTGCTATCTGGGCAGCCTATGGTCACACATACACACAGCTCCTGACCTGAAGCCATCTTTGTGAGGGAACACATATCCCTGGTCCTGGGATAACAGCTCTTACCTATAGGGGTTAACTTTACTTTCTGGGGAGACATGTTTTAATGCACGGTGGTAGCTTTTAGCATTACTACCGTATAGTGTTTTTTTTCAGCAATAGCAGTGAGTCAATAGTATTTCATCATGGTAGGTTGGTTTTATCCAGTCACAATATGGTGGTGATATTTATGCATTGCTTGGTTGTGTTATTTAGTCACGGTATGGTGGTAATATTTGGACATGGTATGGTGATGTCATTTATGCATTGCTTGGTTGTGTTATTTAGTCATGGTATGGCGGTGATATTTAGTCATGGTATGGCGGTGATATTTAGTTATGATACAGTATGGGAGTGTTTTTTACTTACGGTATGGTGGTGATATTTAGTTATGATACAGTATGGGAGTGTTTTTTACTTACGGTATGGTGGTGATATTTAGTTATGATACAGTATGGGAGTGTTTTTTACTTACGGTATGGTGGTGATATTTAGTTATGATATGGGTTGACATTTAGTCACAGTATGGTGGTATTATTTAGTTAAGGCATAGTGGTGATATTTATTGTAGTTATGCTATGGTGGTGATATTTAGTCACGTATCATGCTGGTATTTAGTCCCGGTATGTTGGTAATATTTAGCTATGGCATGGTGGTGTTATTTAGGCATATTATGGTGGTGTTATTTAGTCATAGTATGGTGGTGATATTTAGTCATGGTATGGTGGCAATATTTGGTCACAGTATGGTGGTCTTATTTAGTCATGATATGGTGGTAATATTTAGTTATGGTATGGTGGTGTTATTTAGTCACGTTATGGTGGTGTTATTTAGTCACGTTATGGTGGTGTTACCATAATACATTTGTGAACGAGAGAGAATCTTCATTCAAATAATTTATTGTTCTGTGTCTTTGACTTTTTTAACTCTATATTTGCCGATTTAGTAATAAAGGTGTCTGATAGACAGCTCTACATTACTAACACAAAGGCTTGATGCCAGCTGTCAATTCACAGCTGACATCAACTCTATCAACCTATTATCTCAATTATCACTTCATCAGGGCAATCGGGAAGAGCCAGGTAAAGCGCCAAAATTGGCACACTAATGGATTACGCCAAACCTGGGGCGGCTGTGGGATGGTATATTTAGGCTGGGAAGGGCCAAATAACCATGGAACTTCCCACCCTGATAATCCCAGCCCCCAGCTGCTACTTTGGACGGTTTAAATAAACAATTTAAAAAAACAACGTGATATCCCCTCTATTTTTGATAACCAGCCAAGGTAAAGCAAACAGCTGTGGGTTGCAGCCTGAAGCTGTCTGTTTTACCTGCTAATCAAAAATACGGTAAGTGTTTTTTGTTTGTTTGTTTTTCTAAGCTTAATTGTTCACAGCAGCATACAGTCATCTTCTGCCTGTAATAAAGCTTGTTGATTGTCTGCAGCCTTTCAACAAACTTTATTGACATATGAACAATACCCAAACAACAAACTCAGACACAAGCTTTTTTTTAATCTGTAAATGGATCGCCCGCCAGGGCAGTAGGACACTCAGAGCTGGGCTTATAGTTCTTTTGGGGGATGTCAAAATGGCTCACCCAATTCAGTGGCCCAGAGGTCCAAAATGGAGGAAGTTTATATGGATATTATTGTTGTGACGTCACCCGTGGTTCTCGGCAATTTGGTGGATAACCGACGCTGACATACAGATCCACTGGAGAGGTTGGTGGCACAGCAGAGTTATTATCGCTCTCCACAGGTAGAGTGTAGCCCTAGGTCAGTTGTTAAGTCAATTAGCAGATGTTATCAATCTAGTGCAGGGCAGGTGACGAAGTAATAAATTGAGGACACAGCGGGGTGAAATTTCCACAGTTTACTCACAGTTCTTGGTTTCAACAACCAGCTGGCTGCTGTGTCCTCCAATCCAGGGATCCAGCCACTCCCAGGTAGATTGGTGGCATTTGAACGGTACCCCTTTTTTAATGTCCCTCACTGGGTCGTTATCCTTGTGCTGGCTCGCTGCTTCCTGCCCTGCACCTCACACTTAGTGTCCCGATCCAGTTGTCTCGGACCCTCATGGGTCCCGTGGCCCTATGCAGCCACCTTCTCAGCGATTAAGTGTGGATTTTGTCAGTTGCACTTGAAGTATCAGTTGCCTCTGGATTGTTAGCTGAGTCCTGTAGTTCCTCAACCAGTCTGGGCCTAGTACCCTCACTGGCCCTGGTCCCTCCACTTGCCTGCGACCGGCAATGGATACGGGCCCCAAGTATGGATTTCTCACTTCCCGTGTCCCTGGGACCCCTGCTTGTCTCTGGAGGTCCTGCATGGCTCTCTCCTTCTTGACAGAACTCCTGACTAGACTGCTTCTAGATGTTTCCACTTGTCATTTTATACTGTCATTGTCCCACCCTACTCACTCCCTGATTGGTTCTTTCTAAAGCTCCCTCTTTCCTACTGGTGCACTTACCTTCCTATGTAGCCCCACTCTCCAGCCAGGTATGGGGTACGACAGCTCCCTCCATCTTCCTGGGCTGGGGTGGCTAGTGTTGGGTGCAGATGTGTGGGTACCGGGTAGTGCCCTCTCCTTACCTGGGGTGGGGGCACCACACCTCTGGCTAAGATGTAGTACCTCTGGGGCGCCACATGTTGAAGTGCAAACCTTGGACACCTGGTGTCCAGTACAAACCCCTAACTATATAGTTCGCTCATCCCTAGTGATGATATTTAGTTATGGTATGTTAGTGTTATTTAGTCACAGTATGGTGGTGATATTAAGTTATGGTATTGTGATTTTTAGTTATGTATGATGTTATCCAGATATGGTATGAAGGTATTACCCTATACCATTAATGTAGTATCATTTATTAACTGTACGTATTATTATTTTGTAGAATGGCTAAATTATGTATATATATTCATGATTTTGATACACTTTAGTGTGCCCTTTATTTCCCAAAACAGAATGAACCCTTGGGGAGCACAGTCCAAATGATCACATCCCAGCTATTTGCTACGCAGCAATGCCTATTGCGCATGTAACTTACAATTAAAAATGATGGTACTTACAAATGTCAACAGCACTACTGATATTTATTTTTGTTCCTTCACCATTGATTATCAATCTACTATATAATTGTCTAAGGCATCTGTCGATCAAAGAAATCGCACGCCAGACAGAGGCCGCTCATTGGTGCCCGCCGGAGGCGGCCACCAATGAGCGCAGACTATGCAAATAGGTGCGCAAATTCAAAGTTCAAATTTTGCCCCAATTTGCAGCCCGGCGACAGCGGCTTGTCAGCGTTGCTGCTGCCGGGATGCATGGGTCAGGCTGACGGTGGCCGCAGCGCGCGAGCCAGCCGGGAGTTGACCGGCGTCACAGAGGTCCGCGGCGAGCCAGCCGAGAGATGAACAGTAGCTGCAGCTGAGATCCTCACAGCCTTCTCCATTCTCACAGCCTCCCCATCCTCACAGCCTCCCTATCCTCACAGCTTCCCCATCCTCACAGCTTCCCCATCCTCTCAGCCTCCCCATCCTCTCAGCCTCCTCCAACCCCTCAGCCTCCTCCATCCTCACAGCCTCCTCCATCCTCACAGCCTCCTCCATCCTCACAGCCTCCTCCATCCTCACAGCCTCCTCTATCCTCACAGCCTCCTCCATCCTCACAGCTTCCCCATTCTCACAGCCTCCTCATCCTCACTCCTTACTCCTGTCTATTAGGTCTGTCGGTCAGTGTAACACAGTTTACTCCTGTCTACAAGGTCTGTCAGTCAGTGTGATGAACTTCAGTCCTGTCTATAAGGCTGTCAGTCAGTGTCACGAACTTCACTCCTGTCTACAAGGCTGTCAGTGTCACAAACTTCACTCCTGTATACAAGGCTGTCAGTCAGTGTGACGCAGTTCACTCCCGTCTACAAGGCTGTCAGTCAGTGTCACGAACTTCACTCTTGTCTACAAGGCTGTCAGTCAGTGTGACACAGTTAACTCATGTCTGTAAGGCTGTCAGTCAGTGTGACGAACTTCACTCCTGTCTACAAGGCTGTCAATCAGTGTGACGAACTTCACTCCTGTCTACAAGGCTGTCAGTCAGTGTGATGAACTTCAGTCCTGTCTATAAGGCTGTCAGTCAGTGTCACGAACTTCACTCCTGTCTACAAGGCTGTCAATCAGTGTGACGAACTTCACTCCTGTCTACAAGGCTGTCAGTCAGTGTGACGCAGTTCACTCCTGTCTACAAGGCTGTCAGTCAGTGTGACGCAGTTCACTACTGTCTACAAGGCTGTCAGTCAGTGTGACGTCCTTCACTCCTGTCTACAAGGCTGTCAGTCAGTGTGACGCACTTCACTCCTGTCTACAAGGCTGTCAGTCAGTGTCACGAACTTTACTCCTGTCTACAAGGCTGTCAGTCAGTGTGACGAACTTCACTCCTGTCTACAAGGCTGTCAGTCAGTGTGACGCAGTTCACTCCTGTCTACAAGGCTGTCAGTCAGTGTGACGTCCTTCACTCCTGTCTACAAGGCTGTCAGTCAGTGTGACACACTTCACTCCTGTCTACAAGGCTGTCAGTCAGTGTGAGGCACTTCACTCCTGTTTACAAGGTATTCTAGAATACCCAATGTGTTAGAATTCACCATCTAGTAATAAATAAAAGTTTTATTATTGATTTCCTGTTTTGTTCTCACTATCTAATCACTGTATATTCCTCAACTTTTAAATTGCAAGACCAAGAAGGAAAAGTCTAAAGGGCCCGTTACACGCTACGATAACGTTAACTATATCGTTGGTACGTCATGCGTTTTGGGGCGGAACGACTTCGTAACTGCGTCGTTGCGTGTGACACGTAGAATCAACCAACGATAAGTCAACTGATTGTTGATCGGAGGTTTATGAACCGGACCATAAATCAGTCGTTTATTGTTCGTTCAACCTGCAGCATGGGTGTGTGTGACACCTTGATAACGATGTCATTAACGACTTCGCCTATTCAGAACTAAAGGACGTAAGTGATTAAACGACCGCAAGTATCGTTCGCTTGTCGCGGAATCTTTGCTGCGTCGTTCTCGATATCTGTACGTGTGACACCTGTGGGGCAGCGCCTGGATTGCAAGTCAGGAAACACGTGGAGCCCGGTAGTAGTTCAAACAGGACCCGGTGTTTATTGCTGATACACACAGCGGTGGCACAGTCTGCCGGAATCCGGGCGCAGCCGGGTACACAGGACACAGTTCATATAAAGTAACCCAGGTCCTTCAGGCCAAAGGCCTCCGTTATGGGTCACCCCGAGTTCCTCCAGCCCTCCTGGGCTAGGCCGTGTTAGTCTAGCACACGGCCCCCTGGAACTCTAGACCTCTCCTGTCTAACTCTGCTGCTGCTGCAGCTAAGGCACAATTCTGTGTACAAGGGACCCCGCCCTGCCTCCTGCTCAGGCTTTTAACTCCGTGTCTCCTTCCGGGACCTTGCAAGATCCGGAGCGGAGGGAGCGGACCGTCCCTTTCTCTCACACCCTACCCTGGGCTCAATACGTGACAGTGCGCATTCTGGGGGAGACATAGCGCCCCTCGCATATGATTCCCCGCACTGTCTCATACACCTCACTAGCGATCAATGAACGCCGTTCCAGCAATGTAGGTCAAATCGGATCGTTGGTCGGATTGCTGACGCATTGAAGCGTGTAACCCGGCATTAAGAACTATGGAAATCACAGGATTGATAGACATATTGACGATATGCAAATGATAAAAAAATG
Source organism: Allobates femoralis (assembly GCA_033576535.1). Taxonomy (NCBI): domain Eukaryota; kingdom Metazoa; phylum Chordata; class Amphibia; order Anura; family Aromobatidae; genus Allobates; species Allobates femoralis. The sequence goes on from JARQOC010000004.1 coordinate 61,142,448, forward strand.
GAAAAGAAAACTGAAACACATTCACTTCTACACCTTCGCATGTTATTAATGGTTGTCTGAGGAATGTTCTGCTTCTCTAAATGCACTTGGGCAAGTCATCAAGAGCTCCTTCTGGCAGCTCCCTTTGAAACTGTCAACAAATGATATCTCAGATGTATTCAATGGGAAACAAGTCTGGAGATGTTGCAGGCCATGGTTTCATGTTTAGTCTATGCAGGCTGCTCCCAATAGCACCAGCCTGGCGATGTGTTGAAAAACGGCTCATGGAAGACTTTGAGAAATGGTCGTACCACTGGTTCCATGACAAAATCAATGTAAACTATCGGTGTACTTGAAACAAAAGCTAGAATGGTCCGTCTACTACACATTGTGCCACCCTGCATCATAATTCTGGGAGTAGTACTGGTGTGATGTTCCCTTGTGAAAGCCTCTTCATGAATCTCCTGCCAATGCTCTTAAAGGCTATCATGGTGCATAGCATGATGCCAATGGCGGCTGGAATGGAAGTTTATCCTCTTTAGCAATTAGTCCCATTTTTGTAATTGGTCGCAGTCATAGCTACAATGTCATGATGAGGGAACATCATATCAGGGCTAATCCTGGGATTATGGTGAGGGCTCACATAATGTACAGTAGCTGGGATCCCTCTAGTCTGTACTCCAGGTACACTTAGGGTACCTTTACACGCCGCTACTGGAGGATGGATACAACCAGCTACTTCACGTGCACGAGCACGCACAAACGGTTACAAACCGTCAACGCACCATCTTTACACGCCGCCACAAGCTACGCTACATCTAACTCTGGATACACCGCCGGGTGCCATAAGTCACCTTCTGTAGGTCACCGTACCTCATTTACACACCGCTACAACCAGCTAATATGGGCGGACCTGGTGCAGCAGGGACAGCACATAGGCGTGCCACAATTGTGGATTACGAGACGTCTGTACGCTGATAGGACAAAGCAAGAAACCCATGATTAGCCAGGCATCGCAGGAGGCTGTATAATACATGACGCTCGAGCAGTTGTGTAGTGTGACTGGTCAGCTCCTTAAATATGCCGCCCTATGCAGCGACTACCAATCGTAACGCAGGAGCTTCCACCAATGATCGCTGAATGGGGGCGGTATCCCGGAGCCTGTGTCACGCCCCAGCTACATACCAGGTACATTGCCTGGTGTCGACACATCCCTTCTGTTGCTTCTTTACACGCCGATACAGCTCGCTACAATCGCCTGTGTAGCCACCTGTTTCCGGGCAGTGCTCGGAAACAGATGTATCTGTTGCCGGTTGCCTCCTATCGTCTTTACACGCCGCTACTACGAGGTATTTTGAAGCTACAAGCTACATTTGTAGCCTGTAGCTGGTTGTATCCACCCTCCAGTAGCGACGTGTAAAGGGCCCCTAACAGCTCAGTGATACATTGATCTGGTGGAACCAGTGATGTGACCATTTTGCCAGAGTGTGCACATAATACTGCCCTATCTACTAAATAATTGTTTAATGCCACTTCCGTCTGAGGCCGAAATCGCGCGCCGCAGACGGAAGTGGCCAGTATGCTAAAGAGCCATGCAGCGCGGGGAGCGGTGGGCCACGGGTAGTGGGGGCCGCAGAGAGCGCGGGCAGGAGGAGCAGGGGGCCACAGGGAGCGGGCGAACAGGAGGAGAAATGGAGGAGCGGGGGGCCAGGAGGAGAGATGGAGGAGCGGGGGGCCAGGAGGAGAGATGGAGGAGCGGGGGGCCAGGAGGAGAGATGGAGGGGCAGGGGGCCAGGAGGAGAGATGGAGGAGCGGGGGACCAGGAGGAGAAACGGAGGAGTGGGGGGCCAGAAGGAGAAACAGGAGCAGGGAGCCAGGAGTGTTGACATGAGGAGTGGGGAGCCAGGAGGGGTGAAATGAGGAATGGGGGGCCAGGAGCAGTGACATGAGGAGCGGTGAAAGGAAGAGAGACGGAGGAGCTGGAACAGGAATAGCGGGGACAGGAGGAGAGATGGAGGAGCGGGGACACGAGGAAGGGTGACAGGAAGAGCTATGACAGGAGGCAACACGGAGGAGCGGTGACAGGAGGACACACGGAGGAGCGATGACAGGAGGAGAGATGGAGGAGCAGGGACAGGAGGAGTAGTGACAGGAGGAGAGATGGAGGAGTGGTGACAGGAGGAGAGACGGCAGGAGGAGAGATGGCAGGAGAAGAGACGACAGGAGGAGAGGTGACAGGAAGAGCGGTGACAGGAGGAGCAGTGACAGGAGGACAGACGGCAGGAGGAGCAGTGACAGGAGGAGTGGTGACAGGAGAAGCAGTGATAGGAGGAGCGGTGACAGGAAGAGAGACGGAGGAGCGGAAACAGGAGGAGCAGTGACAGGAAGAGAAATGGAGGAGCGGGGACACGAGGAGCTGTGACAGGAGGAGAGACAAAGGAGCGGTGACAGGAAAAGCGGGGACAAGAGAAGCGGTGACAGGAGGAGCAATGGAGGAGCGGTGACAGGATGAGAGACGAAGGAGCGGTGACAGGAGGAGAGATGGAGAAACGGGGACAGGAGGAGCGGAGACAGGAGGAGAGACAGAGGAGCGGTGACAGGAAGAGGGCTGACAGGAGGAGAGATGGAGGAGCAGTGAGAGGAGGAGCGGGGACACGAGGAGGGGTGACTGGAGGAGAAACAGAAGTGGGGACAAAAGGAGAGGCGTAGGAGCGGGAACAGGAATAACGGTGACAGGAGGAGAGATGGAGGGGCGGGGACACGAGGAGCGGTGGCAGGAAGAGCGATGACAGGAGGAGACACGGAGGAGCGGTGACAGGAGGACACACAGAGGAGCGATGACAGTACGAGAGATGGAGGAGTGGGGACAAGAGGAGCAGTGACTGGAGGAGAGATGGAGGAGTGGTGACAGGAGGAGAGACAGCAGGAGGAGAGACGGTAGGAGAAGCGGTGACAGGAGGAGTGGTGACAGGAAGAGCGGTGACAGGAAGAGCGGTGACAGGAAGAGCGGTGATAGGAGGAGCGGTGACAGGAGGAGAGACAGCAGGAGGAGCGGTGACAGGAGGACAGACGGCAGGAGGAGTGGTGACAGTAGAAGCAGTGATAGGAGAAGCGGTGACAGGAGGAGAGACGGAGGAGCGGGGACACGAGGAGCGGTGACAGGAGGAGAGACAGAGGAGCGGTGACAGGAGGAGTGGGGACAGGAGGAGTGGGGACAGGAGGAGCAGGGACAGGAGGAGCGATGGAGGAGCGGTGACAGGATGAAAGACGAAGGAGCTGTGACCGGAGAAGCGGGGACAGGAGGAGAGATGGAGGAACGGGGACAGGAGGAGAGACAGAGGAGCGGTGACAGGAGGAGAGATGGAGGAGCGGTGACAAAAGGAGCAGGGACAGGAGGAGCGATGGAGGAGCAGTGACAGGAGGAGAGATGGAGGAGCGGGGACAGGAGGAGCGGGGACAGGAGGAGAGATGGAGGAATAGGGACAGGAGGAGCAGTGACAGGACGAGAGACAGAGGAGTGGTGACAGGAGGAGCGGTGACAGGAGGAGAGACAGAGGAGTGGTGACAGGAGGAGAGGTGTAGTTCACTCACGTTGACTGAACAAGTTCTGTCAGTCACAGTATGTCAACTACATACATATTCTAGAATACCCGATGTGTTAGAATCGGGCCACCATCTAGTAGTTAGATAAAAGACTAATTGGGATGCTGTAGAAGCAAAAGGGTAGAACATTTTAATGCAGACTGTTTAGAAAGTTGCTTTAAAGGGTTGTCCAGTAACCGGATAGGTGATAACTTACAGACTACTGGGGTCCGACCACTGGGACCTGCACCGATTGGCAGAATAGGCAATTTTTCCCCCACTAGGACTCTATCAGATGAGTGTATTAAACATATGTATACTATCCATATGTAAAATGGGTAGTATATGGACAGCACATCAACCAATGCAAGTCAACTCATAGTATTATATAGGTAGTTTGACTGCATTGACTTGCATTGGTTGATGTGCTTTCCATATACTATTATCATCTTTTTATCAAGACCAGATGATACCAACTTAATTGATTAAAAAAACTTTATTAGAATCAAAGTTAAAAGTCACACCTACAAATATAGACAAACTTAGCACACTTGAATGGGGATCAGAAACATATTGACATGCAGATGGAGACTGCTTTGATAAGGAAGGTCAACCTTATCCCACAATAAATTATGGGTATGCCACATTAAGGAAATTTATTTTATATGAATGTTCCAGTGTCATAGATAGATGTCCGTCACCAAAACAATAATCATGTATAAAACACAATATATACAATAACGTGGTCTGATATAATGATTTAAACAGTATCGTGAGACAGCAAAGTAGTATCAATGAAACACCCAACGCTTGACGCGTTTCGCCTTTCCAAATGTTAGAAGGCTCATCAGAAGTCTTATTGGGGTACAAATGTAAAAATTGGTCTCATGATTCTATTGATCAACAAACAAATGGAGTTTCAGTAGGATAAAGAAGACCATGTGGAAGAGAATGCTCAAATGAAATGGTCATAAGCTTCTTCCAGAATATGACATAGATGTCATACAGCAGTGATCATCCAGAGAATGGGCATTTTTGAAGCCTTATATGTGAGGCTTTCATTAGGGTGTCTTATTAGACTGGAAACATCATAACATCCAATTCTGATATGGATAGAAAAGGATGATCCAAGATGAATCCTAGATTTACGGGGGACCCTCCATGCCTAGTCTTCCAGAGGTATTGGTGGTCATATGGAGGGTCCCCCGTAAATCTAGGATTCATCTTGGATCATCCTTTTCTATCCATATCAGAATTGGATGTTATGATGTTTCCAGTCTAATAAGACACCCTAATGAAAGCCTCACATATAAGGCTTCAAAAATGCCCATTCTCTGGATGATCACTGCTGTATGACATCTATGTCATATTCTGGAAGAAGCTTATGACCATTTCATTTGAGCATTCTCTTCCACATGGTCTTCTTTATCCTACTGAAACTCCATTTGTTTGTTGATCAATAGAATCATGAGACCAATTTTTACATTTGTACCCCAATAAGACTTCTGATGAGCCTTCTAACATTTGGAAAGGCGAAACGCGTCAAGCGTTGGGTGTTTCATTGATACTACTTTGCTGTCTCACGATACTGTTTAAATCATTATATCAGACCACGTTATTGTATATATTGTGTTTTATACATGATTATTGTTTTGGTGACAGACATCTATCTATGACACTGGAACATTCATATAAAATAAATTTCCTTAATGTGGCATACCCATAATTTATTGTGGGATAAGGTTGACCTTCCTTATCAAAGCAGTCTCCATCTGCATGTCAATATGTTTCTGATCCCCATTCAAGTGTGCTAAGTTTGTCTATATTTGTAGGTGTGACTTTTAACTTTGATTCTAATAAAGTTTTTTTAATCAATTAAGTTGGTATCATCTGGTCTTGATAAAAACATTATAGTTACCTCCTAGTATTTGAAAAACAATTCCTAGTTTCTTAAACTTTCCATATACTACCCATTTTACATATGGATAGTACACATGTTCCTATGAACATATTTAAACGTGGACCAATGGCATGCATGTAAAAAAAACGCAGCATGCACTACATTGATCTATTTTTTTGAATCTGACTTGCCCATTACAAATCAGTGAGTGCACATAATCTATATTATATATGAGTTCCCATATTTATGTCATGCGTTTTTCATGGATCCATTGCAATTATTTAGATAAGAAACAGTAATTATACATTTTAAAATGTTGATATATACAGATGTATGTATGTATGTATCATGCGAAAGTAAAAAACTGTCATACAAGTGATGTACTGACTGCCTATACATGACAGTACAGATCAATTATTGTGTGTTTTTCTATGGATGAATTTCTGACTCTATTCATGAGAAAACTTGGCAGACTCATAGAGAATGGATGGGATGGCAGTCGGGCATGTGCACTGCCGCTTCCTTCTAACAGGGATCAACTTGCTTGTTCTGATCATTACAGTGGCAATCTGCACTCACTATTATGCTCAGGGGATGATGTGAGGCTTGGTTGTGACTCACCGGGAATCCCCTCCCCCTGACTTTAAATAGTTTTCCCCCTCCTCTGTCAGATGCCGCTGATAGAGTTATTTACTCTTGGTCTTTGCGCTGTGCTGATGCCTTGTTGCTGTGCTGAAGTCCTTGCTTTGGGAGTAGCTGTGATCCTGGATCTGTGGGTTGAGGTAGGGGCCCTCAGCCCAGGGCTAATCAGGAGCTCAGGAAAACAGGGTGGAGACTCGGACCTCCTCACCATCAGAGGTACCTCCGAGAGCAGGGCGAGCCAGGGACCCCAAGTGTAAGGGTCAGATTAGCTCCCCCTAAACCTCCTCGCCCCTCTCACCATTCAGTTACCTGATTCCCTCACCTCTTAAGCATGACACTATGTCTCTTACCTCTTGTCATGTTATATAATAACCATGGGCACCTAAGCTAAGCTGTAATGTTCTGCGCAAGAGGTAATAGATGTAGCCAATCAGGAGAACTATACTACACTTCTAATGGGAGATATTTGTTAATATTCTTATTATTACACCTACTACATATTGACATATTCCTTAAATATCCCTTTAAATTAACACCTATCCTGTGTTTTTACTTATTTTCATTGGACAAACCCTTTAACTTTGCATTCAGGAAGCAAATGAACAACGAGAAAAATGTGTACGTGAAGGTGGTCTTCAAGAAACACCACTAAATATTTTATCAATCTCATAGGTAGATCAATTTGTACAATAATTTGTATTGCGATTCTGAACACGTGTGACTTCATGTAAATACATGTATTATAGGATGGAAAGTGATGAGCTACATTATACTGTGCCATTACTGTAGAAGAAGTCTAGCTTGGAGATCAGAAGGAGCCTATATGACAGTCGAGGGCGGATTTCCCGGTTGTTAATTGACCAACCCACCATCTAGAAAACCCTATTCAATTAAATAGTGACACAGACACTTCTTGTGACTTGGTTAAATAATTTGGCCACAGCAGCAACCCTTTATTGCCTATTGTTTATATACTAGAAGAAACAACGGGCGCACTGTCCAACTGGCGTCCCAACTTTAAACAATTGGCACTACAATCATATCACACATGGACAGTCCAGAAGCCTCCAAACCTTGTCCCTGGCCGCAAAAACACCGACCCCAGGGAAGAGGTATTGAGTACCAAGAACCAATACCTCAACATTGCAGAACCCCGTGTCTGCAAGGTACCTGTAACCGGAACAACTATGCCTTACTAGTTGCTCACCTCCCAATTACAAGTGTTCTTTAACTACCTCTGGACCAGACCTTCCCCTCCATACTCACATACTTATTCATACAACATAACCAACCAAAATATACCAATCAAATCATCCACATGTCATGCTCAAACACATTCCTGTAACTTAAACCCAAACAGGAGAGGGTGGGCAGGAAACTATCCTTGCGTCTCCCGGAAATGGGGTGAAGGGGTACCTCCACCACTCCATCCTATAGCTGCCCCTAAACTCCCCCTCTTCATCCCTAAACAAAACCCTCCAACTAACAATCCCTTCTATTAACTTCCTCCCTCCCCGAGTGTCATGGGGCCTGTCAACCTTATGACTTCCCTGGCTTTCTTTATAATTGTCTTAAGAAAGAAAAGTTCTCTCTCTTTTACTTTGAAGAAATCACAATATATGCTTTTGTATGGGTATACTGACAGTGGCGTAATTTAAAGCTCATAGGCAGTGGCGGACCTGGTGCCGTGTGGGCCCCAGTGCAGCTGGTTCAGTCATAGGTGAGGAGCAGGGGGGGGGGGTTTGGCTGGGTTGGGTGCTAGTGAGGAGCGGAGGTGGTGTGCCATGCTGTAGTCACAGGTGAGGAGCGGAGGGAGGGATTGGGAGGGGTGCTGGTGAGTATGGGCTGCCACCTCCGTCCAGGGTATAGATAGAGAGGAGGAGCGGGATCAGCAGGAGACAGGGAGCTTCCCACGGCAGCACCTCTCCTCTGACACACAGCCTCCAAGCCCCACTGCAGGGAGGTGGAGGGGCCCCCCTACAGGTGCCTGAGGGGCCCCCTAGCCGGTCAGGGCCCTGGTGCAGTTGAAGCAGCTGCACCGCGGTAGGTCCGCCCCTGCTCATGGGCCACATTGTGAAAGATCCAATGGGCCTCCCAATTATTGCAAATCTTTAACAGCATTAGTCTTTTTCTATAGGCCAAAGGGATTTTGAGGACCCTACGCTCTAGGGCCGGGTGCGATCGCAACCCCTGCACCTGTTGTAGTTACGCTCCTGTATACTGGCATATACTAAGAAAATGACACCTTTTAGAACATTTTTCGCTATTACATAGTACCTGTTTAAGTGACCTTTAAAATATGTGCATGTAGACAAACCCTATTTTTGGCAATTATGTTACCTGGATCTGGTTGGGTTTTTCTTTACTGGTTTTCCCTGTGTGCAGGATCTATTTCTACTTTTTATCTAGTCACTGGTGGACACAGACAGAAGAGGGCCCCTGTGCAAAGAAAGTTTATAGGCTCTTTGCAACCCAAGATCTATTTTGGAGGTAGAAATGGCCCCCCTTACCTCTTGGACCCATGTGCAACTGCACAACTCACACCAATGATAAGTCCAACCCTGCATCTAGTGTATGTTACCACTCCCAAACAGGGCACCTCGTTCGATGATGTCCTCTCATATTGAAATACAAGTTCTTGGGGCCCTTATATGAATATATGAGAAGCAAAAATTGGCATGTAAATTAGACACTTGCACATATAATAATATGAGTGGAAGAATATGGTTGGAAGCACTAAAGAAACAAGACAAAGAGAAAGACTGCAAGCCTGATGGTTTGATACAATCAAATTCATGGTGGAGAAGACCCTGGTTGACCTACAGTGGGGAAAAAAGTATTTAGTCAGCCACCAATTGTGCAAGTTCCCACTTAAAAAGATGAGGTCGGCCTGTAATTGACATCATAGGTGACCTCAATATGAGAGACAAAATGAGAAAACTAATCCTGAAAATCACATTGTCTGATTTGCAAAGAAATTTTTTTTCAAATTTTGGTGGAAAATAAGTATTTGGTCAATAACAAAAGTTCATCTCAATACTTTGTTATATATTGTTTGTTGACAATGACAGAGGTCAAACGTTTTCTGTAAGTCTTCACAAGGTTGGCACACACTGTTGCTGGTATGTTGGCCCATTCCTCCTCTAGAGCAATGATGTTTTGAGGCTGTCGCTGGGCAACACAGACTTTCAACTCCCTCAAAAGGTTTTCTATAGGGTTTAGATCTAGAGAATGGCTAGGCCACTCCAGGACCTTGAAATGCTTGTCATGAAACCACTCCTTCATTGCCCTGGCGGTGTGCTTGGGATCATTGTCATGCTAAAAGACCCAACCATGTTTTATCTTCAATGCCCTTGTTAAAGGAAGGAGGTTTGCACTCAAAATCTCACAATACATGGCCCCATTCATTCTATCATGTACACAGATCAGTCGTCCTGGTTCCTTGGCAGAGAAACAGCCCCACAGCATGATGTTGCCACCCCCATGCTTCACAGTAGGTATGATGTTCCTTGGATGCAACTCAGCATTCTTTCTCCTCCATACATGATGAGTTGTGTTTCTACCAAACAGTCCTACTTTGGTTTCATCTGACCATATGACATTCTCTCAATACTCTTCTGGATCATCCAAATGCTCTCTATCAAACTTCAGACGGGCCCAGACATGTAATGGCTTAAGCAGAGGGACATGTCTGGCACTGCAGGATCTGAGTCCCCGGTGGCGTAGTGTGTTACTGATGGTAGCCTGTGTAACGTTGGTCCTAGCTCTCTGCAGGTCATTCACCAGGTCCCTCCATGTGGTTCTGAGATATTTGCTCACTGTTCTTGAGATCATTTTGACCCCATGGGGTGAGATCTTGAGTGGAGCCCCGATCTCAGGAGATTATCTGTGGTCTTCTATGTCTTCCATTTTCTAATTATTGCTCCCACAGTTGATTTCTTCACATGAAGCTGCTTGCCTATTGCAGATTCAGTCTTCCCAGCCTGGTGCAGGGCTACTATTTTGTTTCTGGGTGTCACGTCCTACTGACGGACTCCACACGTGGACCCACTGGACCGCGTAGAGCGGATGCTGATACCGGGATGACAGAGAGACGGACCAGTAAAGTAGAGTCAACAGGTTTATTAACAACACACACATCCACGCCCCAGGGGAGGGCCACATGGCCACAGCACCAGAACACCACCGAAGGAGGCCCCGGAGCGCTTAACCCCTATACAGGGATTCCGCCGGTACCAACCTCGGAGGGACCGATGAAGCGGACACGAGTGTTGAACCGACCCAAGGCAACGTGGGAAACAATACAGCAACCGGGTATAGGATCGGAAACGGGGAACCGGGAACACAGGGAATCCGGAGCCAGGCTTGAGACAGGGATCCGCTTGGAGGAGATCCGGGAAACCAGCCAGGAACACGGCGGTCAGCAAGGAGCCGGCAGGGCAGGGATCTGTGGGAAGGAACACACAGTAATCAGGTAACAAGCCAAATAAGGAGCGACCTGACCAGACCAGCAGTGGCAGCTCCACAAGGAGGAAGTTGCCCTGGCCCCGACAGACTAGAAATAGGAAGGTTATATCATAGCAGGGCAGTCCTGATTGGCAGGACAAAGAGGGATGGTGATTGGCTGAGGGGAGGAGCATGCTCCCTGCAGTCTCTCCAGCAGAAACAGGTTTGGAGATGTAGTTTCATGTGCTCAAGCAGTAGCCCCGGAAAGGGAGGAGGAGAGCAGCGCTACTCAAGCAGAGGGCGCTGGAACCCTGCGGCAGACCCCCGAGGGGTAACACTGGTGTTCTTCGACAGCTCTTTGGTCTTCACCATAGTGGAGTATGGAGTGTTGTGGACAGGTGTCTTTTATACTGATAACAAGTTCAAACAGGTACCAGTACTACAGGTAATGAGTGGAGGACGGGGGAGCCTCTTACGGAAGACGTTACAGGTCTGTGAGAGCCAGAAATCTTGCTTGTTTGTAGGTAACCACATTTTCCACCAAAATTTGAAAAAAAAATTATTTTCAAATCAGACGATGTGATTTTTCAGGATTTGAGGTCACCTATGATGTCAATTACAGGCCGACCTCATCTTTTTAAGTGGGAGAACTGGCACAATTGGTGGCTGACTAAATACTTTTTTCCCCACTGTATCTAGGCTCGCACAAGATCGATCCTCTGACAGATTGTTCATCCATCAAGTCGCAATGGCTCAAATTCAAGCCGAAGGCTGTTAAAAAACAAAACATATGTGGAGCCCCAAGGGACGTGGGGTACTCGGTACCGGACCGATCTGCTGCTGGGGATGTCACGGGTGGCTTGGTCCGGACCGTGTCCCTGGCTCAGCACAATAAAAGGGGAATATTTACAAGGGAGATTGTCACGGGTGACGCCACCCACTTGATGCGGCCAGTAATGGGGGCCGCCGCTGCTGCAGAACCTCCGGGGGTGATGTGAGGGCAGCGGAGGTGGTATAGTTCCAGTGGGGGGAACTGTATCCCCCGGGGCAGTAAAGGGTTCAAGTCTATTGGGGTTATAGATGGTGGGGAAGAGTTGGAGGACACACACTCACGTTTAGTTGATACTGTAATTCCTTCTTGTCCTGATGCTGCAGAGCCGACAGGCTGGATCTGCAGGGAGGAATTGTCTCTGTGCTGAATCTGGAGCAAAGGTCGCAATCAATACACAGACTCCAAAGTTGTTTTCCAAAGCTTTACTGCTGATATTATTGCAGATTATAGTCCACGGAGTCTGTAAAGGAGCTGGGCTCTCTCCCCACACCCTGTCCGGGTCGTTGGCTTCCTTGTGCTGCACTGTGTGTGTGTCCTGAGCTGCTGCTTCAAGCTAAGCTGCTGGGATTCCTCACGTCTCTCTCTGTATGCTGCTGGTACCACTTGGCTAGGCAACTTGGGTCCTCTATGCTGTGCTGACCCCTCCGTGTTGCTTCACTCTGGTACTAGGGGGTATCTAGAGATCCCGCTGTTCCTGGATTCGCTGTGCTGTTGGTGCCAGACACAGTACCGGATCCGGTGTCCGTCTCTCTGTGCGTACTTCTGGGGCAAGTGATGGTGTCACTCCAGCTCCCAGATGTGTTTCTCTGTCTTTCGTTCTCCTTGTTCCTCTGACCCTTGCTAGGTCTGCACTGAGCTAACTCTGCTCTGTGTCGTCTTCACAGCCCTGCTGCGAGCTGAACTGAGCTCTCCCTCATGGACAAGAGTATATATGGAAGCAGGAGGTGCTCCCTCTATTGCCCAGAGGTGGTAGTGTTTGTCAGTGTGTAGTGGGGGAGAGAACCCATGTGATGTTATTGTGGCACATTAACCCATGGGGTGCCACATTCCCCCTTAGTTAAATACAGTACTCCGGGACTGTGGAAAAACAAGTAAACAACAATTAAACACAATTAATATTGACATAGACTTAAATGAAAAAGTACAAAAATCACTAGGATGTGAAAAAGAGTTCGAAAGTCAAAAAGTAGTCTTTCCAGAGGTTTAGTCTATTGCCTCCGGGCTGATGAATGTATACAAAAGAGTTCTTACCACAACCAGTCCGTGGTATATATGGTCCATAAGTAAATAAGGAGATTGCAAAGTTCATACAGGATAGTCTCTGTAGGTACTGGGCTTTTTGTTTAACGTTGCAAGAACTATATACATTTGCTTTACATTTTAACAAACATATTTACATTATACATTCAATTCTGTATTTTACTCTTTGTACCTAGCTGGTATCTGACCTTGGGTACTACGCTCTGATCTGCGTAAAACGGGTATACCGCTTGCACGTGGGCTACTAGTATTAGTGGGTATGTACCTACATGTTGTGCTTGGTACTATGGCAGATGGAGGTCTGACTGCAGGACTGGCAAGTTCACTGGGACCAGGAATTTGTTCTTCCTCTTCGGATTCTACTTCCAGTTCTTCAAGTCTTGGGTCTTCTTCAGGTAACACGGGTTCTGGTAACACAGGTTCTGGTAACACAGGTTCTGGTTTTGAGTCCATCATTGAAGGGAATGCAATCATTGGTACGACAACTGCTCCATGGTAATTTGGCCATGTTTTAGGAAAATCTCCTAGTACCGTGTGGAATACTTCTTCTTTTTCTTTCTCTTGAATAGGTTGGACCTGTACGGGTTCTATGACTTCAGGTGTCTTCAGTGTTTCAGGACACAATTTAAGTTGATCACGAGATACGACTTGTGAGGTTCTTCCTTCATCTTTCCTTATCAAATAGGTTTTTACATTGTCTAGGTTAGATGGTAGTACTGTGTATGGGATGGTTTCCCACTGATTATCCAGTTTGTTTATACGTCTCTTTCTCTTGAGAACTTGATCACCTTCTTGTAATGGCACTGCTTGAGCATGTTTGTTAAAGGTTTTCTCTTGTCTTGCTCTTGCCTGTTGTAGGTTTCTCTCTACACATTCTTGCACTTGGTGATATTGTTTCTGACGTTTGGTATCCCAATCTGTTTCTTCTAATTCTGTATCTGGTTTTTCAATTCCCATCTCTAGATCAATTGGTAGCTTACCGGGTCTTGCACGCATAAGATAAGCTGGAGTGCAGTTTGTGGAACTCACAGGGACATGGTTGTATAAGTCTACCAAATCCGGTAATTTATCTGGCCACTGGTTTCTTTCTGATTCCGGTAAGGTCTTTAACAGTTCGATTACTATATGATTCATTTTCTCGCAGAGACCATTTGTTTGGGGATGATATGTCGTTGTGCGAATCTTCTTGCAACCGTACATATTGCAGAATTCCTTGAATAGTTCTGATTCAAAAGCTGGACCTTGGTCTGCAAGGACTTGTTCTGGGTAACCATGTGGTCTACAGAAATGCGTCTGGAATGCTTTTGCTGCAGTCTTCGCTGTCAAGTCTTTGACTGGTACCACCACTAAGAAGCGTGAGTAATGGTCCACGATGGTTAGGGCATAGACATAGCCTGACCGGCTTGGTGACAACTTGACGTGATCTAATGCGACTAGTTCAAGAGGCTGCTTGGTTATTATTGGTTGAAGTGGAGCTTTCTGTAGATCTTTCCTTCTGAGGTTGCATGCGGCACATCTTCTGCACCATAGTTCAATGGATCTTCTCATGCCAGCCCAATAAAATCTGTCCCTCAGGATTGCTTCTAACTTCTTCCATCCGAAATGACCTGCGTTGTCATGATAAGCCTCTAAGACCATTTGAGTGTCTCGCTTGGGCACGATTATTTGCCAGACCAGTTCATGCGTCTTGGGATTGGTAAATCGTCTACAGAGCTTCCCTTGATGCAGGAACAACTTGCCTTTATCCTTCCATAGCTGTACAGCTTCAGCTGGGGCATTCTGTCCAGGGTGTGCATGTTGTTGCGTAAGCAGTTCTTTCACTAGCTTCACGGCTGGATCAGTATCTTGAGCTTCAGCCCATCCGTAGTGTCTTAACGGGTTAAGATTTATTTCCTGTTTCTTTTGGTAGCTGCCGGGTCGATAATCTTCTACCTTTGAACGATGAAAGGCCGGTAGTTCAATCTCTTCCAACTCTTCTGGTTCCTCTTCCACGTCTTTCAGGTGCGGCATTCGGGATAAGGCATCTGCATTCCCATTCTTGCGGCCTGCCCGATATTTGATGACAAAGTTGTAGTTAGATAGCCGGGCTATCCATCGCTGCTCCAGAGCACCTAATTTGGCTGAGTCCAGGTGAGTCAACGGGTTGTTATCCGTGTAGATGGTGAATTCTGCACCTGCCAAGTAATGTTTAAAGCGTTCGGTTACAGCCCAGACTACTGCTAGTAGCTCTAACTTGAAGGAGCTGTAGTTCTCGGGATTTCGTTCTGTAGGCCGGAGCTTCCTGCTTGCAAAGGCAATAACTCGTTCTTTGCCTCCTTGCTTCTGCGACAATACTGCTCCCAGTCCCACGTTGCTGGCATCCGTGTAAAGAATGAATGGTTGATGGTAATCAGGATATGCCAGGATCTCTTCTCCCGTCAGCGCACTTTTTAGCTGATTGAAGGAATTTTCTCTTTCTTCATCCCACCATGCCAGGGAATTACAGTTTGAAGTCTTCCTGGACCGTCCTACCAGAATGTCTTGCAGAGGAGCTGCTAGCTTCGTGAATCCTCGAATAAATCTTCTATAATAGCCTACCAGGCCCAGGAATTGCCTCACTTCTTTTACATTCGTAGGTCTTGGCCAATCCCTTATTGCCGTGACTTTATCAGGATCTGGTGCTACTCCCTCTGAACTCACGACATGTCCCAGGTACTGTACCTTTGGTTTGAGAAGGTGACACTTGGATGGCTTGATTTTCATGCCATATCTCGATAAAGCTTCGAACACTTCCGCCAGGTCTTGTAGATGTTGCTCATACGTCTTCGAGTAGACTATGACGTCATCTAGGTACAGGAGGACAGTTTCAAAGTTTTTGTGTCCTAGGCAGCTCTCCATCAGACGTTGGAAGGTCCCGGGTGCGTTGCAGAGTCCGAACGGCATACAATTGAACTCACAGAGGCCCATCGTCGTAGTAAACGCTGTCTTCTCCTTGTCGGCCTCGGCCACAGGAACCTGCCAGTACCCACTAGTCAGATCAAGGGTAGAAAAGTAGTTAGCAGATTTTAATGCAGCTAATGACTCCTCAATCCTAGGTAATGGGTATGCGTCCTTATGTGTAATGTGGTTAATCTGCCGGTAATCTACGCACATTCTCATGGTCCCATCCTTCTTTTTAACTAACACTAGAGGTGCTGCCCAGGGGCTACAACTGTCTCTTATCACCCTGCAGATTTCATTTCTCTGAGCATATCTTTGGTGGTTTGGTAGTGAGCTGGTGGTAAGGGTCTATGCCTTTCTTTTATAGGTTGATGGTTACCTGTGGGTATAGTGTGCTCTACCCCTTTGATCTGCCCAAAGTCTAACGGGTGTTTGCTGAATATCTGCTCATATTCTTTTACTACCCGGTATACTCCATGCTTGTGACGGGGAGGTGTAGAACTGGTACCTACATGCAACTTTTGGCACCAATCCTCCAACTTCTCCTCTGAGCCATTGTCATCCGCCTGGCATGACGGGTTCAAGGGCTCAGCGACGGTGATGTTGTTGTTATCAACCGTGTACAACTTAGCCATGGTAGCATACTTTGGTAATGTGACCTCATCTTCTCCGCAGTTCAACAGGCGTAATGGCACTCTTCCCCTGTGTACGTCAACCACTCCTCTAGCAGTGAGTATGGTCGGTCTACTGTCTGAGTACACGGGTTCTACCAGGGCCTGATAATCTTGCCCTTTAATGCCTATTGCGGCTCTGCACCACACCAACATTTCAGTTTTGGGAGGAATTACAATAGGTATTGGGTCACTTACTCTTACGCTGCCGATCTCACCTCCGGAGATTTCTACCTGCTGCTTCAACATCAGGGCTTTGATCTCTTTGTGCAGAAGCCTCTGTTGTCCTGTTCCGGCAGTCTCGGCGATTTGCTGTAAAACACTTAACACTTCGGAAAAACATTTTTCAATGACATTCATTCCTACCACCATCACGGGTTCACGGCCTCGCCGGTCGACATCTACGATTATAATACCCTGTTTCTGCAATTCTACCTTCCCAACCTGAATATTCATCTCTCTAAATCCAACCTTTGGTATCATCAATCCATTACCAGCCCACACTTCAAAGTTAAAGCCATCTGGCGCATTAGTAATGTCTGAATCAGCCCAGTACCTTTTATATAGAACATGTGGGATGGATGTTATTTGGGATCCGGTATCCAGCAAGGCACTGAAGGGAATGCCATCCAACACAATAGGGATCACCGGCTTTCCTCCCACAAATTTGTCATACCAGGCTGAGGGGCCTTGAGTGTTCATTCCTGGGGAGCGGCCCGCCTGCCCAGGGTATCGTCGTTTAAAGGACACTCTCGAGCAAAATGACCTGGTTTCTGGCAACGGCGGCAGACGGGCTGTCCATCTGGTTGGTAGCGATCGCTGGGTCGTCCTCTTGCTGCTGGGTATCTTCTGGGCCTCATCCACGGAACATCCTCTCTGCTGGTCGCCCACTCGATCTTGGGTGCAGGTTTTGACTCTCGCAGTTCCTTGATGACCTTGGCCATGGAGATTACGGTGTCTGTCAGGGCATCTAGCTTTTGGTTGATGGCTGCATTTGAGATATAGTCCCCGGCCTCAGCAGCAGTCGTTGACATAGCAGATGTCACTGGCGCTGCCGCCTGCTGAGGTGCTGCTGCAGTGTCAAGCACAAATGTTAATTCCCTTGGCTCCTCCAACTGCTGCAGACGGATAGCTCTATCCTTCAGCTCAGTAAACGTCATGTCAGGGTTCTGCAGCAGTACCATGCTTAACTGTCCTCGATGGGAAGGGGAATGGAGGCCCTCTATGAATTGGTCAAATAGCATTTTATCAGCTCCCGGGGCTAAAGCAGGTTCTGCCAGCTTAAGGGCTTTGAGTGCTTCCTGCAGGTTCAAGGCAAAGTCTCTGGCACTCTGTTTAGGCTTCTGGTGGCATGCAAAGAACCTCATCTTAGCCCGGGCGTCAACAGCAGATTCAAACGTTGCTTTCAGTCTGGCTGCTAGATGCTCTACAGTGTCCTTATCTGTGTCCAGCCAGGACGCCACCTCACGCCGTGCATTGCCCGTTAATTGTCCCATTATCATGCCTACACGCTGGGCTTCAGTGAGGGGATACATCACATAATACTCTTTAATCTTTTGCATAAAGTCAGTTAGTGTATGAGGCTCACCGGAGTATTGGGGCAGCCACATTGCCCCTGGAGTATACGGCATCAGGAATGGCATTATGGATGCTGTTCCTTGCGCCGCTGCACCGCCGGACGCTACTGGCTGACCCGGCGCTGCAGCTCCATCGGCTACTCCGCCGCCGTCTTGTGCATCGGCCTGCGACATCTTGGGCCCCCTTAGTTAATATGCGCCCTCCGTCTTCCGCTTCCGTCCGGATGTCTCTGGGAGGTTCCGGGGCGCAGCAGGGATCTTCTTCCCCGCCGGATGTCGTCAGCACCAGGGGAGGAGGCTGGGTTCGCGCCAATGCAAGGTACCGCCCCCTCTCTTTCCCGCGCGCCGCGCGCTCCAAAATGGCGGATTCTCAAATATACAGTTCAGATGGCGCACAGGGTCCAATTCTTTTGGACCGGGTACATCCTGTTCGTGACGCCAGGTTGTGGAGCCCCAAGGGACGTGGGGTACTCGGTACCGGACCGATCTGCTGCTGGGGATGTCACGGGTGGCTTGGTCCGGACCGTGTCCCTGGCTCAGCACAATAAAAGGGGAATATTTACAAGGGAGATTGTCACGGGTGACGCCACCCACTTGATGCGGCCAGTAATGGGGGCCGCCGCTGCTGCAGAACCTCCAGGGGTGATGTGAGGGCAGCGGAGGTGGTATAGTTCCAGTGGGGGGAACTGTATCCCCCGGGGCAGTAAAGGGTTCAAGTCTATTGGGGTTATAGATGGTGGGGAAGAGTTGGAGGACACACACTCACGTTTAGTTGATACTGTAATTCCCTTCTTGTCCTGATGCTGCAGAGCCGACAGGCTGGATCTGCAGGGAGGAATTGTCTCTGTGCTGAATCTGGAGCAAAGGTCGCAATCACTACACAGACTCCAAAGTTGTTTTCCAAAGCTTTACTGCTGATATTATTGCAGATTATAGTCCACGGAGTCTGTAAAGGAGCTGGGCTCTCTCCCCACACCCTGTCCGGGTCGTTGGCTTCCTTGTGCTGCACTGTGTGTGTGTCCTGAGCTGCTGCTTCAAGCTAAGCTGCTGGGATTCCTCACGTCTCTCTCTGTATGCTGCTGGTACCACTTGGCTAGGCAACTTGGGTCCTCTATGCTGCACTGACCCCTCCGTGTTGCTTCACTCTGGTACTAGGGGGTATCTAGAGATCCCGCTGTTCCTGGATTCGCTGTGCTGTTGGTGCCAGACACAGTACCGGATCCGGTGTCCGTCTCTCTGTGCGTACTTCTGGGGCAAGTGATGGTGTCACTCCAGCTCCCAGATGTGTTTCTCTGTCTTTCGTTCTCCTTGTTCCTCTGACCCTTGCTAGGTCTGCACTGAGCTAACTCTGCTCTGTGTCGTCTTCACAGCCCTGCTGCGAGCTGAACTGAGCTCTCCCTCATGGACAAGAGTATATATGGAAGCAGGAGGTGCTCCCTCTATTGCCCAGAGGTGGTAGTGTTTGTCAGTGTGTAGTGGGGGAGAGAACCCATGTGATGTTATTGTGGCACATTAACCCATGGGGTGCCACACATATAATGAGGTGTAGACTGTAAGGCCTGTTCACCGTCATTCAAACTCCTCACAGGAACATTTTCAAGCAAAATGCCAAAAACGGGGATAAAGACATTCAAATACTCATTGATTTGGTAAATGCAAAATTGCCCGTAACCTAGAAACACTGACAATTTTCCCTAATAGGTCTGTGCACGTGTCCAACTGTGTCTTACAACAGCATGGTGCCAGTCCTTGGTCCTTGGCAATATGTTCTGGTAAATGAGTAGTCTGGGTACATATATCTCAACATGATGTTTTTGATAAATACTGCTTGCCCACCCCCCAAAAAAAAAATCAATTTACACTGGGGTGGTGATTATAAATACTTACACTGGAAAAAGAACAACCCGAAAAATGTAAAAATAGGCTTTTATTGTACGCTCATTAAAAGGTGAAGTCTACTGCCAAAGGAGAAAACAGAAAAATCGCCAATTAATATAATAAAGTAGTGGAACAATAAGAGTGTTAAGATTGGGGTGTCACAAAAGTTACAATGGTGGTGTCTAGATGTTAGATTAGAGGTTGCACTGCTCCTTTTTGTCTACACATTATAGCAGTTAATATATCCTTATTCTTAAGGGACTACTGGTTATAAACCTGTAATAAATACAATGGGGCATAAGCTAATCATGGTCAACACTTGTGGGTAATTTCACTATTAATGTCCCTATAGCCCTGTTACTGAATGTGGAGGTTGGCACCCTAAGTGTCACGCTGGAGTAAGGGGGTGTGTGGCTACCGTCTATGACACTGGAGCACAGCCAACGGCGTCCGGAGCACTACACACAAAGTGAAAAACACCGGGGGAGGGGGAACAAATATAACAAGGAGGCCCTGCTTATAGGGAACGAGGAAAAGGTGACCTCCAGCACTCACCTGCAGCTGTGCCTTGATCTCCATACTGTCCCTATACAGGTTCTGTCAACCAGTCGCAGAACAAGATACTTAGTCTCTCACTGGCCCTGATGTTAGCCCTCAATAGGGGACCTTAGTCCCAAACACCAAGAGGGGAAGGAGAGACAGACAGGGAACAACAAACAACTTCACGCCTTCTACTATGCTCCTTGGCAGCAATGGGTTGGCAGTAGTCAGCTCTCCAGAATACCTCCTTCAAGTCAGGCAGTGTTATCCAGGAATGAGTTTAATACAGAGCAATGGATGTTGGAACAATGTGACCATATAAAGGGGATGGGAGTGATCACAAAGTAGCCACACATGGACAAATAAATTAGCTAGCTTGCTAGCAGCAGAAACTGACATTAACTCCTGCACTGCCAGGGGAAAGAAACACGTTTAAAATGAAGTCTTAATACAGACGTGAGACACAGGTCCCAAAACTGTCTCAAATCTCTAAAATAAGAGACCATCGTGACACTAAGTTATCACCTTGGCTTCCCCACTCACTGTTGTCTCCCCCAATAAAAAACCCTAAAATATTTAGGCTCTTATAAATCATTGCATTTTTTTATGCCATGTTTTCTTTTTGCCTTGTGGTATTCTGTAACATTTGTTGCGCCATTTCACGTATCACAGATATTTCTTACAGGTCACATAAAGACAATTTTTGGATGGTGAGTGCAATTATTCCTTTTTTTTTGGACATTTCACTACTTTGCAAGTATAGCACCACGATTCATTAGACAGGCCTCACATAGCCGTTTTTTAGTATCTGGCAGAGAGCCGTCACTTTTCCAAAAAGCATAATGCAAACTGGACCCACTTTCATTGGGTACTCCGGAACTTTCATTTGCATCTGGTTGCTGCCAGATTCGGCCAAAACTGTTTTGGCTTTCATTGAGCTAACGAATTGCAACATACAGTGTTGGCCAAAAGTATTGACACCCTGCAATTCTGTCAGATAATACTCAGTTTCTTCCTGAAAATAATTGCAATCACAAATTCTTTGGTATTATTATCTTCATTTAATTTGTCTTTAATGAAAAAACACAAAAAGAATTGTCCTAAAGCCAAATTGGATATAGTTCCACACCAAACATAAAAAAGGGGGTGGACAAAAGTATTGGACCTGTTAGAAAAATCATGTGATGCTTCTCTAATTTGTGTAATTAACAGCACATGTAACTTACCTGTGGCACCTAACAGGTGCTGGTAATAACTAAATCACACTTGCAGCCAGTTGACATGGATTAAAGTTGACTCAACCTCTGTCCTGTGTCCTTGTGTGTACCACATTGAGAATGCAGAAAAGAAAGAAGACCAAAGAACTGTCTGAGGACTTGAGAAACCAAATTGTGAGGAAGCATGAGCAATCTCAAGGCTACAAGTCCATCTCCAAAGACCTGAATGTTCCTGTTTCTACCGTGCGCAGTGTCATCAAGAAGTTTAAAGCCCATGGCACTGCGGCTAACCTCCCTAGATGTGGACGGAAAAGAAAACTTGACAAGAGATTTCAATGCAAGATTGTGCGGATGGTGGATAAGGAACCTCGACTAACATCCAAACAAGTTCAAGCTGCCCTGCAGTCCAAGGGTACAACAGTGTCAACCCGTATTATCCATCTGCGTCTCAATGAAATGGTATGGTAGGAGACCCAGGAAGACCCCACTTCTTACCCCAAGACATAAAAAAGCCAGGCTGGAGTTTGCCAAAACTTATCTGAGAAAGCCTACTACATTTTGGAAGAATGTTCTCTCTTTTTGGGCAAAGGAATCAACATAGAGTTTACAGGAGAAAAAAAGAGGCATTCAAATAAAAGAACACGGTCCCTACAGTCAAACATGGCGGAGGTTCCCTGATGTTTTGGGGTTGCTTTGCTGACTCTGGCACTGGACTGCTTGACCGTGTGCATGGCATTATGAAGTCTGAAGACTACCAACCAATTTTGCAGCATAATGTAGGGCCCAGTGTGAGAAAGCTGGGTCTCCCTCAGAGGTCATGGGTATTCCAGCAGGACAATGTCCCAAAACACACTTCATAAAGCACTAGAAAATGGTTTGAGAGAAAGCACTGGAGACTTCTAAGGTGGCCAGCAATGAGTCCAGACCTGAATCCCATAGAACACCTGTGGAGAGATCTAAAAATGGCAGTTTGGAGAAGGCACCCTTCAAATATCAGGGACCTGGAGCAGTTTGCCAAAGAAGAATGGTCTAAAATTCCAGCAGGGCATTGTAAGAAACTCATTGATGGTTACCGGAAGCGGTTGATCGCAGTTATTTTGGCTAAAGGTTGTGCAACCAAGTATTAGGCTGAGGGTGCCAATACTTTTGTCTGGCCCATTTTTGGAGTTTTGTGTGAAATGATCAATGTTTTGCTTTTTGCTTCATTCTCTTTTGTGTTTTTTCATTGAAGACAAATTAAATGAAGATAATAATACCAAAGAATTTGTGATTGCAATCATTTTCAGGAAGAAACTGAGTATTATCTGACAGAATTGCAGGGGTGTCAATACTTTTGGCCAACACTGTATAGAGCTTTTTGGGCTTGGTAAAAAAACACTTCTAAAAGGATCCGGCATAATGTGGCATTATTTATAATGTGTGTCAATGGGTGCCAGATCCGGTTTTACAGGATCATTCCTGATATGGTAAAACCAAATGCGGCAGGCCTACTGAGCATGCACAGTATCTTCACACATGTAAAGTTCAGGGTCCGTACCGAACACCTAAGTGGTCAGGCATGGACCCCGAACAAGGACTTGACTAAGAAGTCCGTGATTAAAGCATGATATACTCATCTGTCTCGCCGCTGCGGTCATTTCTGGGTCCCGCTCATGTAATATTTACTGCATTGGATGCTGAACAGCCAATCAAAGACGCCCATTGTCTGCGACAGCATCTGTGATTGGCTGTTGCACCCCACCCACTGTGCCAGCAATAAATCAACGATGCACAACAGCCAATCACAGACGCTGTGAAAGAGTGTTCATCTGTGATTGGCTGTTCAGAGTGGCAGACCCGGAAGTGACAGCAGCACCAAGATAGGTGAGTATAATGCTTTAATCACAGACTTCTCAGTGAGGTTTCTTTTGATCCCTTGATTTTTATGGTTCTAATTAGGGGAAGGAAGAAAGGGAGGGCGCAGATCTAAGTGCAGAGATAACAGATTTGCAGATTTAGAATATAAGTCAGTTTTGCTCACCTTTTAGTGATCTTTTTGGCAGGTATGTAGAAAGGTATGTGTGTTCTGTCTCCTTCGCTTCCGGATCTATCAGGTCTCAGGATCTGAAGAACTGTCAGCATGAATTACCATAGAAGAAAGGTCCGGGCTAAGCTTTGCGGCGCTTCCAGGAGGAGCGAAAGGATATTCTTCGGTAGTTTTTATTGAAATAACATTTATTGTTATAACACATTGTACCTGAGGAAGGCTAAGAATAGCTGAAACGTGTTGTACTGTATCTTAATAAAAACTACTTCTGAAGAATATTCTTTGGCTCCTACTTGGAAGCGCCGCAAAGTGTAGCCCGGATCTTTCTTCTATGAGACCTGTCAGTGAAGTCCGTGTTCGGGGTCCGTGCAAAATACTCAGGTGTTCGGACCCAAAACAGGCAAATGGATTCGGACAATACCGGATGGTATCGGATGCAGCCGGGTGAAACCGTACTGGTATTATAACGGAAGCAGCAAACGGATCCAGTACAATACCGGTACAGTTTCCTCCGTATGCATTCAGTTTTAGGGCAAAGACCGTATCTGCTCAGATGCAGTTTTCGCCTGATCTCGCCCCATACAAAAAAACGCCCATGTGTACCCGGCCGTAGAAGTCGGAGTGGTCTCAACTCAGTCCAGGAGGTCATTAGGAAGGCCAAAATGTATCTGTACATTTTTATTTTTTAACTAGGATACTTTCTTATATGTCCCAAAGGACATGCAGAGATGCCTACATCCATCCCGAGACATTTCTCATCTTCTTTTCAAACTTGGTAATCATTCAGTGTCTCCAAGTGATCCTGTGATCATTGTGGTGCACAGGTGGGGTCACATGTATACTCCGGGGAGCTATCATTGCTGACTAACTCCAAGGTCTTTTATAAGTCGGTGAGCGGGTGGTGATAATTTAGGAAGTCAACCTCCGCAATCAAAAAGGGACGGGGCTATAAGGAAATGACCCACAAGTGTTGTCCCTTACTAGCTAATGCCCCATTGTATTCCAGGTTTACAATCAGTATATGGATGGAGATACAGTATATCGCCTGGCGCAATGTCTAGACATAGGTGAGGACATCTAGATACCGCCGTCATATCTTTTGTGACAACACAATCTTGTCACGTCTTGTTCCCTACGTTATTATACTAATTGGCTATTTATTGGAATATTAACCTTATTATTTGTCTGTGTGTAATATTATCTGTTCTGTACTTGGTCAATACATTTAACTTTTTAGTGAGGGTACTATAAAAGCCTGTTTTTAGGTCAATGGTGTTTTTTTCCAGTTTGAGTCCATGTTTTACCCTGTCTGTCCATGTCTGTAAAGTGATTCATGTAATTATGGACATATCCGCAGGGGCGTAACTATACTGTGTGCAGGGATTGCAATTGCACCTGGTCCCTGGAGTCTAGGGACCCCAAAAGGCCCCATTGGTCTATATGAGAAGACTATTACTATTAAAGACCTATTAACGTTTGGGGCCCTGTTACATTAAACAGATTTTCCATGCACAAAGTTAATTTTAAAATTCATTTTAATGAAGATCTAGGAATAATAATAAATCTCTGTGTTACTGGATTGAGATAATCTTATATATGTGTCTCTGCTATGTACTGTGTAATGGATGTGTCTGACCATTCAGGGACGTGGTCTGATCATACCACATCTCCTGTGTTGAGATAATCTTATAGATGTGTCCCTGCTATGTATTGTGTAATGGATGGGTCTGACCATACAGGGACATGATTTGATCATACCACATCTCCTGTGCTGAGATAATCTTATATATATATATATGTCCTGCTATGTACTGTGTAATGGATGTGTCTGACCATACAGGGACATGATCTGATCATACCACATCTCCTGTGCTGAGATAATCTTATATATATGTCCTGCTATGTACTGTGTAATGGATGTGTCTGACTGTACAGGAACATGGTCTGATCATACCACATCTCCTGTGCTGAGATAATCTTATATATGTGTCCCTGGTATGTACTGTGTAATGGATGTGTCTGACAGTACAGGGACATGGTCTGATCATACCACATCTCCTGTGCTGAGATAATCTTATATATGTGTCCCTACTATGTACTGTGTAATGGATGAGATAATCTTATATATGTGACACGCCCCTCCAGGGCCTTAGTATATTCAGAACCGGGCTTTGAGGCTTCACGGTAGTCACAGGCACTGCTTTTTTTGTAAAATAATATTTGCCAGTACTGAGGCGAGGATGAGGGGAGGGGGCGTTG
Source organism: Allobates femoralis (assembly GCA_033576535.1). Classification (NCBI taxonomy): domain Eukaryota; kingdom Metazoa; phylum Chordata; class Amphibia; order Anura; family Aromobatidae; genus Allobates; species Allobates femoralis. The sequence goes on from JARQOC010000004.1 coordinate 61,168,176, forward strand.
GGTGGTTTGGGTTCTGCCAGGCGCCGGCAGCTTGAAGAGTGGGAGGGGGGTGGTTGTTGGGGGAGTGGGGGTTGGGGTTTGCTGTCAGGCGCCAGCGGCTTGAGGAGCAGGGAGGGTTATGGAGCTATCGGGCGCCTGCGGCCGTGATTAAGAAGCGGGGGGGGGGGCTGTCTTTCAGCCGGGAGATTCTGTGGGCAGCATACAGTGGACAGCAATCCCCATATAGCTCCTCCCCCCTCTGCATATTTTCCGGTACACCGTACCACCGCGTGCCCCCACAAAAAAAGCACTGGTCACAGGGGTCGAGACCCGGTTCCGTTACCCTGGCAGTGTCATTAAAAGTTCGGTGCGAGTGGCTCTCTTCTCTGGGGAAGGTCATGAGGCTAGGAGGGTTCTTTAGGGAAGGGATGACCAGACCTGGGGATAGCTGTTGTACGTGACGCCACCCGCAGGTTGTGGCTATAGATGGCCGCCACTGCACGACACTTTCTCTGGGGGCTGTTAGTACGGGGGCAACAGTGTTGTTAAGCCCTCTACAGGTAGGACTGAGCCCCAGGGCAGAAGAAGGTACCTCAGTGAGATGGTAGTTATGACTCTGGTGTTCATGACGTGTCAAGAAAGTTCACAGACACAGCGGGTTGCAGTCTTCAGATCTTTTACCCACAGTCACTGTGCAGCAGCCGGCTGAGCACTGGGTTCTTGGAGGTAGTAGGATGACACATAATTGGTACGCCTTCTCTTTCCTTCCTCGGTTGTCTCACACTGCTTTGCCCTCCTGCCTTGCGCCTCGCCACACAGAGCTCTGTGCCAGTAGCTGTGGGTTTTTCTTAGGGCCAATCTGCAGTATCGCCCCTTAACCCTCTCTTTGCCACCTTTTCAGCATATGTGTGGGGTTGTCGACCGCGGCACCTGGGAAGTACCGCAGCCTCGGGGTTGCTAGCTAAGCCTGGTCTGTCTTCTCCACTAGTCTTGGGGTCGCGTTGCCCCTGTTCTGCGGCCTGGTCCGTCCACTTGCCTGCGCCTGAAAATGGATATGAGCCCTACGGGTGGATTGCTCACTGCCCATGCCTCTGGGACCCTCTCTTCCTCCTGGAGCCACCTGGTTCTCTTCTCTGCTCTTCAGTCTGGCCTCAGGACAAGCTCCCACTAGCTCCAACTTCCCTCCAACTCGACTCTAGCTGTTCAACTGTGTCTCTCCCTCTGCTGTTCAACTGTCTCTCATCTTTTCTAGATCTTTCCCACTGTATTTATATCCTGTGCCATGTGTCCCACGTCATCTGTGTGTGCTTCCTAACTTCACTCCTGCCAGGTGCTCCCTCTCCACCCTTCCCCACTACCCTGGTGCCTCCTTCCAGACAGGATCAGGGAGTTTCCTCTCCCGTAGGAGCAATATTGCCCTAACCCTGGCCTGAACCTAGTGTAGTGCATGGCCTGAGTGTCCCGGCACTGGTCTGTGCCCTTCTTACCTGAGAATGGGATACTACACCCTAACAGGGGTGCAGTACCTCTGTGGCGACTGGATCCGCAGGGGCACCACATGTGTGTTCCTGCTATGTACTGTGTAATGGATGTGTCTGACCATTCAGGGACATGGTCTGATCTTACCCGCCCAGGGGTCTTTGGGAACTCGGTACCCGGGCGTTGATGCTGGGGGTGATGTCTCTGTGGACTGTGCCCGTACCCTGAGGGTCACTGGGTAAAAGGGAAAAATAATAAAAAGAAATGAGAGAAAAAAAAAAAAGTAAAATCTCGTCACGCCACCTGCAGTTTCTGGTGGTCTCACCAGCGCTGCTGTCATATCTCCGGAGATGATGATATTGCAGCCAGTTTGTCTTGCTCCCTGCAGGCAGAGCAGGATCTCCGGGGCAGAGTAGCTGCTGTGCTGGTTGTCGTAGTAGCAGCCCTGTAGATTAATTTGAATAAGACAAGACAGGCTTTCTTGCTCTGCACACTTAGTTTTACTGGTAACTTGTTACGGCAGTTTTCAGGTTCACAGTCACACAGTCTTTGCGGGTAGCTGGCCGGGTAGTCACCGGAGGGTATAAAGTCTCTCTGAGGCTCTCAAGTGTTTCTTCCTTAGTACATTCACTGTCCTCTGTGTCTTCCTCGTGCCTCCTTACTTTCCATGCGCTGCCCTGTACAAACCCAGGCCCGTCAGGTGTGATGAGGTTACCCTTCTCTTCTCTAAAGGGCTCAACCCGGTTTGGGGATATCTGGTGGGGCTGTACATTGTGGACGAGGTAGGGGCTGCTTGGCAGACCTGCGACCCATCGGTATTGGCGGCTCAGGGTTGGAGTCGCCTGCACCGTGACTCAGAGCCGGTACCCAGTGGTCGACTGGGATTCCCCCAGACCATTTACTCTCACAGTCTGGCACTGGGTCTCCCCTTTCTGTCTGGGTTGCCACTCCTATTCGGGAGCCCTCCCTGTGGGGTCCCTCTAGGACTTGTTCCTTGCTTCTTTCCTCAGACTAGACTAGATCTGTCTGTGTGTTTTCCCGCTTCTTCTACCGCAACATTCCTCCCACCGGGGCCGGTTACCCTAATAATGGGTTAGCTGATTGGTCCCCTAGTCTAGGTGTAGGGATGCTGGGATGAGAGCCTCAGGTCGACATTATCCCCCCCAATGACTGGGATACCACACACTCTGCTTTGGGTACAGTACCCCTACTGTGGCGCACTGATCAGTGGGGCACCACACTATGTACTGTGTAATGGATGTGTCTGACTGTACAGGGACATGATCTGATGATACCACATCTCCTGTGCTGAGAAAATCTTATATATGTGTCCCTGCTATGTACTGTGTAATGGATGTGTCTGACTGTACAGGGACATGGTCTGATCATACCACATCTCCTGTGCTGAGATAATCTTATATATGTGTCCCTGCTATGTACTGTGTAATGAATGTGTCTGACCGTACAGGGGCATGGTCTGATCATACCACATCTCCTGTGCTGAGATCATCTTATATATGTGTCCCTGCTATGTACTGTGTAATGGATGTGTCTGGCATTACAGGGACATGGTATGATCATACTACATCTCCTGTGGTGAGATAATCTTATATATGTGTCCCTGCTATGTACTGTGTAATGGATGTGTCTGACAGTACAGGGACATGGTCTCATCATACCACAGTTCCTGTGCTGAGATAATCTTAGGCTAGAGTCACACTTGGCTGCTTTTTTGAGGATGTTTTTGGCAGCCTGAGTTTTTGGGCTGCGTTTTCTGTGTAATAAATATGTCTGACAATACAGGACATGGCCTGATCATACCACATTTCCTGGACAGGGGAGAACACAAGAGTATACAGACATTACAGCACAGGATCACAGCTGATTCTATTTGTGAAGTAAAACATTTTCTTATCTGTTTTTTAAAAAATGTTTTACCTCAAATAAATAATTTTTTGTGATCATGTGCTGTAATGTCTGTATAGTATTTTCCTTCCTCCTCTGCCCAGGAGCTGTAGTATGATCACACCATGTCCCTGTACAGTCAGACACATTCATTACACAGTACATAGCAGGGACACATATATAGGATTATCTCAGCACAGGAGATTTGATATGATCAGACCATGTCCCTGTACGGTCAGACACATCCATTACACAGTACATAGCAGGGTCATATATATATAAGATTATCTCAGCACAGGAGATGTGGTAGGATCAGACCATGTCCCTGTACAGTCAGGCGGCTCCCCTCTGTACATCTCGTACACACGCGGCTCCCCTCTGTACACCTCGTACACACGCGGCTCCGGTCCGTACACCTCGTATACACGCGGCTCCGCTCCGTACACCTCATACACACGCGGCTCCGCTCCATACACCTCGTACACACTCGGCTCCGCTCCATACGCCTCGTACACACTCGGCTCCGCTCCATACACCTCGTACACACTCGGCTCCGCTCCATACACCTCGTACACACTCGGCTCCGCTCCATACACCTCGTACACACTCGGCTCCGCTCCATACACCTTGTACACACTCGGCTCCGCTCCATACACCTCGTACACACTCGGCTCCGCTCCATACACCTCGTACACACTCGGCTCTGCTCCATACACCTCGTACACACTCGGCTCCGCTCTGTACACCTCGTGCACACTAACCTCTGTCCCATACAATTCATACACACTCGGCTCTGCTCCATACACCTCGTACACACTCGGCTCTGCTCCGTAAACACCTCGTAACAACAACTCGGCTCTGCTCCGTACACCTCGTACACACTTGGCTCTGCTCCGTACACCTCGTACACACTAACCTCTGCTCTATACAATTCATACACACTCGGCTCTGCTCCTACACCTCATACACACTCGCTCTGCTCATACACCTCATACACACTCGGCTCTGCTCCGTACACCTCGTACACACTCGGTTCCACTCTGTACACCTCGTACACACTCGGCTCTGCTCCGTACACCTCGTACACACTCGGTTCGCTCCGTACACCTCGTACACACTCGGCTCCGCTCCCCCCCTACACCTTGTACACACTCGGCTTCTGCTCCCTACACCTCGTACACATGTGGCTCCGCTCCCTACACCTCGTACACACTCTGCTCCGCTCCGTATACCTCGTACACACTCTGCTCCGCTCCGTACACCTTGTACACACTTGGCTCTGCTCTGTACACCTCGTACACACACGGCTCCGCTCAGTACACCTCGTACACACGCGACTCTGCTCCATACACCTCGTACACACTCTGCTCCGCTCCGTACACCTCGTACACACTCTGCTCCACTCTGTACACCTTGTACACACTTGGCTCTGCTCTGTACACCTCGTACACACTTGGCTCTGCTCTGTACACCTCGTACACACGCGGCTCCGCTCCGTACATCTCATACACACTCGGCTCCCGCTCCGTACACCTCGTACACACGCAGCTCTGGTCCGTACCCCTTGTACACACGCCGCTGCTCTACGTACACCCTGTACTCTCTCGGCTCTGCTCCATACACCTAGTACACACTTGGCTCTGCTCCGTACACCTCGTACACACTAACCTCTGCTCTATACAATTCATACACACTCGGCTCTGCTCCATACACCTCATACACACTCGGCTCTGCTCCATACACCTCATACACACTCGGCTCTGCTCCGTACACCTCGTACACACTCGGCTCCACTCTGTACACCTCGTACACACTCGGCTCTGCTCCGTACACCTCGTACACACTCGGCTCTGCTCCGTACACCTCGTACACACTCGGCTCCCCTCCCTACACCTCGTACACACTCGGCTCTGCTCCCTACACCTCGTACACATGTGGCTCCGCTCCCTACACCTCGTACACACTCTGCTCCGCTCCGTATACCTCGTACACACTCTGCTCCGCTCTGTACACCTTGTACACACTTGGCTCTGCTCTGTACACCTCGTACACACACGGCTCCGCTCCGTACACCTCGTACACACGCGACTCTGCTCCATACACCTCGTACACACTCTGCTCCGCTCCGTACACCTCGTGCACACTCTGCTCCGCTCCGTACACCTTGTACACACTTGGCTCTGCTCTGTACACCTCGTACACACGCGGCTCCGCTCCGTACATCTCATACACACTCGGCTCCGCTCCGTACACCTCGCACACACGCAGCTCTGGTCCGTACCCCTCGTACACACGCCGCTGCTCTACGTACACCCTGTACTCTCTCGGCTCTGCTCCATACACCTAGTACACACTTGGCTCTGCTACATCCACACTGTAAGTCCTTCCTGACCCCACACATAACGTTCACCTCATCCAGCACCATGATGACCAGCACAGCAGAGTCCTGCAAACACTGAAGAGCTAATCATGTGACCCATGACTCCTCCCCTCTATGTGACATCATTACATGTCCTGACAGCAGTGCACAGAGTAGCAGCACCCCCCTCCCCTCCCGTCTGTCATCAGCCTGTGCCTTGTCTTGTGATTAGACCCTTTCCTTGTACCTGGCTGGGTCCTGTGCTCCTGGTTGCCTGTCAGATCTCCAGTGTGGAGGCAAAGCCCACTGTGTCCCCTCTGCTGCTGCTGAACAGGGCATCATCCATGTGGAGAGAACTTCAAAAGGGCCGAGCTGAGCCAGAATTTGGTGAGTGAGCTCCTCCCCCTCCATACAGTGCTGAAGAGAGGTCACATGACTCACTCTCTGCACTGTGATTGGGGCTCCTCCCTCCCTCCTGAATTGATGTGAGGGGGTGTGGCTGGTAGCATGTCGGACTCGGCGGCTTCTTAGTGCACTGCGGGAGTCGGGACTTTTCACCTCCCCTGACCTGGGACAGCAGGACTGTCCCGTTGAATCCGGGACTGTTGGGAGGTATGCTATAGGAGTGGGAGTGGCATCTGCAGGGGGCTGCACTACCACCGGGCACCCCCGCTGATGCCGCCCCCTGTCTACCAGCAGAGGTCGCCGCCTGAGACAGACACTTCATGTCTCCTCATGGATGCTGCGCCCCTGATCGGCGTGCATCGGGGGCAGCTGGCGGTGCGGGCTGCTTATAGATCCACATCGCAACCGCGACCCCTGCGACTGCTATCGTTTATGCCAATGGCAACCATTACACAGTACATAGCAGGAAGACATATATAAATTTATCTCAGCACAGGAGATGTGGTATGATCAGACCATGTCCCTGTACGGTCAGACACATCCATTACACAGTACATAGCAGGAACACATATATAAATTTATCTCAGCACAGGAGATGTGGTATGATCAGACCATGTCCCTGTACGGTCAGACACATCCATTACACAGTACATAGCAGGGACACATATATAAGATTATCTCAGCACAGGAGATGTGGTATGATCAGACCATGCCCCTATGCGGTCAGACACATCCATTACACAGTACATAGCAGGGACACATATATAAGATTATCTCAGCACAGGAGATGTGGTATGATCAGACCATGTCCCTGTTCGGTCAGACACATCTATTAGGGTGCCTTCACACTTGTGTTTGGTACGCAGCGCACCGAACACAGCCAAACGCTTGCGCACATGCGTTCCTATGTTTAACATTTGCGTACGGATGCGCACTCCAAACGCAGCCTGTTGCATTTTTTGTGCGTTCGTGGGTGCTTGTTTTATCTGCAAGCGCCCGCAAGCGCACGAAAAATGCATGGATCTCAATGGATCCGCAGTGTCCTCCGCATGACACCGCAGGAGAACGCTGCGGATCACATTGAAATCTCTCCCGGGAGATCAGCCAGAGCCACAGAGCGGGGAGAAACAGCTGATCTGACAGCTGTTTAAATCTCCCGCTCTGACACCGAATAGGTGATTGTGGCGCCCCGCAACGAGTGCGTCACAAGGGAGTATTGCAGCCGCAATATTCTCTTGACTCAGCAATGAAATAGTTAACTTGGAGATCCAACCCAACATGCAACACCTAGAACAGGGGACCAATCATAGGTCCTGGTGGGTGGAGTGTTAGGGTAGTGTAATAGAACACACAATAATCTAGACGATGAGGCGGCAAGGCCATACTTATTACTATTACTAAAAATAACCAGACCAAAATTTCAGTTTGGAATAAATTTTATTAAAGATAAAATGGTTGGGTACCTTATTAAGGTTACAGAATAAATAAATTAATTAATATATTAATAAATAAATATAATCAAAATTTAAATTGCTGCAACCAATTGCATAAATTAATCAATTAATATTTTATTAAATAAATACAATTAAAAAATTTAAAATGCTGAAATTTAAAGCGGATCCACCCAACCAGGCGTGCTCATAGAGCAACGCCCCCCCCCCACTAAAGCACCCAACCAACCCTCAATAACATCCTGCAGCCCTAAGTTAAAAATATCGTTCCCTATGTCAGAAAGGTGAATCAAATCCCTGCGATAAAAACCCGATAAAAACCCTTCTAGATCCCGATGCCGAAAGGAACAGCCCCCCTATTGTCGGCAAAAAGTCTCCTATTGCTTTGTTAACTTTCCGTTTTACTTTTTCCAAGAACCATTGGTTGTTGATCTTCCATGATAGCCTAGAAACTACCTCTGAAATCACCAACTTGGTTCCAGGAAATTCCTCACGTATCCACAACAAGTCTTGTTTTACCTGCCAAATAAGGTCAACTGACCTTACCTTACCAATATCATTTCCTAACGCATGGATTATTAACAGGTTGGGAAAAGGAAATTTTCTTTTTAAATCAATCAATACCTGTTTCACGTTGCCCCAGCGTAGCCCACGAACCCCGTGCCAGGAAACCTGCACTTGCTTGACATTCAAGAAGAGATTGGATGAGTGTCGTCTTTTAGAAGCCCGCTGCTGGGCCCAATGTATAAAAGAGTGACCCACAATCCAAACCGTCTTAGGACCTAAAAGAAATATATTAACAAGAAAAAGATAAGTGGGGACGAACATAAGTTTTAAAACAATTAGACTTCCACCGACCTACACGTTTGATCAACTCATCACTCATCCCGGATCTCGCCGCCTCAGTCGCGGCTCCAATCCGGAATGAATGAGAAGAAAGCCTCAGGTGAGACAACCCAAGCTTTTGCAGCGTTTTTTGCAAAATAAAAGAGAATTGAAATCTCGTAGCCGGGGATCCGTCTCTGTGAACGAACAACCAATCCGTCCCACCGGGACGAGCGCCCAGCCACGAGACCATATTTTCAACCGGACAAATGTTTGAATTAGGAATGGCATGCAACCAAACTCCCATCCCCTTACCCATTTGGTCAGTTTTCGACTGCCTAACCCATAAGTACACTGCATCAGAATAAAGAACTATATCATCCCGATGCAAACCTCCTTTCGCCTTTTTGGTAGCTGGAAGGACCTCGCCTATCCTCAGGGCAGCGAAAAACATAAAAACAAAAAGGGTCCTAAATAAAATAAGTTCAAAACTATTTGAGCAGACATCCGGAAGTTTCTCCCACAGCCTGTTTAAAAGATCAGCCGACACCGGGCGCCGATTGTCGGCCGACAAAAAGACTTTCTTATACCCTTTCATAAATTGTTTAACCACAAAAAGTGAAAAAATTGATTGCCCTCCAAACAATTTAACAAAAAATGAAATTCCCGAAAGTATCTTATGCATAGAAGAGTACGACAAGCCCTTTCCGCTTAGTTCTTCCAAGAACTGAAGCACTGACTCTGCCGTATAATCATAACGATTCAAATAATGTATATTACAAAAACTTGACCATTGCTGCCATGCAGACGAGTAACTAGCCCAAGTAAGGGGCGCCAAAGAGTTAATTACAAAAGCAGGGACTAGCTGCAAATCAGCTCCCAAAGATCTGGAGGAACCTCCATCCCCTCTCCGTCCGCATCGGGCACTAATTTCCGGAACCGATCGGATTGCTGCCATGAAAGAACAGTTCCCAATAAATTACTGAAATCAGGTAAAAAACAAGCTTTAACCCAAATATTATTGCTAAGAAGATTAAGCACCACAGAACGAAGTACCTGAATACCAGCCATTTCTCCGCAAGACAAGTCGTTAACTGCCCGACATGTCACAGCAGAATTACAAAACAACAAAATCCTCTTGTTCTGTAAATCAGTACCCCATACGGTAAAGGCCGTGGCTATTGCGAAAAGTTCTAAAACTAACACACTATGATCCTCCTTTAATACTGACATAGGCCAAGCTACTGAAAGCCAATGTCCCTCGAAAGAGCAACCCATGCCCACTTCAGAGACAGCAATAAACAAGCGTACTGTGTGGCACCCCATGGGTTAATGTGCCACAATAACATCACATGGGTTCTCTCCCCCACTACACACTGACAAACACTACCACCTCTGGGCAATAGAGGGAGCACCTCCTGCTCCCTTATATACACTGGCCCATGAGGGAGAGCTCAGTTCAGCTCGCAGCAGGGCTGAGGAAAGGACACAGAGCAGAGTTAGCTCAGTGCAGACCTAGCAAGGGTCAGAGGAACAAGGAGAACGAAAGACAGAGGAACACATCTGGGAGCTGGAGTGACACCATCACTTGCCCCAGAAGTAAGCACAGAGAGACGGACACCGGATCCGGTACTGTGTCTGGCACCCACAGCACAGCGAATCCAGGAACAGTGGGATCTCTAGATGCCCCCTAGTACCAGAGTGAAGCAACACGGAGGGGTCAGCACAGCATAGAGGACCCAAGTTGCCTAGCCAAGTGGTACCAGCAGCATACAGAGAGAGACGTGAGGAATCCCAGCAGCTTAGCTTGAAGCAGCAGCTCAGGACACACACACGGTGCAGCACAAGGAAGCCAACGACCCGGGACAGGGTGTGGGGAGAGAGCCCAGCCTCCATTACAGACTCCGTGGACTATAATCTGCAATAATATCAGCAGTAAAGCTTTGGAAAACAACTTTGGAGTCTGTGTAGTGATTGTGACCTTTGCTCCAGATTCAGCACAGAGACAATTCCTCCCTGCAGATCCAGCCTGTCAGCTCTGCGGCATCAGGGAGAAGAAGAGAAGTGCACCAGTATCAACTAAACGTAAGTGTGTGTGTCCTCCAACCCTTCTCCACCATCTATAACCCCAATAGACTTTAACCCTTTACTGCCCCGGGGGATACAGTTCCCCCCACTGGAACTATACCACCTCCGCTGCCCTCACATCACCCCCGGAGGTTCTGCAGCAGCGGCGGCCCCCATTACTGGCCGCATCAAGTGGGTGGCGTCACCCGTGACAATCTCCCTTGTAAATATTCCCCTTTTATTGTGCTGAGCCAGGGACACGGTCCGGACCAGGCCACCAGTGACACCCCCAGCAGCAGACCGGTCCGGTACCGAGTACCCCACGTCCCTTGGGGCTCCACAACCTGGCGTCACGAACAGGATCTACCCGGTCCAAAAGAATTGGACCCAGTGCGCCATCCAAACTGTATTTCTGAAAATCCGCCATTTTGGAGCGCGCGGCGCGTGGGAAAAAGAGGGGGCGGTACCTTGCATTGGCGCGAACCCAGCCTCCTCCCTTGGTGCTGACGACATCCGGCGGGGAAGGAGATCCCTGCTGCGCCCCGGAACCTCCCAGAGACATCCGGACGGAAGCGGAAGACGGAGGGCGCATAATAACTAAGGGGGCCCAAGATGTCGCAGGCCGATGCACAAGACGGCGGCGGAGTAGCCGATGGAGCTGCAGCGTCGGGTCAGCCAGTAGCGTCCGGCGGTGCAGCGGCGCAAGGAACAGCATCCATAATGCCATTCCTGATGCCGTATACTCCAGGGGCAATGTGGCTGCCCCAATACTCCGGTGAGCCTAATACTTTAACTGACTTCATGCAAAAGATTAAAGAGTATTATGTGATGTATCCCCTCACTGAAGCCCAGCGTGTAGGAATGATAATGGGACAATTAACGGGCAATGCACGGCGTGAGGTGGCGTCCTGGCTGGACACAGATAAGGACACTGTAGAGCATCTAGCAGCCAGACTAAAAGCAACGTTTGAATCTGCTGTTGATACCCGGGCTAAGATGAGTTTCTTTGCATGCCACCAGAAGCCTAAACAGAGTGCCACAACTGCAACCGAAGAAACAAAATTACCTTGCCAAAAAGAAATCCCGTCAAAACGAGATAAAAAACTAAGCCACACCGTCAGATCATCCTTAATTTCAGACGAAATGAAAATCTTCGCTTGAGGGGAAGAAAAACCTCTAATACAATGATACAAACGTCGCATAAAAATTCTCCCCATGGGAAGAACCCTTAAAGAAAAATTAAAAACACCCAGTAGGGACTGAAATTCTTTCAAGGACACAAACGACCTAACTAAAAATTTATTAATCATAACCATTAATTTCTCAATTTTTTCAACCGGTAGTCTACAAAGCATCTTCTCAGAATCAATTTCTATACCTAAAAATTCCAAGTTGCTACACGGCAAAAAGGTCTTCTCGTCAGCAATAGGTACACCAAACTTACCCATAAGGGATAAAAAAGCAGATAGCAACTCTGAACATTCGGAACTCCCTGCAGCTCCAACAAATAAAAAATCATCCAAATAGTGTACAACTTTACCCCTTGGACAAATAGTCTGCACAGACCATTCCAAAAAAGAAGAAAACATCTCAAAATAAAAACAGGACAACGAAAAACCCATGGGAAGACAACGATCGAAAAAATAAAAACCGTCAAACGAAAAACCAAGAGACGAAGAACCAACGGGATTAACCGGCAAGATACGGAAAGCAGATTTAATATCACTCTTTGCTAACAGTGCACCCTGGCCCATTTGCTTCACAATATCTAATGCAGTATCAAAAGATGTATAGCTCACAGAGGCCAACTCATTATCCACCTGGTCATTCAGCGAACCACCATGCGGAAAAGACAAATGGTGTATCATTCTAAAGGAACCGGCTTCCTTCTTTGGGACAACCCCAATAGGAGAAAGCCGAAAATTCCCGAATGGAGGCACCGCAAATGGGCCAGAACACCTACCGGCATCTACTTCCTTCCAGATTTTGTCTCTCACTTCCTCCGGGAATTGACGTGCAGAAGGCAAATTAGCCATTTCGTGGCACCCAAACCCTTCAAAAGGAGGAACAAAGAAACCTTGTGAAAAACCATTATATAACTCCTCAGCTCTCGCCCTGTCTGGGTACTGATTTAGAAATGGCAACATTGCCTGCAGACGCACCGGCGTCGGAGCCCTTAAGAAATGGCTCCTTCACCGGAGCTGGCTGAGGCTGCTGTGTGTGCTTCTTAAAACATTTCACCATAGGATGAGCCCCCCCACAAGCAGAGCACTCATGTTTATATCTACAATTGTGCAACCACTTGCAGGAGGACTCATTGTATGCGAAACAAAAACCCTTCTTAATCTGTTGCGGAGCTGCAGTCTTAACAGTCATCGAGCGCTGGGGAACCATCATATTCAGCCACAAGCCAACATCTTTGATCCCCCAGCGCAACGAGGGCTGAACTGCCAATTTCTGACGGAAAGCTTCGTCGTAAGCCAACCAAGCATTTCCGCCAAAATGTCTATAAGCCTCCAACACGATATCGACGTGTTGGAATAGGCCGCAACATAACTCCGGTATTTGCTCCCCAAGGACCGCGGCATAAATTAAAAATGCCTGGAGCCATAAATGAAAAGACCTAAAAGTCTTTTTCTTATCATCAGCTTCCGTCTTATCTGATCTAGGTTGCTCCCTAGACGGTAATAAGGTAAAGAGATCCACGTACTCCCCTGCCCATATGCGCTCCTTTATTGACCCCGATAGGTGAAAACCTAACGGGGACAATTCACAAGGCAACGCCTCTTTGTAACAAACCTCAGGCACGGATGTACGAGGGTCCCTGCCCGCATGAGGCTTACTCCCACCCCCACCTGAAAAGGCATCGGCAATAGCAGCAGATACTATATCCCTTACCACCTCTAAAGAAACAGATGGGAGGGGGGGATTATGCACATTCGTCTCACCATCCTGGAGCTCTGCCTCCGATTCGCACATCGCCAGCTCGTTCCATTCCTCCGCCCATCGACTCTCCGGCACCCAGGCTCTAGACGGCTCCGACATCCCTGGTACCATTGATCCTTCTGCTGATACGCCGTGGTCCTGTCTCTGGCCATTCGCTTGGTTTCTCCATCGTTCCGCCACGGAAGCCGCATTCACCGACAGTCGTTGTTGCTCAAGTGGCCAAGGCTCTCTAGCCCTGACTGACGCCTGTGTTGCAGCCGCAGCCGAACCCCCAGGGCGACTGACTAAGCCCCTACTTCTCCTCTGCAGCTCTGACATCCTGTCGCGCCCACTGCCGTCAGACAAAAGCAGTGGCGCCTGCCTTGGCAATGCAGATGACAATCCTGAGTCCCTCTGCAATCTACAAGAACTCCTGGAGGCCGGCAGACCCTCCTGTCTCTGAGTGCGCATGCGCTCCACTGCCTGCGCCTGCGTGGAAGCCACAGACAGAGGAGGCCTCCCACCAGAGGGACAGGACCCTGTCTCCACCTGCCCAAGGGCTGGAACCCTCCCTCTGACCCGCACACTTGGAGGTGCCGCGGCTGCTGCAAGGGGCCTCCTCTTTGCCCCTGCTCCCCATCCATCAGCTCTCCGATCCTCACTCTGCGCACTGCGTGGTGCCGCAGTCTGGGGTTGAGGACGCGCTACCCTATAAGGAAGCCGTCTGCTTGTGGCCCCTGAGCTGGCCTCCCTCCTGCGCACCTCATCGGGTGCCGCCACTGTAGATGATCCATTATGCGGGCTGGACACAGCGTTCTCCCTGGACTCCCTGGCCGGCGTTATAACATCAGCCGCAGCCAAAGGGAGCGGAGACAAGCATCTACGTCTCTTAGATCTGGAACTGCGCCTCAGTACCGGAGATGCTATATCTTGACAGCCCGCCTCAGCAGCACCGGTCACCGGTAAGTCTGTCTCCCCTGTACCAGGCATCTCTTCTTCCAGGCACCGCTGGAGCCACTCAATCCCTCCAGCCGACGCAGCCTTTTCTGCCAGCCGTTCCAACAGCACCTCCATGGTTTTCCAACACCTGATGATTTTTGACAGACCCTGTCAGAATTCCCCTCTATTTATAGTTCACAGCTGGCCACTCTGGCCAATCAGCAACTGTCAAAAAAAGGCGCAAAAAAACTGGTTTAAACCAGCTGTGGTCACTTCCATATATGGGCCGGCTCTTACCTCATCTCCCTAACATCTGAACCTAAACCTGTTTGTTAACCTTTGCTGTCCTGCCGCCACATAGTGTACCATTCATATTGAATGGGCCACTTTAGTCTGAGAACAGCAGGAGTCTGGAATCTAGAGCTAAGCCTAGAACACAGAACTTGGAGAGGAGCGGGGGCTCCGCACCCCGTGCGGGCCCCTGGGCCGTCACCGGTCGGGTGTCAGCACCTGAGGCCTTAACCACCGGGATTGGGCATATCTACACGGGTTCCCAAAAGACTCCCGTGCCCACAACTCACAGCCGGTTCACTGGTACCGAAGCTGGCAGCAGTTCACCTCTGCTACGCAAACCAGAAGAGTGGAGGATCAGCTTTACAGGAGCACCCCACCACCAGCCAGTCTCCAGTCGTCTAACCAGCGGTGTACCCACTGAGGGATCCAAGGCTCCCCAAAGCATCCAGAACGTACATCATGGATAGGGCATTGAAGCAGCCTCCCCGTACCCGACCTGGTATTCCTGGGCGACGCTGGCAAAAGAAACTAAGTAGGTAGAATGGAGGAACACTGCGGATCTCTGAGGGACACTATCACTGCTGAGTCCACCCGGTCTACTACTCAACCACTGTATGCCATGTACTGCCTGCTGGTTACAGTAAAGACCCGTTATAGAGACTGTCTGTGTCTGTGCTTCCTTATGAACTATGCGTCCGCACAACAAGGTAACCGCAGCTGCCGCACAACATCTTGAGCAGCTCCAGCCCCCGGGGATCACCGCTCAGCCTGTGGGGAGCGTAACATCTTGCTGCTGTCCATCCCCCGGGGGTTCCGCAGCGTCGGTAGCCCTTACCGAATCTACTCATAGGTGGCGTCACGAATAAATTAAAACCCCTTTAATCTGTTTCACAAAGACGTCTTCACTTTTGATCTGCACTACACCGGGCCCCACTACCGGCAGGCGCGGTCCACCCGTGACAAGGAAGAAGGAAGCATCGCTTGTCTAAACCGGAGTCCCGGCCGCGGTGAGTCATGATGTTGGCACAGGAGATTTGAAGCACCGATCAGTTGTTTCTTATATCCTGCACCGATATCACCCTATTCGGTATCGGCGCGGGAGATTTAAACAGCTGTCAGATCAGCTGTATCTTCAAATCTCGCGCACCGACACTGGCGGGAGATCAGCTGTGGGCGGGAGGAGGAGATCTCTGCCGCTGACCTCCTCCTCCCGGCCACCCCTAGAGTCAACTTATTGGTTGCCCGGACACCATACTAATGTGAACGCATGCGGAGATTCTCCGCTGCCTTCACATAAGTATGTGCGGTGTTGCACTGCGTTCGCGTCTGCATGCCATACGCTTGCAGACACAAACGCAAGTGTGAAGGCAGCCCTACACAGTACATATAAGATCATCTCACTGAGCACAGGAGCATTTTATTTAAACACTTCCAATTGTGGAAATTATTATTATCGCTAGATCTATTGATTCAAATGAACTTTGTTCGTGGGTAATCCCTTTTAAGACCAAGGAGTGTCATTTTACATAGTGCTGAGTTTCTCATTTGACAACTTATTCGGATAAAACGAATGAATGTATAACACAGTGCAATGTGTACGTCCAGACACCTGCGTCGTCCGTGAAGATGGCTGATCTTCAGGGTTTATTATGAGGATGAAGCTAGTGTATAGCAGAGCTCACTCCGTGCTGCTCTTTCTGCAGAGGATTTTGGTGCAGGCACAGAGGAGGGGGGACGCAGCCTATAAATATACCAGGCTGTGTTTGGTGTTACAGCTCTGTGGGCGTTAGATGAAGACAAGACATGAGTGTATCTGCTATTCCCTGCATCTCAATCCTCCCCTGCAGCCACCTCTGCTATTCTTGTGCTGACCTCATCCGCAGCCTTCTCCCTGCTGTGCCAGTATACACCTGTCTGCTGCCCAGCATCCTCCACCTGCACCTCTGCATCTCCTCACTTCTCTATTATTACTGATCATGTCTACTTCTCCTCTATCTTGCATCCTCCACCCACATGATTGTCAGTCCCCATCATGGTTCTGAGCTATTCCTCTTGGTACGCCTCCGTCCTGCCATGTACACCCCTTTGTTCTCTCCTGGTGCACATTTTGTGCCCCCACTCCGGCACAATTTATGCAGCTCCCCTCCTTTTTCTATTGAAAGCAGGTGCTTCAGTGACACATTTTAGAACTCATCATTCTATATATAACCCAGTGTGTAGCTACTAGCACCCGAACCATCTTTAATTAGAGAGCGCCTATAACAGCCCCCGCCCTGTGGAGAACCAGCACCTTTTCCTTTCTGCAAGTCTTTATTTTCAAGTAATAGCTATTCTCCATCACTCTCCCTCCTTATTGGGGTCCAGCGCCTGGCCATTGACGATGACCTCTGATTGTATTGTTATCCGAGGACAGTCAATGCTTTTTATATGTCTCAGCAATCCTATACAATAAAATCGCATTATGATCATATAAAACCATTTACTTCTGCACCAGTGAAGCATCTTTTACCAGCAGAGCTGTGGAGTCGATCAGCCAAACATTCAATTTCGACTCTTCAATGTGTGGAGCCCACTGGGACGGGGTACTCTGTACCGGATCGGGGTACTGCTGGGGATATCACGGCGGGCTTGGTCCGGTCCGTGTCCCGGGTTCTCACAAGTAAAAGGGGATATTTACAAGGGGATTGCTGTCGTGACGCCACCCACTGGATGGATGAGCCCGCCGCGGGTCAGGCTGCTCCTGACAGGGTGTAAAGGGTGTAATAACAGTTCTGTATACCTGGAATCAGACACGGGAAACTGAAGCAGGGTTCACCGGGTTTACTTTCAAGTTCTTCACAGTTCAAACAGTTTACAGCAGTTCAGTTCACAGTACAGTTAACTCTGGACACTTTGAACCCTCTGCTGCCAGGCTGTCGCTCTGAGACCCCTCACTCTTTCTCACTCTTGTTCTCTCTGTTCTTCCTTGTAGATTGTATGATGGCAACTCAGTCCCTTGTGTGTAGCTTCCCCCTATGTGTATGGGCGGTAAGTCGGGTCCTATAATGTTGCTTACCCTCCAATCCGTGCATTAGGAACACTGATCTGGAATCCGTGTTCCCCGCCGGTTTGTCTGGGGAGTCGGTGTGTAGCAACAGTCCCCCTCAGAGCCGACACTCTGGTTTCAGCCTAGCTTAGGTGACTCACCGTAGCCGGGGGGTACACGTAGCGGGCGTTGTTTCTCCTCCAGTCACGGAACCGCGCCTGCGGTAGTGTAGGCCCGGTGGTCCAGATCAATAGGGGAATGGCGGAACAGTGGGGTGATTTGTCTTCGTGACGCCACCTGCGGGTGTTCTGGTAACGGTACCAGCGCTGTTCGGGTCTCCGGGGGATGGTACACAGCGAGATGGAACGCTCCCCACAGGATGAGCGGGAATCCCCGGAGCCGGGAGCTGCGCAAGATGTTGTGAGGCAGCTGCGGGACGCTGCGCGCTGAATCCTGGAGTAATGCACAACCACACAAAGTCTCTTTTAGGTACCTTTACTGGATGGTAGTCAGGTACACTCGGACCGGGATAGTGAAGTTGGCACTTATGGAGTTTCACAGCAAGCAGTGTTAGGCTTCCTTTCTCTACTTCTGGTGCTAAGGTCGGGTGGACGTGGAATCCAGCCGGACCGGGCAGGGTGTTCAATGGAACTTGCTTCACCTGGTTATCAGCACTGAGGGCACTGTAAAAGGGTCTGAGCAGGATCAGTACTCTTCCCTGGGCTCTCGTGGATGGGTGCATCAGGTGGAACAGGTGGCTAAACCTCCTGTTGGATGTAGCTGGTTCTCTGTGAGGGCTTTGTAGCTTCCACAGCTTCGGTTCCAGTAACCGGATGGTTTGGAAAGAGTTGGATTAACTCTGTATTCCTGAGAGGTGATCTCCTTCTTCCTATTATCCCAATTGCAGGGATCTCCACTGGCTAACAGGCTAGCAGGGCCTAGTGTGTTCCTCATAGGGTGGAGGTTTCACACAGGCAGGCAGCTCTTGAAGCGTCTACCACACTCTGAAGTTTCTCCCTCCAAGACTCTTTTTATAGGGGGAACTGGTTAGAAGTCACCAGTGTTAGCTCCCCCTAGAGGCTCGGGGTGAAACCAGGTGTTCTAAGTGTTGTTTGTGTTGTGGTTTTTGCTGTGCTGTTACTTACTCCATTTGTACCTAAGGATTTCCGTGGTGCCCAACAGGTGCCAGGGTGCCACATTCCCCCTTAGTTAACCTCAGTTCTCCCGGCTGAGCAAAAGGTTATTTTTACAACTTAACACTAAGCATATTATAACATTCAATTTACAAAGTCTTAAAGAAAACACAAAAATCACTGAAAAGGAGTGAAAAATGATGAAAAAGTGAAAAGCAGTCCGTACGGCACTAGTCCATCTGCCGCAGGCTGGAAAAAGGTAAAGTTAGTGGTCACACAAGTCCTGTGACAATTGTTCAAAGTTTATGGAAAGGGAAAAAGGTAAAGTCCAGGGATACACGGTAAACTTTATACATTCCCTACGGGTGTCTCTGCTTGGGAGGCCGGTACTAACCTTCTATACCTTACCAGGCGCTTTCTGTTCCCAACTTAGTATACTTGGGACATGGCCCAGTTCCTCCACCCTTCTGTACACTACTTTTTACAGGTTTTTGAAAACTGGTTAATTATTTACAACACTTACAGGTTACATGTTCCACTACATTTTAAACCCATTCTCCAAGTTTTTGTGGGGGTTGACCTAATGTACTACGTGTGGATCTGCGTAGTGTGGGTGTTTCAAAAGCTGTTTGTGTAGTGTACGAAGTGGTTGGTACTTCTCTATGTCTGCTTTGTGTAAGACCATAGTAAGTGCGGAGTCTATCAACTGGACTGACCTCTGTAGGTAGTTGATTAGAAATGGCTTCTCTTACTGTGGGACTAGCAGGCTGACCGATTACAGGAATCTCAGGTTCCAATATAACAGGCTGCAATTCTTGCACTTGGACTTCTTCTTGTTGGACTTGTGGAATTGGATTTGGCTTTGGCTGACCTTCTGTAGGCTGGTAGAAGTGCATAACTGGTATGAGGAATGCATCACCTATTTGTGGCCAATCAGCTGGTAAGTATCCAATTTCTGTAAGGACTAGATTTTCTCTTGTTTCTTCATCTTGAGTTACAGTAGGGTAACTGGTTGCTTGTGGGATTAACTGTGGCGGACATTTCTTCAAATGATCCCTTGAGACAGTCGCAATAGTATTGCCATTGTCTTTGCTAATAACACAAGTTTTTGAGTTATCAAAGTGTGACGGCATAACGGTGTAGGGTACGGATTCCCAACTGTTATCCAATTTGTTAGTTTTTCTTTTTCTTTTCAGCACTACATCACCTATAGCTAGTGGTTCAGCTGAGGCGTGCTTGTTGAAGTCTTTTTCTTGTTTGGTTCTACTGATTTCAAGGTTCCTTTCCACGCTTTCTTGTACTTTTCTGTACTTTTCTTGGCGTTGGCTGACCCAGTCTTCGTCAGAAGAGTCCTCTGTGGGTTCAATGGTTCCCATCTGCAAATCAATAGGCAGTTTACCTGGTCTTGCTCTCATCAAGTAAGCAGGTGTGTAATTTGTCGAACTGACAGGTATGTGGTTGTAGATGTCCACGAGATCTGGAAGTTTCTCTGGCCATTGATTTCTCTCTTCAACTGGTAAGGTCTTGAGCATGTCAATGACTATGTGGTTCATCTTCTCACATAAACCGTTCGTCTGAGGATGATAAGGTGTTGTGCGGATTTTCTTACACCCATACAGCCTAAGAATTCTTGGAAAAGAGCTGATTCGAAGGCTGGCCCT
Organism: Allobates femoralis; assembly: GCA_033576535.1. NCBI lineage: Eukaryota > Metazoa > Chordata > Amphibia > Anura > Aromobatidae > Allobates > Allobates femoralis. The sequence goes on from JARQOC010000004.1 coordinate 61,188,623, forward strand.
TGGTCAGTTAAGACCTGGTCTGGATACCCATGGGGGCGACAGAAGTAACTCTGGAACGCTTTGGCTGCTACCTCAGCAGTTAAGTCCTTAACTGGAACGACTACCAGGAATCTCGAGTAGTGATCAACGATGGTGAGAGCGTAGGTGTACCCGGTTCGACTTGGGGTAAGCTTCACGTGGTCGAGAGCAACTATTTCAAGAGGTTTGGTGGTAACAATTGGTTGCAACGGAGCTTTCTGAGTTAGATGGTCTTTTCTTCGAAGGTGACATGGTCCACAGTTTTTACACCATTTGTCAATGGAACCTCTCATACCGACCCAGTAGAACCGATCCTTCAGGAGTCTCTCCAGTTTCTTCCATCCAAAGTGTCCGGCATCATCATGGTATGCTTCAAGGATCATTTGGACTTCGGTCTTGGGAACTACAATCTGCCAGATGAGTTCATGGGTTCTTGGATTGAGGTATCTTCTGCATAGTTTACCTTGGTAGACGAACAACCTCCCTTTCTCCTTCCACAGGCGTTTAGTAGTTGGTGAGGCATCAGAGTCCATATTGGCGTGCTCTTGAGTGATGAGATCCCTTACCAGGCTGACATCTGGGTCGTTGGCTTGAGCCTCCTTCCAGTCATGGTGAGGTAACGGGTTCACGGTCCTCTCTACACGTGTCTGGTTTCTCTGATGACATGTTGCTGTACCTGAACGGTGGAAAGCAGGTAGTTCAATCTCTTCTAGGTCATCTATGTCTTCTCCCTCTTCAGGAAGGTGGGGCATTCGGGACAGGGCATCAGCATTGCCGTTCTTGTGACCTGCCCGGTACTTTACAGTGAAGTCGTAGTTAGCGAGTCTTGCTACCCAACGCTGTTCTAGGGCTCCCAGCTTTGCAGTCTCTAAGTGTGTTAGAGGATTGTTGTCTGTGAAAGCTGTGAACGGGGCGGATGCCAGGTAATGCTTGAAACGCTCTGTGATCGCCCAGACCAGGGCCAGGAACTCCAGCTTGAAGGAGCTGTAGTTTTCCGGGTTCCTTTCGGTGGGACGAAGCTTTCTGCTTGCGTAGGCTATCACCTTCTCCTTGCCCTGCTGACGTTGAGATAGGACTGCTCCTAAACCTTCATTACTTGCGTCAGTGTACAACAGAAACGGTAGATTGTAGTCAGGGTAAGCCAGGATCTCTTCTCCAGTTAAAGCATCTTTTAACGTTTGGAAGGATTTGTCCTGCTCTGGGCCCCAGTGGAACGGGGGTCCCCTGATCTTGCCGTTTTTGGATTGACCTACTAAGAGATCTTGCATAGGTGCGGCTATCTTGGTATAGCCTTTGATGAATCGTCGGTAGTACCCGACCAGTCCTAGGAATTGACGTACCTCCTTGTGGTTGATGGGTGCTGGCCAGTCCTTGATGACGGTTACTTTATCCGGATCCGGTGCTACGCCTTCGGCGCTGACCACATGTCCTAGGTATTGGACCTTGGGTTTCAGCAGGTGGCACTTGGACGGTTTCAGTTTCATCCCGTACTTGGACAGTGACTCGAACACTTCACTCAGGTGTTGGAGGTGATCTTCATAGGTCTGAGAGTAGACAATGACATCATCAAGGTATAACAAGACAGTCTCAAAGTTCTTGTGGCCCAAACAACACTCCATAAGTCTCTGAAATGTTCCTGGGGCATTGCACAAACCGAATGGCATACTGTTGAACTCGCATAAGCCCATGGGAGTAGTGAAGGCTGTCTTCTCACGATCCTCCTCTGCAACGGCAACCTGCCAGTACCCACTAGTAAGATCTAATGTGGAGAAGTAATTGGCAGATTTGAGTGCAGCTAGTGACTCTTCTATGCGTGGTAACGGGTATGCATCCTTGTGTGTGACTTTGTTGATTTGCCTATAATCTACACACATCCTCATACTACCATCTTTCTTTTTGACCAGGACTAGTGGTGCGGCCCAGGGACTACAGCTATCCCTAATGACTCCTGCATTTTTCATGTCCTGAAGCATCTCTTTTGCTTTCTGGTAGTGAGTGGGTGGTATAGGCCTGTACCTTTCTTTGATGGGTGCATGGTTGTTTGTGGGGATATGATGTTGTACCCCTTTAATCCTCCCAAAGTCAAGTGGGTGTTTGCTGAACACTTGCTCATACTCCCGAACCACCCGGTATACTCCATTTTTCTGGTGAGAGGGTGTATTGTCAGTCCCTACACTGAGCTCTTGACACCATTTCTCTAACTGATCTTTGGAGTGAGGGGGTTCATCAGTGACTATTTGGTTTGAGGATTTTACATCAATCACAGCATCATCTTTTACTTGGTACAATTTTGCAACAGTTGCATATCTTGGCAGTCTGACTTCGTCATCACCATAATTTAATATGCGTACGGGGACTCTCCCCTTTCTTACGTCGACTAACCCTCTGGCTGTCAAGAGCGTAGGACTACTGTCGGACATTACAGGTTCTACTACAGCTTGGTAGTCCTGCCCTCTGAGGCCTATGGCTGCTCGACACCAGATCATCATTTCACTTCTGGGTGGTACCACAATTGGAATGGGATCTGTGACCCTTACTCTGCCAATCTCACCATTTGACAAGGTTACCTGTTGTTGATACACCAGAGCTCTGATCTGCTTTTGGATAGCCCTCTTTTCTCTGGGTTTACCGGCTTCAGCACTCTGTTGGAGTAAAAACAACACTTCATCGAGGCATTTGATCATGACATTGGTACCCAATATGACATATGGATCCTTGTGGTTAGGCTTATCCTGGACCACTAAGATACCCTGGTTTTTCAACTGCACCCTCCCCACCTTTACTGTAGCTTCCCACTGTCCCTCTATGGTAACCGGAATACCATTAGTGGCTTCAAGGTTCATCTCAGGGTTAGGGGGTTCTAGCTTAACATCTGGCCAGAACTGCTTGTAAAGGGCACTGGGGATGGATGTCACCTGGGATCCAGTGTCTATCAAGGCGGAGATAGCGATGCCATCAATGACGATTGGTAAGTATGGACAGTCTCCCACATACTTGTGTTCCCAGCTGGACGTAGGGCCTGCACAGTCTACTCCTGGGTTGGCCCTTCTCGCCCAGGGGTCGCTCGTTTAAAGGACGGGATTGCAGGTTGCGTCCTCCTAAGTCGTTCTGCTGACTGTTGCGGCGTCTGTCAGGACTGCGGCGGTCTGCAGGTTTTCCTCGCGACGGCTGTGTCTTTCTCCTCATCCACGGAACGTCTTCAGGACTGTCGGCGAGTTGAATCTTGTCCGATGGCCTTGCATCTGTCTTGGGTCTTCTCCCAGCTTGTAGCTTGGCCACGTCCTTCATCAGCTGCTCGACATTAGCACACAGTTGATCAAACCGGTCAGGTGTTACAGTCTGTGCACTGGACTGAATCGCAGGGATTGGAGATGTTGCTGCCGGCACGGAAGGGGTGTCAGCGTACTGCTGCTGCTGCGGTGAAGCGGGATCAGGTACTTCAGCGAGTCGCTGTCCCCAGACTGTTAAGTCTCTCAAGGTATCAAACTCCGCGCCTGGGTTTTGTATGGACCACCAGCTTGCTTGCTTTCTATCCTCAGATAGTTTAAGGCCCACAATAAATTGTCCAATTAACGCTTTGTTCTCATCTCGAGCACTATCAGGATCGACTTGTTTTAACAGTCTATATGCTTCTTGCAAGCGCAGTGAATAATCAAGGACAGTTTCTTGTGCCCCTTGGTTACAACGATAGAATGACAGTCTTAGTCCAGCTTCGGTATGGCACTCAAAGACCCGGGTTAATCTAGCGAATATCTGCTCCACAGATTCCTGAACTTCTAGAGGCCAGCTGCGGCTCTGCAGTTCGGCTGCACCGGTTAATTGTCCCATAATAACTGAAGCTCTTTGCTTACCGGTCATCGGGTACATGTCCAGGGCTTGGCATATCTTCCTCTGGAAGTTTTCCAAGGTGCTGGGTACGCCGCTGTATTTGGGTAACCAGGTCGCACTAGGAACGTAGGGTAGAGACATCGGCATAATCGGAGCGGGTTGCGGTAGCATACCGCCGACTTGTTGCTGTCCATCAAGTTGTATATTTTGAGGTGCCGCTTGGTCTAGCGGGGGCACCGCGTGATCGGGAGCCGGGTTACTCATGGTCGCTCCCCCTTAGTTAAGTGTAGCCTTTCCCTCGGTTGCAAACGGAAGTGTCGGCCTCGCGGTGAGGAGTGAGGCACCACGGGAGTTTCCGGTTCCTGCTGCGTACAGGGGAAGTCGTCAGAGCGTGGGGGCGGGGTCAATCTTCGCGCCCTCTGCACAGTCACGCCCCTTCTTTTCCCGCCTTTTCGCGCAGCAATGGCGGACCAAATGTACAGTTCGATATTTACAGTCAATAAATAGCACACAATACCCGTGATAACGGGCCTGCTCGTATCCTGTTCGTGACGCCAAATTCTGACTCACCGTAGCCGGGGGTACACGTAGCGGGCGTTGTTTCTCCTCCAGTCACGGAACCGCGCCTGCGGTAGTGTAGGCCCGGTGGTCCAGATCAATAGGGGAATGGCGGAACAGTGGGGTGATTTGTCTTCGTGACGCCACCTGCGGGTGTTCTGGTAACGGTACCAGCGCTGTTCGGGTCTCCGGGGGATGGTACACAGCGAGATGGAACGCTCCCCACAGGATGAGCGGGAATCCCCGGAGCCGGGAGCTGCGCAAGATGTTGTGAGGCAGCTGCGGGACGCTGCGCGCTGAATCCTGGAGTAATGCACAACCACACAAAGTCTGTTTTAGGTACCTTTACTGGATGGTAGTCAGGTACACTCGGACCGGGATAGTGAAGTTGGCACTTATGGAGTTTCACAGCAAGCAGTGTTAGGCTTCCTTTCTCTACTTCTGGTGCTAAGGTCGGGTGGACGTGGAATCCAGCCGGACCGGGCAGGGTGTTCAATGGAACTTGCTTCACCTGGTTATCAGCACTGAGGGCACTGTAAAAGGGTCTGAGCAGGATCAGTACTCTTCCCTGGGCTCTCGTGGATGGGTGCATCAGGTGGAACAGGTGGCTAAACCTCCTGTTGGATGTAGCTGGTTCTCTGTGAGGGCTTTGTAGCTTCCACAGCTTCGGTTCCAGTAACCGGATGGTTTGGAAAGAGTTGGATTAACTCTGTATTCCTGAGAGGTGCTTCTCCTTTCCTGTTATCCCAGTTGCAGGGACCTCCACATGCTAACAGGCTGGTTGGGCCTAGTGTGTTCCTCATAGGGTGGAGGTTTCACACAGGCAGGCAGCTCTTGAAGCGTCTACCACACTCTGAAGTTTCTCCCTCCAAGACTCTTTTTATAGGGGGAACTGGTTAGAAGTCACCAGTGTTAGCTCCCCCTAGAGGCTCGGGGTGAAACCAGGTGTTCTAAGTGTTGTTTGTGTTGTGGTTTTTGCTGTGCTGTTACTTACTCCATTTGTACCTAAGGATTTCCGTGGTGCCCAACAGGTGCCAGGGTGCCACATAGGTGTCCCTGTCTTGCAAGGGATCACCGACTCTTTCCCACCCTGTGGCTTCCAGGTACAATCAGGGAATCTATCCCGCCGGTAGTTGGTGCTGCCGTACTCCTCAGACCCGGTGACACCGGTCCGGTCTCTGTGCTCACTCTCCCTTGGGTTGCAGGCTATGGACGAGCTTTCTCTCCATGGATCTGTGTCATTTTGGATTCTGCGTCTCCAGGGAGCCCTATCCCTCCGGGAAGTGTCACTTTCTGTCTGCTGTTGTTTACCTCTCAGCTCACTCTGGCCTACTAACTCCTTCCTCCTCTTTTCCTCTATTTGTACTCGTCTACTACCTGACCTACCTTCCCACCCACTTTCCTCTAAACCCTACCACCCCTTGCCCGCCTAGAGTCCGGGGCTCTGGGTTGGGTGCTCTGCTCCCGTGGGTGTGTGTGCTGTGAGGGTGTTTGGTGCACAATCTGCCTACCTTCTACCTGGCTGCAGTTCCCTATGTGGCCACCCTGGTCGCAGGGGCGCCACAAATGTCCCTGAATCCGACTTCGACTCCGACTTCAACTCCACCAAAATGTACACCAACTCCAACTCCACAACCAGGACTGTGAAGTCAGTAAGCCAAACATCTGACTCCGAGTCCACCCAAAATGGACACCGACTCCACGACCATGACTCCACAACCAGGACTGTGAAGTCAGTAAGCCAAACATCCAACTGCAAAGCCACCAAAATGGACACCGACTTCCACTCCACAACCATGGCTGTGAAGTCAGTAAGCCAAACATCCGACTCCACCAAAATGGACACCGGCTCCCTGACTCCTACTCCACAACTATGGCTACGAAGTCAGTAATCCATTCATCCAACTCCAACTCCACCCAAAATGGACACCGACTCCACGACTCCGACTCCACAGCCGTGCTTACCAGCGGCATAACTTGAAGCTTGTAGGCACCAATTCAAAATCTCCTGCAGGACATCTGACACACCCACTCCAGGGCTGATGAAGACTCGGGAACTGGGCGGTTACTTGTTGTTCTCTTCAACTCTTTCGGTTCTTTTCACGGGGACAGACAGGACCGACACCCGGTCCCGTGACCCTGGCAGTGTCATTGTTAATAAACGAGGGGAAGATGACAGGTAAATTCTGAGGGGACAAAGGGGGTATTAGTGACACCACCTACAGTGTGCGGCCAGGCCGGGCGCTGCTGCTTCAGAACCTCTGGAGAAGGTGACCGGCACCTTGGATGGATCTGCTCCCTGCAGGTGGAACGCGGTCCCAGGGCAGCGGGATGGAGGAGTCAGTTTGTACCTTGGCAGATGTTCACTGGGACGTCAGAATCCCGATGTCTCATATGGCCTCTGTGGCTGGTGGTCGCCGCTAATAAAAGTCTCACACACCACAGCTGGAGTTCTGTTACTTTTACTCAGCTCTTTCAGCATGGCCGCCGGGTACGTCCCTTGCCAACCTCCGGTTCAGCGTTGTCTCCAGAACCGGGTTAGTGCAGTCAATCCATGGTCAGTGACCTTTCTTTCCTCTCTTAAGTGTTCCTGTATCTGGTGGTCTTTCTCTCCCCGTGCTAAAAGGTGTAATTCTCTTCTGGGGCAAGCGCGACACCACACTACCCCCCCAGGCTCTCAGCGCCTCTTCAGCACAGAGCTCAAGTACCAGCCGGCCACAGGTGATGTTGTGTCCCCTCCCGAGCACTGCTCCCTAGTTCAGCCACCTTCCCCAAATTGTGTCGCGTTTTCAGCCAAAGCTCCCGTTAGAAGCTTGGGGCCTCGGGTTCAACGGCTCAGGCTTACAGCTTCCACACCGTGGTTCAGGGCCGGTCCCTGTCCACCAGCCCCTCCATTTCATCAGATTCGGGCGTACGGGGATCAATCTCTCATCTGCACCCCAAGGGCTCTCGTCTTCTCCCACCTGTCGATTTTTACCTCCCAGCCCACGGGAGTTGGCACCGCACTGCCGCTACACTCTCGACTTCCACTCCACTCTGTTCTCTACTCTCTTCTCTCTGTCCCCCTTTTTCTGACCAGGGTCCTCTCACCATCCCAGGGGCCTACGGTTGTGTGTGTGTGTTTTTGGGGTCAACTGCACCATCCCAGCAACTGGAGAGCAGAGGCATTACTCCCCTTAACCGCAGGAGTGCAGTACCTCTGGTGGCGGTGGGGCACCACACATCCATCACATGGGCTTTAATAGTGTTGGACTTCCCATATGGGATAAAGATCTTTTGGCCACTCCCAGGCTTCTGGACCTGAGTGGGACTGCAACCCACTGTACCTTCTGTAGTTCTGCCCAGTCTTTCAGCCCTGCCAAATGGCCAAATGGGAATAGATATCGCAAGCTACATATTCATACTTGCCATTTCTCCCAGAAACTCTTAAGGTACCGTCACACACGGCAATATTGCCTTCAATTTCACTGGCAATTTGCTGGTTGCAGTGAAATCATGGACACATTGTTCTATTTTATTGCCATGTACAAATGGAACAATGTGTCCATGATTTCACTGCAACCAGCATATTGCCAGTGAAATTGCAAGCAATATTGCCGTGTGTGATGGTACCTTAATCAGCTCCTGGATAAAAAGGAAAAAACTCTCTCCAAGACTTCCAGAAGAGATGGCGAAACTCCCCACCTTGCAAAGCCTCCAAAAACCTCCTGGAAAGCAGGGTTTCTCAAAAGCTGCAGAAAATCTGCACCAAATAATAATAATAATAATAAAGCTTTATTTATATAGCGCCAACATATTCCGCAGCGCTTTACAATGTAGGGTTAGCGTACAGAAAATATACAGTAAGTAATTACAATAAAGTACAATCATTGGATACAAAAACAATAGGCATAGAATCAATGTGAAAAAAAAATACAATAAATAAAGCAAGAAATGAAGGTGACCCTGCTCAAAAGAGCTTACAATCTACAACGGGATAGGGGTTGTACAAGGTGCCGGGGCTTATTGCACTGGTGGTCCAGGCATCTACATGTGCTACATGTAAAGGTATTCTTAGACCGGAGGCACAGAGGGCGAAATGCATGCCTCACTCGGCACAACTGTGGGCTCTGTGGACAGGACTGTGTCAGCCCCATATAAACACATGCAGCTGACATGCTCTTGTCCAGAGAGCCGGCGGCCGTGCCGAGTGATGCATGCGAGACTCATGTGAGTATCTTGCATGCATCTCACACTGGGTCCGTGTGTCACCGGCTTTAGGATTCGCTCACATTTACGAATACAAAATCGGTCCAATTTTCATCCAGAAAAGTTGGAAAAGTGAAATACATTTTGTATTCCTTATTTCATGCGAGTGCTATGTGAGTGTGCAATTTTTTCTTACCCAGCATCCGTATGCAATGCGTTTTTTTTTCTCGCTAACTATTATTCTATTTACAGGACTTATAGTGTTCTATGTTACAGAATGGTAATGTATCCATAAAAAACGTTCGGCACACAGATGGTCTGTGTGCAGTCCAATTTTTTCTCTCACACCCATTGACTTGCATTGGCAAGTCTTATTGGATATACATGACCATATGCTGCCACTTTTCTTCCTCAGGTCAAAAACAGCTGAGTAAAAACTCACAGATCTGGTCTGCCTTACTGTTTAACATTGGTGCGAGTGCAATACGATTTTTTTATTGGATTGCACTAGGCATATTTATACGCAGATGTGAGCAAATGCTAAGACCTGAGAATAGTTCTATAAACTTGTAGTTTGCATGAATTAGTGCTAACATGCCTAGAATCGATTTTTCCAAAAGTCCCATAGAAAATCAATGGAGAAATGGGGCATATGGTTAGTGTAGTGAGAATGCTGATGAGGGAATGGCAGGTATGGGCAGGGTGACCAGGGAAGACTAGTCTGACCCTAGTCTAGGAACCCTGAATGGCCCTGATCCCGAAGGTATCTCTGATGGTGAGAAGGTTTGGGCCTCCAGCCTCTCCCTAACCTCCTCCACCAGCCCTGCGCTATTCCCCCCTCACCTCCCTCCACAGAACTTGGGATACCACAACTCCAAAGGAAAGGACATCAGCCACACAAACACACAGGTCAGCACAGCACGGCTTCCAGGCATAGGGTGAAACTCTATCAGCAGCACCACCTGGTGGAAGGAGAGGCCAGGTGAGTCACACACAGCTTTTAAAGACAAACACATACACAGCAGCATCCAGCAATGTCAGTGCCAACTAAGCGTGTGACAGTTAGCCTCCATGACATTCGTAAAGAATGCCAAACAGCCATGTTCTAAAGGTTGGTATGGGGCTCAAGATCGGGCCCGCAGGTATCAGTCAGTGTTTCCCTGTCTGTCAGGCTGGCTTCACACCACTTGGTAGGTCGGCTTCACACCACATTTTTTGGTATCCTGTTGTGTCCATTTTGAAAAGGACACAACAGGATCCTGTTTGCCTCCCATGTATCCCTATGGTGCCGAATTGGCCATAAATGGCCATCTGATTCTGCCAGTTCAGTCCCGGATTTGTTTCTGTCCGGTTTTTTCCCGGCTCCAAAATCGGATTTGATATATATGTCTCTTATGGTGGGTTTACACGCTAGGATATCCTGAACGATGTCGGAACAATCACGGTCACGTGATCGTTCCGAGGATATCACTAACGATATCCTAGCGTGTAAACCCACCATTATATATAAAAAAAATGAATACGTTTTTGTACCTTTGCTAAGCATGTTTAGGCTCCACATTTTTTTCTTCTGGTTTTATTCTGATGGTGTTTTGAGCCGCTGAGCTAAAATCTGCAAATTTGCCCTCAAGCTCCCCATATATGACCATATGGATTTGTTGTTTATAATCTGTTGTGAAGGATGCAGTGTGTTGTTTAGCGTTGTCTTGCTGAAATATGCAAGGTCTTCCCTGAAATAGGGGATGTCTGGAAGGGAACATGTATTGTTCTAAAACTTTTATACAATACATTCATAATAATAATAATAATAATAAAGCTTTATTTATATAGCGCCAACATATTCCGCAGCGCTTTACAATGTAGGGTACAGAAAATATACAGTAAGTAATTACAGTAGAGAACAAATACAGTAGAATAATTGGATACAAAACAATAGGCATAGAATCAATGTAATAAAGAAAATACAATAAATAAAGCAAGAAATGAAGGTGACCCTGCTCAAAAGAGCTTACAATCTACAACGGGATAGGGGTTGCACAAAGTACAGGGGCTTATTGCACTGATGGTCCAGGCATCTTGAGGAAATGGGGCATAGAACTAAGCTTACATGGATGGTCATTATACAGTCTGTGTAGACCTTTTTGGTTTGGTGGAGTTTGTAGAAGAGCAATGTCCAGAGGGATAGCCCATTCACTGTCTACAGTACAAAGGACTTCTATTAGGGAGTATGATAGGCCGCCTTAAAAAGATGTGTTTTTAGGGATCGTCTGAAGCCATGCAAGTTGTGGATAGTCCTGATTTCTTGGGGTAAAGCATTCCAGAGATTTGGGGCAGCTCTGGAGAAGTCTTGGAGCCGGGAGTGGGAGGATCGGATTAGTGCAGATGTTAGTCGAAGGTCATTTGAGGAACGTAGAGAACGGGTGGGGTGATAGACAGAGATGAGGGAGGAGAGGTAGGGGGGTGCTGCACTGTGAAGAGCTTTGTGGGTGAGAACAAGCAATTTGAATTTGATCCTATAGTATACGGGCAGCCAGTGCAATGACTGGCACAGAGCAGAGGCATCTGAGTAACGATTGGCCAGATGGGTGATCCTAGCTGCTGCATTAACGATGGACTGGAGAGGAGAAAGTCTGGTGAGGGGGAGGCCGCTTAATAGAGAATTGCAATTGTCAAGGCGGGAATGGATTAGGGCCACAGTGAGGGTTTTTGTTGTTTCCATGGTGAGAAAGGGGCGGACTCTAGAGATATTCTTCAGGTGTAAGCGACAGGAGCGGACGAGAGATTGTGTGTGGGAGGAGAAGGAGAGATCGGTGTCAAACATAACACCCAGACAACGAGCCTGCTGCCTAGGCGTTATCGAGGTGCCGCAAACTGAGAGAAAGATGTCAGATTTAGGGAGGTTAGTGGATGGGGGAGCAGAAGTAGTTCAGTTTTGGAAAGGTTTAGTTTCAAATAGAGAGTAGACATGATATTGGAAACTGCAGCTAGACAGTCATTGGTGTTCTTTAATACCGCAGGGGTAAGGTCAGGGGCTGAAGTGTATAGTTGTGTCATCAGCATAAAGATGGTACTGAAAGCCAAATCTGCTGATGGTGCGTCCAATCGGGGCTGTGTAGAGAGAAAAGAGGAGAGGGCCAAGGACTGAACCAGGGACTCCAATAGTGAGAGGAAGAGGGGAAGAAGTGGAGCCAGCAAATGATACACTGAAAGAGCGGTCAGAAAGATAGGAAGAGAACCAGGAGAGAGCCGTGTCCTTTATGCCAATGGAGAGCAGCATAGAGAGTAGGAGATGATGGTCGGCAGTGTCAAAAGCTGCAGAGAGGTTAAGAAGAATAAGCAGAGAGTGGTCACCATTACGTTTTGCTGTCAGAAGGTCATTGGTCACTTTGATGAGGGCAGTTTCTGTAGAGTGAAGGGGGCGGAAGCCAGACTGTAATGGATCTAGAAGAGAGTGAGCGGTGAGGTAACGGGTGAGGCGGGAGTAGACCAGGCGCTCCAAGAGTTTAGAGATGAAGGGGAGATTGGAGACTGGTCTGTAGTTATTTGTGCAGGTTGGGTCGAGAGTGGTTTTCTTTAATAATGGGGTAATGATCGAGTGTTTGAAGGAGGAGGGGAAGATGCCAGAAGAGAGGGAGAGATTGAAGATTTTGGTTAGATGAGTGGTGACGACTGGAGAGAGGGACTGGAGCAGGTGTGAGGGAATGGGGTCAGTAGTGCATGTGGTGGGACGAGAGGAAGAAAGGAGCCTGGAGACTTCTTCTTCTGTGACTGGGTCAAATGTGGAGAGTGAACCGGAGGAGGTGTGGGGAAGAATGGGGGTGGCAGCGCTTGGAGGCTGAGAGCTGATTTCCTGGCGGATGTTGTCTATTTTCTCCATGTAGTAGGAAGCCAGGTCATCAGCACAGAGGTCAGTGATGGGGGCCTGCACTTTAAGTTTTTTTGGATTGTTGGATAGTGAGGAGACCAGGGTGCTGAAGTAGGTCTGTTTGGCAAGGTGAAGGGCAGAGTTGTAAGTTTTGAGCATGAATTTATAGTGGATAAAGTCTCCTGGTGAGTGAGTTTTCCTCCATAGACGTTCAGCACTCCTAGAGCATCGCTGGAGGAATCGAGTTTGTGGTGTGAACCAGGGCTGTTTTGTTCTATGTTTGGTGGTTCTGAGGGTGAGGGGCGCTACTTGGTCCAGGGTGCTTCTGAGAGTGTCGTTGTAGTGATTTACTGCCTGATCTGGACAGGAGATTGAAGAGATTGGGGACAGTGATGAGATGAGGGAATCTGTGAGTGCATGAGGGTTAATGGCCTGTAGATTTCTGGATGTGTGATAGGTAGGATTGGGCTGTGGTGGCCGAGGGTTAGTGAGTGAGAAGGAGAGAATGTTGTGGTCAGAGAGAAGAGTTGAGTTATCCAAGGGGGAGGATGAGCAGAGCCGGGTAAAGACCAGGTCAAGGGTGTTACCGTCTTCGTGCGTCTCAGAGGTTGAGAGCTGTGAGAGGCCGAGAGAAGTAGTAAAAGATAGGAGCTGGGATGCAAATGAGGAGATGGGGCTGTTTATAGGAATGTTAAAGTCTCCCAGAATAAGGGTTGGTAAATCTGAGGACATGAAATGCGGGAGCCACGCGGAGAAGTGGTCGAGGAACTGGGTGGGTGACCCTGGGGGGCAGTATACCACTGCTACTTTGAGGGGGAGGGGATGGAATAGCCTAATGGTATGGACCTCAAAAGAAGGGAATGAGAGTGATGGGGCTGGAGGGATGACCTGGAAAGTACATTGTGGGGACAGGAGGAGGCCCACTCCACCACCACGTCTGTTCCCAGGTCTAGGGGAGTGAGAGAACTGTAGGCCACCGTGAGAAATAGCAGCTGGGGAAGCAGTGTCTGAATCCTGGATCCAGGTTTCTGTGAGGGCCAGCAGGTTAAGAGAGTTGGTAAGGAAGTAATTGTGAATGAAGGGAAGTTTGTTGCATACATATCGTGGATTCCAGAGCGCGCAGTTAAAAGAGGGAGATGAAGGAGTGCAAGTGATGGTAATAAGGTTAGTGGGGTTTCTATGTGTGGTGGGAGAGGGGTTGAAGTTAGAGGGTGGACCAGGGTTGGGAGAGATATCACCTGAGAGGAGCAGCAGCAAAAAGAGGAAGAGCAGATAGTTTTTAGATTTTGGACTTGGTTTGTTATGACAAATGTTAGAATATGGTGGGCTGAGAATCTTCAGCAAACTGAAGATGGCGTGGGTGCTGTACATAGAGTAGGGCAGGAGAGAGGGGCTGATGTGGATGAGTGGTGATGGAGGGGGATAGGGTGATATAAGTTGGTGGTGATGGCACATAGAAACACAAACAGTGCAGTTAAAGACATGGTAATGATTAGTAGAGGATAGAGTAGTAGACATTGTTTGAATGGCTATGTGACAGTACCTTCCAGTCTATCCCAGTCAATTCCGGTTCATTTCAGGTCTATTTCATTTCTCTGCACTTTAGCTCAGCACTTTCGCAGCAGACACGTCTGCAGCAGACTAGGCAAGGCTCCTTATATGCTCAATGATACTGATTTCAGGTGTGGGGAGGGGGAGGGAACTGGAGTCCATTAAGCCATGGCCAAGCAAGGCTGTACCAAATGGTCACTCATGGGCATATTTGAACAAAGGATCATAAACAGGCATGGGGGGGGGACAGGGGGAAGGACAGTTCCAATGATGCTAGAATCAGATATTGTCAGCAAACAGAATACATCAAAAAAGCATTAAAGTTCGGTGCTGATCCATATGTTCAAACATACCCCAGATATTGTCAGCAAACAGAATACATCAAAAAAGCATTAAAGTTCGGTGCTGATCCATATGCTCAAACATACCCCAGATATTGTCAGCAAACAGAATACATCAAAAAAGCATTAAAGTTCAGTGCTGATCCATATGCTCAAACATACCTGTAGAGAAACACAGAATTCATAGCGTCTTTCAACAAGTGTAAGCTGCCCGTGGCACCGGCAGTAATACAACCTCATACCATGATGTAGGCTATTGCACTGTGCATTTATAAGAAGCTGGATGGTCTTCCTCCTCGTGAGTCCACAGGACATGACTCACCGTGGCCGGGTCTACACGTTGCAGACGTTTCTTCTCCTCCTTGTCACGGGAACCGTGCCTGCGGATGTGGTGGCCCGGTGGTCCAGATCAATAGATTGGCTGAACAGTTAAGGGGTTAATTGTCTTCGTGACGCCACCTGTGAGAGTTCCGGTGACTCCACCGGCGCTGCTTGGGCCTCCGGGGGTGGAATGCAGCAAGATGGGATGCTCCCCACAGGATGAGCGGGAGTCCCCGGAGCCAGGAGCTGCACAAGATGTTGTGAGGCAGCTGCGCTTCTAGCATGCGGAGATGGACAGTTCTGAAAAAGGTACGGACACTGAAAGTCTCTGTAACGGGTACTTTACTGTAACCAGCAGGTGATACATTGTATACAGTTAACGGGTAACGGACCGGGTGGACTCAGCAATGACCAGTGTTTCTCAGAGCTCCGCGGTGTTCCTCCATTCTAACTTATTCTAGGTGTGTTGCCGATGTCGCCTTTGAGTGCCAAGGTCGGGTACAAGGAGGCTGCTTCAATTTCCCTACCGGTGAATTATGACCGCTGTTTGTGGGGAGCATTGGGTCCTTTTGGTGGGTACTCCGCTGGCAAGACAACTCTGTGTGCGGCGGTGGTGGGGTACTCCTGGAAAGCGGTCCCTCCACTCCTGGTTTGCATAGAAGTGATAAACGACTCCTAGCTTCGGAACCAGTAATCCGGTTGTAGATGGGCACGGTTGTAGTTTGACCCGCATATGGTTGCCCAGAGTCCGGTTTCAGGGCGCCAGGCATTGGCGCCAACTGGAGGTGGTTGTGGCCTGGGGGCTGCATGGACCTGTGCAGAGCCCCCTCTCCTACGTTCCTCCTAGCCACGTCTGCTTCCTCCTGCTCCTACATTGCAGATCTCGGTCTTACTCTCTGCAGCAGACTCTCTGTCTGCACTAACTTCTCCACTACACACTACCTCTACACTCCGCCCACCAGGACCTGATTGACCCTCTATTCTGATGTGCATGTAGGGTATGGAGCTCTGAGTTTTAACCATGTCATTGCTTAGTCAGAGAATATTGCTGCTGCTGTCTTGGCTGCAATACACTCCTGTGACGCACTCGTTGAGGGGCGCCACAGACACAGCGTCCATTTTTTTCCACAAAGAATTTACATTTTTGAGTCATCTGACCACAGAACAGTTTTCATTTTGCTTCAATCCATTGTAAACAAGCTTTGAAGAGCGGACGGGAGCGTTTCTACGTTGTGATGATATATGGCTTCTTCTTTGCATGATAGAGCTTTCTTACATTTGAGGTTTGAACGGTAATCTTAGCCCACAGACAGTGATTTCTGGAAGTGTTCCAGAGTCCATGCAGTGATTTGCATGACCAAATCATGACTAATTTTGATGCCTTTTGCTGTAAATCCCAATCATTCAATATTGACCATCGACCTGGGCCCTTGTGCACATAGATTTTTCTACAATCTCTTAACTCTTTTAATGATATTATGTAATGTAGATAGTGAGATATTCAAAATCTTTGTCATTTTACTTTCAGGAACATTTTTTCTGATATCATTTTGTTAACCCTGCCCCAACTGTTTTGAGATTTATTGCTGCCATCAAGTTCTAAATGAGTCTATAGTATGAGGCTACTACAAGAAGATTCCAAATCATTGTATTCTTGTGCTCCTTATTTTGTACACAGTGTCCCAACTTTTTTGGAATTCGAGTTGTACATAGAAAGCTTTATTTGCACATAGGTTCGCTTTAAAGATGACCTTTCAATGAATTTTTCTGTTTAAACTGAATACCTCCTCCAATTATTGCTGCTCCGCTGATTCTGAAAAAGCTTATATTTTTTGTCAGTGTACCTCCATTCCAAAGTTATGTTCCCCTTGTAATAATGTTGTAAATTTTTCTTTTACCAACTGGGTGCATACAACAGAACTTCTGTATGGCCTGACCACAGGGGCTGGCTGGCAGATTTCGGCCTAGGGGGTAGCACACAGCAGTGGCCCATGAGCAGTGAGCTTCAGGGGCAGAGAGGCCTCCCAGACCAACATGACACATGGCCCGGCGGCCCCAAAACGGATGCTTGACCACTAGCCTGGGGGGCATTTACCCCCTGTCCCCTGCCTGACCATGTTTTCACTAGAAAAAGAAGACACCCACAGAAAAGTTCTATGGTGTTTGTCCAGTTGGTTGCACAGAAAATTTGCACTATCATTGTCACACTCGTACTGGGGAATGTTCACCACACGGTGCACCATATAGGGTACAACGGTGGATGGAAAAAGGTAGAAAGGTCCCAACAGCAGGGACAGGGGAGACGGGTCACAACCTGCCACTTACTTGAGTCTGCACCATGCACTCCCTAACATCCCTAAGCAGGCCCTTCCCCCGCCGTTGTCACATGCCTAGTCGCTGAGCTGTCATTCTACTCACTTTTGCTAGTGCATAGACCGGTGAGTGCACAAGATGTCATCCAATAAAGGATACAACACAAACTTGATTGCAGCCACCAAATATCAGGGCTGCAGGCAACACGGCTCCAAGTAGCAGAAACGCCAGCAGCCACAAGAGACATCCAGGGTGGTCAGCATAGAAAGATTTTATAACCGGCATCAGGTGACTATTTAAAGGGAAAGGGTGTGGTCACAAACCAGCATCACCTGACGCAGAAACTTCCAGCAAGAAAAATGTCGTTAACTCTTGCATTTCAAAGCCAGAGTTTAACAAGACTCAAATCCTAAACCTGACAGCAGTCTCCTCCCAAGGGCAGGAGACCCTTGTGACAGTTATTACTGGGGGAAGGGGGCTTTGTAATGGAGGGGCAAAGAAGGAAACGAAGAACTGTTCCAGAATATGTGGAGCAATTGGAGGAGGAACTCAGTTTAAATGAAGAGATTGAGTGACAGGTCGTCCTGTTTGCTGGGTGTTTGGTATTTTATGGTGCTTGGTATCCATGTTTTTGACTTGTGTTTTGTATTCCAGGGTCACAGGCGGGAGTTATTTGAGGATATTGTGGCAAGAGAATATTATAGTGAAGCTGATGCCAGGTGAGTACCCTCCTGACCAAGAATACCCCTCCCCGTACACCTCACCCCTATCCCCTTCCAGCCAATGTCATAATAACTTGTTAGCGTGCCTTGGTGTAAATCCCAGATATATTTTCTGACCATAAATGAAAACGAATGTGTTATGTGAGGGGCTTTTATTTTTCCTAGAAGAAGGGCTATCACTCTATTTTTCAGGTGATTCAACTTTCCTTTGGCCTCCAAATTAACAATAGACATATAATAGAGTATATATCATTGCTGTTTCTTCATACCCAGGAGCCTGCGGTCTCATGTTGCCCACACACCAGTATTAAGTATGGTCATATACACAGTGGGCCTGTTGTCATAAAATCAGTACACTAACTTTGATGCCCATAGCAACCAATCAGAAAACAGCTTTCAAGGTCCCACAGCTGTTTGAGAAATGAAAGCTGAGCTCTGATTGGTTGCTAAGTCTCTTTTACTATTAGCTCTGATAAATGAGGCCTTTTAGGCCTCAAGTATCACGTGTGTTTCCCATAGAAATCAGTGTCCAGTTATCTTGTCCCATGAGGTGATGTGGGTCCCATTTGTGACAATTGTCTCCCACAGAAACCAAGTGAGTTGCTATTAGCTGTTAAATCAAAGATGGCAGCTGGTTGCTATGGGCAACAGTTCAGATTTGTAAAATGAGGTCTGTTTTTTTGTAAGTCATTTTTGTATTCCCAGTGATGACTCATGGGGCATGCTGTGACTTGTAGTGTAACACCACATAGAGCCGCAGGCAGCCTGTCTGTAGTGCACAGTCCCTGTATAGTCCTGCATGCTGCCTCTATTCTAATGTGATGTTTTGTGATGTTAAGACACTGTGTTTTCTCCTCTTGTCCCCTTCTTCCTTTTCTCAATCTGTTTTCTCCCTCTGTCTCTTTTACCTTTTTGTGATATATTGGTGGTGTTTTTACTGTTTACCATGGTGTTGCCCTGTTATCTTGTGCACGGTCTGTCCATATGTCTCCTATGCCACCCCTCCATTCCCTTTCCCGCCAATTATATACCCAAATGCCATACGCTTTCTATTCGTAATGTGCTCCCCCCCACCCTTATTTGCCCCATTTCATCGTCCTCCTGTACCCTGTGGGTCTGCTGGTTTTTGTTTTACAGTCACTGTCTCCATCAGATATTAGAAAGTGTTTGTTTCACACACTCCTGTGACATTGTACACAGGGACTTGAAGGTTAGTATTCCTGATGGGGAGGGGGGGTGACATGGCATGGGGGTCCCAGGTGAGAACTGGCACATTGTGGGTACTGCCCCCTTCACATCCCTATACCATCTGGCTCTGGAGACACAGTGCATGGGGAGCAAGAGAGGGTGGTGCAAAGCAATGACGGGAATGTGCATCCAGGCGGGCATGAAGGGGTGCAACTGCAAAAAGCTGTGCGACGTATGCACCCGTATACACCTCTGTGTGTGATGGGGTCTGCCTAAAGAACTAAATTAAACATACATATATTGTAGGCACTCCTTAATGATCAAAACAGCACATGTCAAATATACACGTGGAGCATGCTTGCATGAAAAACTCCATTCAGGTACCATGTAATATACTGCAATAACACTGCATGCCCTGCTTGACCCCATAGCTAACCAAGTCTGCCTTATTGTCTAAAATTGGCAATCTGACATGGTTAGATACATGCAATGTAACCAGTAAAGCACGGGCAATATGGTGTCTTCGGCCAATATACAGATTATGCGGCAAAGATCCCTTTATGCTGCTGCATAATGCAAACAAATGGGATCACATTGCATCCCACAAAGTACTGCAACTGCGACAAGTAAGGTGCAAGTAACCCAACTAGTTCTGACTTTTCACGACTTGCTTGACGTGGTCATAGTATGTTGCGGCCCCATTCGTTTACACTATGCTGCGATGTATGATCTTAGCTCACACGTTCTGGTACACGGCCAAAGACGCTGTGTAGCCCGAGGCCATGTGCCTGATTGTACTGGATGAACGAAGTTGAAAAAAAGAGACCTATATCCTATCAATACCAATTGGTCCACCTTAAACATCTGGTAACAGTGCTGTGCAGAGTGCTAGAACCGTAAATGCACTTATATAGCGCCACCTATCATCTTCCTGAAGGTATGACACTGATTATTTTATGAATTTCGGCAGATCAATCCTGCATTATATGTATGTTTCTAGAGTGTGAATTGTATGAGCTGTGACTATCTTAGCACAACTCTCTGTTTATTGCCCCGTTTGTCTCATGTCCATTATTTTTTCTAGCTTCATCTCGGTACCCGCATTCACCCTCTCTTCCAGCTGGTTCTCTTTATAATAATAATAATAATAATAATAAAACTTTATTTGTATAGCGCCAACATATTCCGCAGCGCTTTACAGTACAAGCAGCGCTTTATGCCATTTATCCACTTTTTCTTACCCAATAAACAGAGAGTCAGCTTTTCCCAATCTTTGATCAAGGAGTCCAAGTTCCAGCATGCACAGCTCTGCGCCCCCGCCCATGAGGACATGGGGATGGATGGCATTGCAGGAGGAGGGCAGAGTATTTCACAGCCTGTGGTGTGTGATGCTCTGCAAATGAGCTGCATGATATGCCCTGCATCCTATAGACTCTTATCTGCCCTCTCTTCTCTCTCCTCTTCAGTCCCTGCATCCTATAGACTCTTATCTGCCATCTCTTCTCTCTCCTCTTCAGTCCCTGCATCCTATAGACTCTTATCTGCCATCTCTTCTCTCTCCTCTTCAGTCCCTGCATCCTATAGACTCTTATCTGCCATCTCTTCTCTCTCCTCTTCAGTCCCTGCATCCTATAGACTCTTATCTGCCCTCTCTTCTCTCTCCTCTTAAGTCCCTGTATCCTATAGACTCTTATCTGCCCTCTCTTCTCTCTCCTCTTCAGTCCCTGCATCCTATAGACTCGTATCTGCCCTCTCTTCTCTCTCCTCTTCAGTCCCTGCATCCTATAGACTCTTATCTGCCATCTCTTCTCTCTCCTCTTCAGTCCCTGCATCCTATAGACTCTTATCTGCCATCTCTTCTCTCTCCTCTTCAGTCCCTGCATCCTATAGACTCTTATCTGCCCTCTCTTCTCTCTCCTCTTAAGTCCCTGTATCCTATAGACTCTTATCTGCCCTCTCTTCTCTCTCCTCTTCAGTCCCTGCATCCTATAGACTCTTATCTGCCATCTCTTCTCTCTCCTCTTCAGTCCCTGCATCCTATAGACTCTTATCTGCCCTCTCTTCTCTCTCCTCTTAAGTCCCTGCATCCTATAGACTCTTATCTGCCCTCTCTTCTCTCTCCTCTTCAGTCCCTGCATCCTATAGACTCTTATCTGCCCTCGCTTCTCTCTCCTCTTCAGTCATACTCTTCTTCTCCCCCTCTCTAGAGTTGTATTCCACTCCTCTGTTTTCTTCTCTCTACCTTCTCTAGTATATAGACTTATCCCTCCTCTTCTCCCCTAGTTCTCTCTACACATTACACTTCTCATTCCCTCTCCTCCTCTCCGCTTTGTTTCTTCTGCTTGTTTTTTGCTCGCTTTGGCACCTATTTTTAGTCCCTCTCCTCCTCCATCTGTCTCCTCTATGTCCTCCCCCTCCTGTGCTCTATACTGTCTTGTCCATGTGTCTCTCAATTACAATATTCTATGTCCTATACCCATCATCATCACCGGATGTGTACCTCTACTCCATTACTGGACCCTACTATAATATGGGGGTCAAAAATCAGAGGCCACAAAGCTTTCCATAATTCATGCATCTATCTATCTTATCTATCTATCTAAATCTATCATCTATTCATCTATACAGTATATATATATTTATTATCTATATACCTATCAATCAATCATCTATCCATCTATCTATAGCTCTATCCTCTAACGTATACCTATCTATTATATACCTATCATTTTGTCTATCTATATATCAATCATCTATTCAGCTATTTATCTATCTATATAAATCTATCATCTATACAGCGCATATATATATATATATAAATCTATCATCTATATATCTGTCAATCAATCATCTTTCTGTCTATCTATCTATCTATATCTATCTGCAGTGGCGTAACTTCAGCCCAGGGGTCCCGATGTGAAAGCTCCAACGGGGCCCCTAATTATTGCAAATCTTTAATAATATTAGTCTTTTTCTATAGGCCAAAGGGACTTTTGGGGCCCCCTACGCTGCAGGCCCGGGTGCGATCGCAACCCCTGCACCTATTGTAGTTACGCCCCTGTCTATCTGTCATCTACATATCAATCAATCAATCAATCAATCATCTATTCAACTATCTATCTATCTAGCATCTATCTAGCATATATCTATATCTACCGTATCTATCTATGGGGGCTGTCACACACTATGATTTTGTGAGGGAACTCAATAACGATCTCTGGGGTGCGGCTCGTGGACAACATCGTTAGTGAGGTGTCACATGTATACATAACGTTCAGGACGCAGCAACGATGTTACGTGCAGGTATCACTCACATAACCAGCGATTGATGCCTGTCAATGTTGTGAATAGGCGAAATCAGTAAGGAGATCGTTATCGCGGTGTCACACAGAACGATGCAGCAGATTGCATGATCGACATCGTCTGATTTGGGGTCCGGTTCTCATATCTGCGTTGAACGATCAGACCATTTATTGCTTGTAAGATCCACCTGTCACACGCAACGATGTTGTTGGAGCCACCAAAAATCTGCGACATTTCAGCGATATCTTTACAGATATCGTAGCGTGTGACGGCCGCCTATCTATGATCTATCTTCTATCTATATCTATCATCTATCTATAATTATCTATCTGTGATCTATTTTCTATCTATAACGATCATGTCATCAATTTCTCTATCTGTGATCTATTTTGTATCTATATCTATCATATCATCTATTTCTCTATCATCTATCTTTCTAGCTACCGGTATGTATCTTTTTCTCTCTCTAACTATCTAGACCTTGCCATGTTACTAATAACACCAAACTAATGATTATACCTATTTACAACAATCTATCTATCTGTCTATTTACAAAAAAAAGATTATCAGCATTTCCTAACAGAATAAAGCAACTGTGAATAGGTGCGAGCTGCTGTGGCTGCATAATATACAAAGAAATACAGCAGTCTCTGTAAGCGCTATGATGTATGCAAACAATGAATATATGAAATTTGGACTGCATTACTGTTTCATGAAACATAAAATAATGGTAATTAGTGCACAAATTTCCAATTCATCTGAGCCCAACAGCCACAACAAGGTGTACCTTTCCAGGATGGAAACCACAAACCTAATATTTATCAACTAAGCCTCTCCCGGGCTAAAAACCTATCAATTTAAAGGGCAGTTAAGATCTAGAGGTGATTAAAAACAGCCTCAGGATGCATTCAGACAACTGTATTGCTCCGACTGGCCGCAGCTCTGTTACTTTATCTATCTATCTATCTATCTATCTATCTATCTATCTATCTATCTATCTATCTATCTATCTATCTATCTTATCTATCTCATCTATCTATTTATCTTATCTATCTCTTTATCTATCTTATCTTATCGTATCTATCTTATCTATCTCTTTATCTATCTTATCTTATCTATCTATCTATCTATTTTATATATCTCATCTATCTATTTATCTATGGCGGCCGTCACACGCTACGATATATGTAAACATATCGCTGGACAGTGCCTGATTTGGCATCGCTCCTATGACGTTGTTGCGTGTGACAGCATGATGTGACTACCGATAAATGGTCAGATCGTTAATCACAGATATGAGAACCGACCCCGATATCAGACGATGTCGATCATCCAATCTGCTGCATCATTCTGTGTGACACCGCGATAACCGATCTCCTGACCGATTTCGCCTATTCACATCATTGACAATAATCACTCGCTGGTTGTGTGAGCGATCCCTGCACGTAACATCGCTGCTGTGTCCTGAACCTTATCTATACATGTGACACCTCACTAACATGTTGGCCACAAGCGCGCACCACTGAGATCGTTATTGAGTTCCCACACAAAATCGTAGTGTGTCATGGCCGCCTATCTCATTTATCTCTTTTTCTATCTTATCTTATCTTATCTTATCTTATCTTATCTATCTCTTTATCTTTGTCTATCTATCTATAACCTAAAAAAAAAATTTACTCTGCAGCACTCAGCTACTATCAATAAATGCACACATGCTAACAAGCGGTCTATACATGAGGAAAAAATTTAAAACTTATGTTTTTTTCAAAAAACTCAATATTCTTATTTTTGTATTTTCTGAGGTTCTTGGTACATTCATTGGCCAATGTCTGTTTGCTCATCAACCACGACACGGTGACCTCAGGTCTGATGAGTCCTACGCTGACATCCCTGTCCTCCTTGTCCTCTCTGTCCCACTTCTAAGTGGGTGGACACCATCTCAACCTCAGACCACCTGGGGGCGATGAGGGTGCTAAGTGCAGACATGGAGCCAGCAACTCCACATATTAGACATAAAAACAGAAAAAACTGCACAGCACTCAAATACATAGTGTGAACTGGTGCCAGCAGGGACGCTGGATCAAACAACCAGAAAAGGTTGGACAGGGATGTCAGCATAGGACTCATCAGACCTGAGGTCACCATGTCGTGGTTGATGAGCAAACAGACATTGGCCAATGTATGTACCAAGAACCTTAGAAAATAAAAAAAAATAAGAATATTGAGTTTTTTGAAAAAAAACTTACGTTTTTAATTTTTTCCTCATATACCGCTTGTTAGCATGTGTGCATTATTGGTAGTAGCTGAGTGCTGCAGAGAAATTTTTCCTGGTTATCTATCTATCTATCTATCTATCTATCTATCTATCTATCTATCTATCTATCTATCTATCCATCCATTCATCCAACTATCTATTATCTATCTATCTATTATTTACTCTATTTATCTACCTATCTGCTGCATCTCTTGGTTGCATCTATCAAAATCTATTATCTATTTTCTCTAGCCTTCACCGTCATATCTATAAATCTAGCTATCTGCCATTCTACATCTATCTATCTATCTATCTATCTATCTATCTATCTATGCCATTTTTCCCTATGTAGCACCAGTTAAGTATGGTAATTTCTACCTTATAATCCAACATGAATGAATAATATGTTGGGACCATACCGGTATTCAGGGAAGTATAAAGTAAAACCCTTCACATGCAGCTGTGCCTCCAGTTAGGATCTTACATTCCCATGGATGAGGTGTGTATAGTCCTGTGTGTCTTTGTGATCTGCTCTTTGTACCTCTGGCCTGTGTTAGTCCCTTATGTGTAGCTGTTCTGCCTCCCTTAGATTCGATATTAAGATATTCTTATTATTACCCTAATAATCCACTTTAATTTCTATATTTAAATCCTTGCGGCTCCATCAGGCGGTGCTTATTATGAGTGTGTTTCACACCGCCTAGTGTAGGCTCACTCGTAACCGAATTGCGGTGGAAAAACAAATCAATGGGGCAGATCTGCAATAAATTTGCGACCAATTGACAAGCTACAGTTGTAAAAATCCGCACTGCAGGTCAGATTCTGTGGGGAATCGTGTGCAGGGCGAGGACGGGATCTGTTAAAACTTCATCCATGTTGCTGCCATTGTATTCCTCTGAGGATTAAATGTCGGATGGAAAATAAGTAACAATTCAGCTACATGTGAACGTATCCTTATACAATGAAGTCAATAAAAACACAATATTCAATAATGTCTGCTCCCCCTAGTGGTGGCTGTAGATAGACAGAATTTTATCATTTCACCCTAATTTCATTTCATTCCTTATCACTCATTTGACAAGAGAACCTGACAATTTGTAGGCAGAGGACCCGTTTCTGAATCACAAGCTACTTTGTGTTTCGCGCCTCTATGAAGTTACCAATCCTGGGGGAAAATACTGTTTATAAATGGCTGCTCTCAAACCATCTCTATTTGGCGTCATGGTAGACAGCAGTGGTAGTGGCTTTCTTTATCTAGGTCTGGACTGCACTTACAAACAGTGACTTCTTATGGAGCCAACAAGCCCAATACCAAAGCCAAATACTAAGGCCTTAGGCTAAGTTCACACTATGTTTTAAAGGGAACCAGTCATGTGAAGAAATGCTTTTAACCTATAGATATGGGTTAATCTGCAAATTAGTAGAGTTCTGAACCTGCCTGACACCCGCACTAAGAGGTAATGAACTTTATTCCTCCCGGCAGTATTCGGCTTCCAGCCATGGTGGTTGAGTGAGCGGACACTGTAACCCTCCTCACACACCAGCATTGACTGACAACCGCTCAGCATTAGACCAGTGTGGGGGGGCGCAGTTATAGCTATATCTCACTATATACTGAGCGGTGACTGAATCTGTGTCCTCCCCACCCCAATGACTGGAAGCCAATTACCCAATGACTCCCAACTTCAGCACATTAGGTGCGAGTGCTGGGCAGGTTCATTTATCCTGCAGGTTAACCCCATATCTGAAAATTAATAGTGTCTTTTCTACATGACAGGTTCCCTTTAAACCCACACTTAAAAAGAAATTCTATTTACATGAAGGTAAATATCATTTAAAAATTGCCTGCTATATTAATATTGATGGCCTACTGGAGGTCCATGCCAATTAGTTCATATAGGAGCATATAGAATCATACAATCAAAGAATGGTAGAGTTAGAAGCGTCCTCCTGGGTCATCTGGTCCAACCCCCTGCTCAAAGCAGGGTTCAATCATAATCACCCCAGACAGATGTCTGTCCAGCCTCTGTGAAGACTTCCATTGAAGGAGAACTCACCACCTCTCGTGGTCACCTGTTCCCCTCGTTGATCACCCTCACTGTCTAAAAGTTCTTTCTAATATCTAATCTGTGTTGCCTCCCATTCAGTTTCAATTCAGATATGCAATACCTAATTGCAGTCACGATATAGTTCACAAAGTTGTGCTTTGCAGCTATGCAACTGACCACATTCAGCCATCAACGGCACTGGGAACAGCTGATCGACGTGAGTGCCGGGTGATAACCATCACTGCTGGCTATACTGAGAGCATACTGTCAATAATCATCTGGTACTTTGATTGACAGTTTACTCTACACACAGACTACAGAGCACACTGTCAAGCAAAGTGCCGGAAAGTGGTTATGGTGAAGTGAGTGATGACTGTACCTTTTCCATGCACAGCTACAATGACTGGAAGCGTGCAGCTGCAGGGAGAATATATTGTAACTTCATTTTCTCCCTGTAGTCACTGCTACATTATACGAGGATGGTAATGCTATTAATCTGCAGATTACCACTATATTTGAAATAGTAATAGAAATAGTAATATTCATCTGGAAAGCTCCTCATATGTACAGTAATGGCCAAAAGTTTTGGCGAAATTGTTCCAGAAAATTAATGACAGTATACGTTTTGATATACACGTTCATTTTCTTTGTGTATATTGGAACCACACGAAGAAAAAAAAAGTCAAATTGCACAAAATTTGACACAAAACTCCAAACAATTGTCCAGAAAAAAATTGTTGTCACCTTTCCAAAATTTGGGGTGAACAACTTTATTTCAAGCATGTAATGCTCGTTCAAACTCACTTGTGACAAGTGATAGGTATGGGCAATATGAAAATCACACCTGCAATCAAATAATAAGGGGAGAAGTTGACTCAATCTTTGCACTGTGTGTCTGTATGTGCCACACTAAGCATGGAGAACAGCAAAAGGAGAAAACTGTCTGAGGATCTGAGAAAAATAATAGTTGAGAAAGAGTAACAATCTCAAAGTTACAAATCTATCTACAGAGATCTTGATATTCCTTTGTCCACGGGGTGCAACAAAATCAAGACGTTTACAACCCATAGTATCCCTGGACGTGGACGGCAGAGAAAGTTTGATGAAAGGTTACTAAACTGGATAGTCCAGTTGGTGGATACCCAGCCTCAATCAAGTTCCAAAGAAGTGCAAGCTGTCCTGCAGGCTCAGGGGGCATCAGTGTCAGCACAAACTATTAGTCGACATTTGAATGAACTGGAACTCTATGGAGAAGACCCAGGAGAACCCCACTGCTGACACAGATACATAAAAAAAACCTAGACTGCAGTTTGCCACAATTTACAAATTCCTCTGGAAAAGCATCTTGTGGATGGATGAGACCAAGATAGAGCTTTTTGGTAAATCGTACCATTCTATTATTTACCGAAAACAGAATGAGGCCTATAAAGTAAAGAACACAGGACCTACAGTCACATGTGGTGGAGGCTCAAAGATGTTTTGAGGTTGTTTTGCTGCCTCTATCACTGGGGGCCTTGACTGTGTGCAAGGCATCATGAAATCTGAAGATTACCAAATGATTTTGGGTAACAGTTTAATGCCCAGTGTCACAAAGCTGGGTTTTTGTCCTAGGCTATGGGTCTTCCAGCAGGTCTATTACCCCAAACACTTCAAGAAGCCCTAGAAATGGATGGAAACAAAGCGCTGGAGAGTTCTGAAGTGTCAGCAATGAGTCCAGATCTAAATCCCATTGATCACCTGTGGAGAGATCTTATAATTACTGTTGGGAGAAGACGCCTCAGATATGAGTGACCTGGAGCAGATTATAAAGAGGAGTCCAAGATTCCAGGTGAGAAGAAGCTTGTGGAGGTTACAGGAAGAGATTAATCGTAGTTATTTATTCCAAAGGGGCAACCAACTATTAAGTTGAGGGTGAGATAAATTTTGTTAGGCCCATTTTTGAGATTTTGTGTGAATTTATGTCCAATATGACTTTTTTTATGTTGTTCCAATACACACAAAGGAAACAAACTAGTGTACGGTAATTGCTATAATTTTCTAGAATAAATATTTTATTCTCTGGAACAATTTCAAGGGTGCCAACACTTTTGGCTCTGACAGATGTATATAACAATACCATCCATCAGTCGTTGATCTCCTTCTTAAAAAACTATCCATTTAACAGATGCAATTTTTGCTGCATGACACAGGATGAAAAAAAGCAGTTTACTGCACTATTCCATAACTCTTTTTGCACTTTAATTACATATACTGGCCAGACATTTTTCAGCATCCATCTGACAATAGAACCCTATGAATATATTAGCATGCACGATGAGAGCTCTTCCGGTGTACTCGCTAAATGTAGGGTGGTAAACGTGGTATGAACGCAGCCAAATTTACAAATTAAAGAGAACCTATCACCAGATTTGGGTGATTTAAACTAAAATCACCACCTTAATCAGCGTTTATGCTGCATTCTAAGAAGGTGGCTATTATGCCCTGACTGCCCCTGTCCCCCAATTAAATAACTTTTAAAAACTTCCCGCCCTGTATTATAATTACCTGTTTCCAGTCTGATGGGTTTGATTGCAGCTCCATCTGTCTCGTCTCTCCTCGCCATCCATGCCACCTCTCCTCGCCATCCATCCTGCCGCCCCTCACCGTCCATCCCACCTCTTTTTGTCTTCCA
Organism: Allobates femoralis; assembly: GCA_033576535.1. Taxonomy (NCBI): domain Eukaryota; kingdom Metazoa; phylum Chordata; class Amphibia; order Anura; family Aromobatidae; genus Allobates; species Allobates femoralis. The sequence goes on from JARQOC010000004.1 coordinate 61,217,792, forward strand.
TCCTACCTCTCCTCACCATCCGTCCCACCTCTCCTCACCGTCCGTCCCGCCTCTCCTCGCTGTCCATCCCGCCTCTCCTTGCCATCCATCCCACCTCTCCTCGCTGTCCATCCCGCCTCTCCTCACCGTCCATCCCGCCTCTCCTTGCCGTCCATCCCGCCTCTCTTTGCTGTCCACCCTGCCTCTACTCACCGTCCATCCCGCCTCTCCTCACCCTCCGTCCCGACTCTCCTCACCCTCCGTCCCGCCTCTCCTCATCAACCGTCCCGCCTCTCCTTGCCGTCTGTCCTCCCTCTTCTCACTGTCCATCCTGCCTCTCCTCGCCATTCATCCCGCCTCTCCTCACCATCCAATAATTTCAAGATGACGGCACACCTACACGTTCAGGTGCTAGCTGGAAAAACTATATGTATGAAAAATTATCCGCTGCACACTAAACATAATACATGACATAAGGGCTGAAGGAATGTTTGACTGACATATAAGGAACTATTGCAAATTTTGAAGAGGAAAATTGACATTGCACCATCTTACTGTAGTCAAGTTTCCTTCCACATCCAGACACATAGGTTTTAATTGCATTCAGAGGCTTAAGGCCACGTTACACACACAGATATCTGTTCAGATATTGGTCACAGATCTATGGTTGCAGTGAAATCGTGGACACATTGTATCATTTGTACACAGCCACAAAATGGAACAATATGTCCATGATTTCACTGCAACCAGAGATCTGTGACCAATATCTGAACAGATATCTGTGTGTGTAACGTGGCCTTTATACCCTCATAAGCATTTGCACCACAGGCATAAGGTAAGGGATACAGGGACCCGTTATACAAGAGAACACCTTGGCGCAGGTTATCGGGCTTAAGATGCAATGGCCAATGCATCAACTAAGATTCTCATTTTTCATGTTGTTTCCTGAAGCAGTTTCTGCAATGTCAATTTTCCTCCTCAAAATTTGCAATAGTTCCTTATATGTCAGTCAAACATTCCTTTAGCCTTTATGTCATGTATTATGTTTAGTGTGCAGCGGATAATTCTCCTCACCATCCGTCCCGCCTCTCCTCGCAACCATCCTGCCTCTCCTCACCAACCGTTCCGCCTCCCCTTGCCGTCTGTCCTCCCTCTCCTCACCAATGGTCCCGCCTCTCCTTGCCGTCTGTCCTCCCTCTCTTCATTGTCTATCCCGCCTCTCCTCACCATCTGTCCTGCCTCTCCTCGCCGTCTGTCCCCCTCTCCTCGCTGTCTGTCCCCCTCTCCTTGCCGTCCGTCCCCCTCTCCTTGCCATCCATCCTGCCTCATCTTGCCATCTGTCCCCTCTCTCCTCGCCATTCATCCAGCCTCTCCCCACCAGTCAACAGCCTCTCCTATTGATTGATATGCGAATTAAACACCTGTGCAGAGTTTTCCCCAGATTGCGCAGGTGCAGTGTGCACTTGTGCAGAGGCTTTAGCAATTCGCACATGCGCAGAACAGTTTCAGGCTCTGCCAGCAGTAGAGCAGAGCCCCGTGTGCAGGTGCAATCTGGAGAAGCAATTGTGCAGTCGAGCAATTTGCTCGTCACTCAAAAGAAGTGCCTGCCGGACGACAAGGAGGCGTGGAACGGACGGCGAGGAGAGGCCGGACGGATGTCAAGGAGAGGCGAAACCGACGCTGCTGCAATCAAACCCATTGGACCGGAAACGGGTAATTATAAGGCGGGAACTTTTTACTTTTCGGATTCCACTAGTAATTTGAGACCAAAATAACTGAATTGAATAAAGAGAAGAAACATAAATCTTTCTATAATATTTTCCCTTTTTTAGGTTCCAACCGTGTTTTTAGCTTCAAAATACTTTACATATCTACAATGTGTGAGCGAAATAGGCTGAGTTTGCGATCCGTACCGATGCAGAGGCCGGCCACGGGTCTTCTGACCTAAACTCAACATCTTCATACACATATATGAGGCTGTCAGGAGACCCGCGACCATGCATCAGGTCAACCGCATCATCAGGTCAAATGCGTCAACCGCATGCATCAGGGTCCAAAGCTGTGAAATTGGCCTAAAACCTAGTTTGCCATATGTGATAGTTACATTGGATTTCACATACTTTAATTCTTGTGATTACATTGACCTACGTCTACAATGTTCACCAATAGTTTCCTCTTGACTCTCAAGGACACTTGTTCTCAAGAATATTGGTTTAGACCATTATTAAAAGTTTGAATTACTAGAAGTTTTCACAGGTTCATAGTCCTCAGCTTCTCTTATTATCTAAATAAATCTCATAATGGCTGTTATGTAGCTATTTGTATACACAGTAGTGATCCATGATGGGTGAGTGGGGTACGGAGTGCTACATACCTACACCCTTGTCTAATTCTGGTCAACCCCTTTAAATTTATTAACACTTTAATGTCACTTGCGGTCTGTAAAAGGGAAACAAACCATGGTAACTTGCCATTAATATAATACATGAGATGAGTTGGGGACCACTCCCACTTGGCTAACAAGATAAAATTTATATACAGGGAAGAGTCGGCCATATCTCAGGAACGGAGATAAGAACAACACAAACATCAGGAGGACATCGACATTTACATCAGCTGTAAAATGTCATTTTTATTCCTCTTTAAAGTGAATCTGTCACCAGGATAATACCCTTTTATTTATGGCAACTGTTAGATGTCCTGAAAAAAGGTCACCCTTTCCCCAGATCCTTGCATGTCGCAGCTCTGAAAAGTGATCCCTGTTATTTATTAACTTTATTATTATTAATTTATTTCTATAGCACCAATAATTCCATGGTGCGGTTTAAAATAAAGGTATAGGTTACAGTAAACAAATTGACAGTGACAGACTGGTAAAGAGGGGAGAGGGCCCTGTCCTTGGGGGCTTACAGTCTACAGGATAATGGGGAAGGAGACAGAAGGTTGTGGGTTGCAGTAGTTCCGGTGGTGGTGGTGAGACTGAAGCTCTGGTGGTGATGAGGTGGCAGCATGATTATTGCAGGCTGTAAGCTTTCTTGAAGAGATGGGTTTTCAAATTCTGCCTAATGGATTTGAACGTGGTGACCAGCTCTACCCTCACCTACTGTATCCTCATCCATCCCTTGTAGACTGTGAGCCCTCGTGAGCAGGGTCCTCTCTCCTCACCTACTGTGTCCTCACCCATCCTTGTAGACTGTGAGCCCTCCTGGGCAGGGTCCTCTCTCCCCACCTACTGTATCCTCACCCATCTGTTTGTAGACTGTGAGCCCTCGTGAGCAGGGTCCTCTCTCCTCACCTACTGTGTCCTCACCCATCCCTTGTAGACTGTGAGCCCTCCTGGGCTGGGTCCTCTCTCCCCACCTACTGTATCCTCACCCATCTGTTTATAGACTGTGAGCCCTCGTGGGCAGGGTCCTCCTCACTTACTGTATCCTCACTCCTTCTTTGTGGACTGTGAGCCCTTGTGGGCAGGGTCCTCTCTCCTCCTGTACCTGTCTGTGCCTTGTGTGATTAGTTCAGAGATATAGGGAGGGGACAGGTTACAGACCTCTTTGCAGGTCAGTGTAAAGGGGCCGTCACACGCGTCAATATCGCGTGCAATATGGCTGCTGCATGTGACGTTGCAGCGATATTGACGCGTGTGACATGGTATATCAAACAGCGATAAATCGCTGGTTGATGGTTGCCAGGTTTTCGGACAGGACCGAAAACCTGGCGATGGTCGCCCGGTGGACACACAGCATCGCTGCGTGTGACACCGGGAGACGCGCGATCAGCCAGCTCCCAGCGTCTCTGAGCAAGTGCTGGGAGCTGGTATCCATGGTAAACTGCGGGTATCTAGGCAGCGCGCGCTGCCTAGATACCCGATGTATACCTTGGTTACCAGCCTTCTCTGCTCACCGGGTGGTATCCAAGGTACACAGCGGGTAAGTAGGGACCCTAATTATCCGCTGTGTACCTTGGATACCAGCCGGTGAGCGTAGAAGGCTGGTAACCAAGGTATACAACGGGTATCTAGGCAGAGCGCGCTGCCTAGATACCCACAGTTTACCATGGATACCAGCTTGCTCCCGCTAACTGCAGCCTGTCAGCGGGAGCAAGACATTGTGGAAATGATATTTAAATAATTTCCATGATGTCGCTGGTCCACTGATCGCTGGTGAGTCTGTTTGTGTGACAGCTCACCAGCGATCAGCCATCAATGTCGCCAGCGATCAGATCGCTGACGACATTGACGTGTGTGACGCCGGCTTTAGTAGTTTCAACTGGATTCATTGGGAAATTGGGAGTGAATGGAGGGATTTGCAGAGTGGAGAAGAAGAGAAGTATTGAGGAGAGAGGTGGATTAATCGGGCAGCAGAGTTAAAGACAGACTGGAGAGTTGCAAGACTGTTAAGCAGATAGACCACAGAGAAGGATGTTGTAGTAGTTAAGGCGGGAGATGATGAGGGCATGTACAAGCATTTTAGTAGGTTGAGGGAAGGATGGATTCTGGAAATATTTTTTGTTTCTGAACTTTATCACACTTAGTGTGCTTCCATTACAGTGTCAGGCTTATAGATATTTAATGATTATGAAAACTGGGGCTTTGCTGGACCCATGCACTCTTCTATTATTATTTTTTTGCTATAAACCAGGGAATGCATGCCATAAAAGACTATGGATCAGCTATGGGACTCTGGAAGATAGAGGGCCCATCACTGGTTGATCCATTTCCCTTAGGATGCAGGATTCAAGTCAGTGGGAAATTTTACCGAATAAAAAGGGCTTTTGAGGGGTAGTAAATACCTAGGCTTTCTGTCCTAGCACAATAACGGGGGACACTTCCAATTTTGCTTTGAGGCCCCCTCTGTTCTTTGAATACCACAAGCAAAATTGGAGATTGAATCCAAAAGTAAGTAAAACTCCAATCCTTTGTCAGGCTCCATAAATATAGTTTATATCGAATGGGGAGGGGGGGGGATGTTGACTTTTTTTAAAGTATGGTTTTACTTAGTTTAGTACCCTTTATTCAGTGCATGTTGGACATACATCTAAGAGTCAACATGAACATTACCAGTATATTGTGTTTTAATAAAAGATCACAAGTGAACTTTTTAGTAAAATCAGGGAGGAATCACATATCGCAACAAAAGGGTTTACCGTTTTACCCTTTCCTGTGCAATGGTTAATTTTGGTTGGCAGGCATCCCCTCCCTCCTCTCCTTCCCCTCCCCTCCTCCATCAGCTGGCAGGGAGCACACAGACCTTACTAATGCCCCCCCTGCTGTTTGCACGCAGTCATTGCATCCAGCAGATTCTTGAAGCAGTCCTCCACTGTCACCAAATGGGGGTTGTCCACAGGGACCTGAAGGTGAGTTTTGTATCCCCCCCATGCCATCTTCTTTATCATATGCATGCCAGGCTGGACATTGCCCATCTCTCCTTCCAATATGGCACCTGTCCTGGGAGTGTCTCCTGCATGCTGGTGGCTTGTTGTATATGGCCTACACAGTGGATGGGGCTACAGTTGTGGTTATCATGGCATGTGGAGGTTGGGGCTGGGAACCTACCTTCTCGGGGCATCGGTGCATGGCATGCTGTGGAATATGCAATCTATTTGATGTTTCTATGTGTGATTTAGTGCTAAACTTCTATAAATCCACTTAAAGAATAAAGGATCAATCTGAATTCACACCATAATTTTCCCAATGTTCTCCATCCCTTCCAACTCTTCCCCTGCTCGGCAAAAGTATGCTCACCATCTCTCTGATGCTACCTGGCCTACCAGCTGGAATAGAGGTGCCCAACCACGAGTAATTTCTTCTAGTTGTGTTGGGCAAATGCAATAACAGCAATGGGCAAGAGAATGTGTGTTCTTATAAATCGGTTGTTTAACCCTTTCATGACTGTCCTCACTCATAACTATAGTTTCACTAAATTATCCAATGTATTCCAACGCAATTTATTTACCACGCTCAATGAGCGTTTGACAACCAGGTGGCCCAGCTTTGCCCAATTGCTTGCTATCATATTTCACAATCTCCTCCTCATTGAGTGGAACCAACACAGGTGAACCATTACCAGATATTCGTTTCGGTGTTCTCCTGTGGATTATCAGGTAGCAGAGATGGAGACCATGCAATGAAATGAAAGAGAAGGTGACCAGACCTCCTTACGGGAAAGGTTTCAAGGCAGCTTAAAGCTGTTCAATATTATTTTTATCAAGAATCCTTTGTTTGGCTTTAAGTCTGGTTACCTTTACTGAGGGCACCTAAATCCACCCTGAGTGATAGTACCTGAAGACTATAAAAAGTCCAGGCTTGTCACTGCCTCTAACCACATCTCTGTTAACAGCCAGAAAACCTTCTCCTTGCCAGTAAATGCAAAGGAGCCGCAGTCAAGCTGGCGGATTTTGGGTTGGCCATAGAAGTGCAAGGAGAGCAGCAGGCCTGGTTTGGTAAGTCCTACTTTTGGATGAGAGTAACTGCAATATATGTTTCTGATACCAGGGGTAGGAAAAAACACGTTGACGCTGGATGCTAATCCTAAACTATCATCATATATGGACATACTTGCCAACAGTCAAAAGCTTGCTAAGACAATTCTAATAAGTGGACCGCAAGGAAATAGGGTCTGAAGTAATCCAGTTTTGGGCATTGTTCAAGGCTGGGTTGAGGGGGCTTACATATTCCACTTTGAAGTCTTAACAATTAGGGCTATAGAGTCAGTAAACCAGACCTCCAACTCCGACTCCTCAATTTCCCTGACTTTGATTCTGACTCCATAACTCCGACTCTCTCATAACACGGCCCATGCTTCATAAATTTACTGTACAAAAATGGTATCATCAGGCTTTTCATCACTACTATGATAAAATAATCAAGCTATTTATATATAACAGAAAAGATATTTATTGAACTAGAAATTTCGAACACAAAAAAATTTTAATAAACTGCAAACACTATGCAGTAAGGCTGCTATCACATCAGTGATTTTGCCCGTTCGCGGCAGATCGACAGCTTAACGAAACACTTGCGGCATGCCCCAATCATACCCTATGGGACTTGCCGTCAGGTGCGGCAGATGCAGTTCTGCCAGATCTGGCAATTGCGATAAGTCAAAAAAACGCTGCTAAAACCGCAACTGCAGCAACTGACCACAAAACTGACGGAATTGCCGCGAATGGGCAAAAACACTGATGTGAAAGGTGCCTGTGGGAAAAAAAACAGTTTCTTGTCCTATAAAATAGTATCACCTCCATCAGGTCCTCCTTCATAGATGACCTCAAATCTAATTATTTTTAGGCTGGAGAACAACCTCTCTACACTAACTTGGGTTGGTGGAAAAGTGGTGAAAACACAGGCAACATCTCTAATGGGGCCGTCACACTCGTCAATGTCATCAGCGATCTGATTGCTGACGACATTGACGGATGATCACTGGTGAGCTGTCACACAGGCAGACTCACCAGCGATCATTTTACCAGCGACACCGTGGAAATGATTTCAATATCTTTTCCACGATGTCTGCAGGCTGGTATCCAGGGTAAACTGCGGGTAACTAGGCAGCGTGTGCTGCCTAGATACCTGATGTATACCTTAGTTACCAGCCTTCTCCGCTCACCAGCTGGTATCGGTGAGCGGAGAAGGCTGGTAACTAAGGTATACATCGGGTATCTAGGCAGCGTGAGCTGCCTAGTTACCCGCAGTTTACCCTGGATACCAGCTCCCAGCGCTTGCTGAGAGGCTGGGAGCTGGCTGATCGCGTCTCCCGGTGTCACACGCAGCGATGCTGCGTGTCCACCGGGCGACCATCGCCAGGCTTTAGAGCAGGATCTAAAACCTGGCGATCATCAACCAGCGATTTATCGCTGGTTGATGCACCTTGTCACACGCGTCAATATCGCTGTAACGTCACGTGCAGCAGCGATCGTGCACTCGATATTAACGCGTGTGAAGGCCCCTTAACAATGTCTAGGTATACAGGAATTGCCTCCTGCATGGTCAGCTTTGATGAACGGTTGATCTCTGCTACTCCTTTGATAGCAAGTGAAAAATGCTTCTGAACTATGGTCAGTCTGTTTGCTATGGGAGTGGTCTTTGCCTGGTCCATGTCATCCCAATGCCTTTTTTCCTCTGATCTGTAGAGGAGGACCTTCACTACTGAACATGTACATAAAGTGCAGCACAGATTCACCTCAACTAAAAGCTTAAATCCTCAGATCAGGAATAGAACAGACATTAATACAACATTTCATAACTTTCCCAAATACTTATGAAAAATATTAAACACGTGCTGCATTGAACTACTGTGCCCAATTTATTATATATTTTAGGAGTCAGAGTCGGTCCACTTTATACCAACTCTGACTCCACCAAAAAGGACTTCAACTTCACAGCACTCTTAGCAATGTTGGTAAGTATGCATGGAAGATGAACTGTCACATAATGTGACTCCTGGTACTGATACCTGCACATTTTTAATATAAGGTAAGATTCTCTGAAAATGTATGGGTCTTCAGTAATAGTACATTATCATCTGCTGATCCAAGACCTTAAATGACCACCGACCAGCTGCATACAAACCAATCGTGATCGTTTACTGCAATGATCAGACAAGCCTATGAACAGTCTACATTCACAATGTAACCATAAAGGTACCTTTACACGCCGCTACAGCATGGTGGAAACAACCGGGTGCTTCACGTGCACGAGCACGCACCAACGGTTACAAACGGTACCCGCACCGCCTTTACACGCCGCTACAAGGTGCTCTACAGAAGGTTGAATCTATCTCTGGATGCACCGCCGGGTGCCTGAAGTTACCTTCTGTAGAGCACCTTACCTCATTTACACACCGCTACAACAAGGTAATATGGGAGGACCTGGTGCAGCAGGGACAGCACATAGGCGTGCCACAATTGTGGATTACGAGAATTTCGTACGCTGATAGGACAAAGCAATAGCATCATGATTGGCCAGCCAGCGCAGGAGGCTGATTAATACATGACGCTCGAGCAATTGTGTAGTGTGACTGGTCAGCTCCTTAAATATGCCGCCCTATGCAGCGACTACCAATCGTAACGCAGGAGCTTCCTCCAATGATCGCTGAAGGGGGGTGGTTTCCCGGAGGCTGTGTCACGCCCCGGGGAGTTATCTAGGTGACGAATAAACCGTACCCTACCGTATTTTCACGCCGTTACCACCGGGTTGAAATCAACCTGTTTTAGAGCTCGGCTCTGAAACAGGTGCCGCAAGTGACGGGTGGAAACAACCGCCTTTACACGCCGCTACCTCGGGTTGATTTGGCGGTGCAAGATACATTTGTCTCATCAACCTGGTTGTTTCCACCATGTTGTAGCGGCGTGTAAAGGTACCTTTACTGATTGTTCTGTTAGCATAGAACATCATTGGAGGACATCACCTGTTTACACAGGACTGTGTGCTGCTGACAATGATTTTTAAGCCTGTGTAATCACAGCTAATGGGGTGGTTTTTGTCCTGTTTACACAGGCCAATAACGTGCAATGAGTGTTGGTACAAATTCTCGTTTCCTAACTATTTCTTTGCTTAAATGGGCCTTAAATCATTACCTTCTGTGAACTAATATGCTTTAAGGGCAGGGACACACTGTCCGACAGACATCGAGTTTGATGGAGGAGTCTCGGAAAGGGCTGGATCAGTGACCCTGAACGGCCTCTCCCTCTCTGGACGGGTCTGTCGGCTGCTTGTGTTTCTGTGCAGCTCCACACTCCCCGTCCTGACAGGGAGAGGCCATTCAGGGTCACTGATCCAGCCCTTTCCGAGACTCCTCCGTCAAACTCGGATGAGTGTGTCCGAGCCCTTACCTAAATTTCTGCAGTTACTACAGATTGCATAATCCTAGCAATTTGCAACTTGCACACTGTCAGGAGACCCCCTATTTCCAGGTACAACCGTTGGTCATGTGGCCTCAAGTATACGGTTTTCAATACAAAATAGAGTGAAAAGAACGAGGAGCTAGTCAACACATGATGCACGTGATTTGCAAATCTGCAAATTACATACTTGCAACCACATGACTCCTGTTCCAGCTGGAAATAAAGGCAAATCCTGACAGTGTACATGTTGCACACTATTATAATTTTGCAATCTGCTGTGACATACAGTGACTGCAAAAAATTCTGTTGATCCCTTAAAATGTATGAATTTCCCCCTGGTAACTTTCGTACTGAACTTAGAGATGGGACAAGCACTTAAAAAAAGAGTTCCTTCTTCATTATTATAGTTAAATCTGCAATTTGTCTCAAAAGATTGTTTCATATTTTGGTCCAGGGATCAATTTCTGAAATGCTTGTGCAGACACTTCATTTGCCCCAAAAGCAGCATATGCATCATTGGGGTTTACCATTGTACAGTAGAATAATAATGACGGTGAGTGATGCCAGTCCGCTTTGATGCCTGTTTAGACTGACGGGTTGGACAGGTACTTGGTGCTTTTGCCTGTAGCATTACTGGAATGATTGACTAGCCCTTTTAATCTACTTTAATCCTTCATTTGTTCAGAGTTATTTAGATAAAATTAGGCTGTTTGTATTCGTGTCTCTGAAACTATAAAATATCTTCAATACAGCATTTCTCATAAATGGATACGTGACCACGCGGCTCTGTGTATAAATTGCTGGCAGCTGGAGGTAGGGGCTGGCTCTCATTATGTTCTCTCTGTGCCAGGCTTTGCTGGAACCCCAGGGTACCTTTCCCCGGAGGTGCTCCGAAAAGAGGCATATGGAAAACCAGTGGATATTTGGGCATGTGGTAAGCAGACACACACTGCAATGACTGTGACATTATAATTCAGTGAGCCATATGGAGCGTACAACGGGTGTCATTACAATTCAACATGTGTTCAGAATATTTCCTTCTCATCTCGATGGTGTGTGCTAAAGGTGCTCTATCTATCTATCTATCTCTCTATCTATCTATCTATCTATCTATCTATCTATCTATCTATCTATATCTCGCAATTATCTATCTATTTACTCTGTTTATCTACCTACCTGCTGCATCTCTTGGTTGCATCTATCAATATCTATTATCTATTTTCTCTAGCCTTCACCGTCATATCTATCAATCTAGCTATCTGCCGTTCTACATTTATCTATCTATCTATCTATCTATCTATCTATCTATCTATCTATCTATCTGACCAAAAACACCTTATCATTTCCAAAGCAAGTATAGAGGAAGGAAAAGGGAATAGGGCCTGTGTGAAACAGGCAAATTCTGGAGGTGGGTTTAGACGTCCACAGCAAAATACCATAGGCTATACTTGGATGGTAGTACTGATAGACTGATCCAGTCGTGCACAATATATTAACCCAGAATAACTCTGAATTTCCCATTTCTTTATC